>JAPDOI010000021.1:460000-962500 GCA_029168955.1 Aplectana chamaeleonis
AGTGGTCGGGACCCGAATAGGAGTGCACAGAGCGCCGAAAAAAGTGGTCGGGACCCTAGTGAGAGTGCACAGCGCGCCGGGGAAAGTAGGCGGGATCCAAGTGGGAGTGAATAGAGCGCCGGAAAAAGTGGTCGGGACCCGAATAGGAGTGCACAGAGCGCCGAAAAAAGTGGTCGGGACCCTAGTGAGGGTGCACAGCGCGCCGGGAAAGTAGGCGGGATCCAAGTGGGAGTGAATAGAGCGCCGGAAAAAGTGGGCGGGACCGAAGTGGGAGTAAACAGAGCACGGGAAAAAAGGACGCGACCCAACTGGGAGTGCGTAGGCCGCCCGTAGAAGTGGGCGGGACCCAAATAGGAGTGCACAGAGCGCCGGGGAAAGTGGTCGCTGCCCTAATGAGAGTGCACAGCGCGCCGGGGAAAATAGGCGGGAACCAAGTGGGAGTGAATAGAGCGCCGGAAAAAAGTGGTCGGGACCCTAGTGAGAGTGCACAGCGCGCCGGGAAAGTAGGCGGGATCCAACTGGGAGTCCACAGAGCGCCGGGAACTGTGGACGGGACCCAAGTGGGAGTGCACAACGCGCCGGTAAAAGTAGGCGGGACCCATCTGGGAGTCCACAGAGCGCCCATAAAAGTGGGCGGGACCCAATTGGGAGTCCACAGAGCGCCGGGAACTGTGGACGGGACCCAAGTGGGAGTGCACAACGCGCCGGGAAAAGTGGGCGGGACCGAACTGGGAGTAAACAGAGCGCCGGGAAAAGTGGACGGGACCCGAGTGGGAGTGCGTAGAACGCCGGAAAAAGGGGGCGGGACCCAACTGGGAGTGCGTAGAGCGCCAGAAAAAGTGAGCGGGACCGCCGTGGGAGTAAACGGAGCGCCGGGAAAAGTGGACGGGACCCGAGTGGGAGTAAACAGAGCGCCGGGAAAAGTGGACGGGACCCGAGTGGGAGTGCGTAGAACGCCGGAAAAAGTGGGCGGGACCCAACTGGGAGTAAGCAGAGCGCCAGGAAAAGTGGACGCGACCGAACTGGGAGTAAACAGAGCGCCGGGAAAAGTGGACGGGACCCGAGTGGGAGTGCGTAGAGCGCCAGAAAAAGTGGGCGGGACCGAACTGGGAGTAAACAGAGCGCCGGGAAAGGTGGACGGGACCGAACTGGGAGTAAACAGAGCGCCGGGAAAGGTGGACGGGACCCGAGTGGGAGTGCGTAGAACGCCGGAAAAAGTGGGCGGGACCCAACTGGGAGTGCGTAGAGCGCCAGAAAAAGTGGGCGGGACCGAACTGGGAGTAAACAGAGCGCCGGGAAAAGTGGGCGGGACCGAACTGGGAGTAAACAGAGCGCCGGGAAAAGTGGACGGGACCGAACTGGGAGTAAACAGAGCGCCGGGAAAAGTGGACGGGACCCGAGTGGGAGTGCGTAGAACGCCGGAAAAAGTGTACGGGACCCAACTGGGAGTGCGTAGAGCGCCAGAAAAGGTGGGCGGAACCGAACTGGGAGTAAACAGAGCGCCGGGAAAAGTGGACGGGACACGAGTGGGAGTGCGTAGAACGCCGGAAAAAGTGGTCGGGAATCTAGTGAGAGTGCACAGCGCGCCGGAAAAAGTGGGCGGGACCCAACTGGGAGTGCGTAGAGCGCCAGAAAAAATGGGCGGGACCGATCTGGGAGTAAACAGAGCGCCGGGAAAAGTGGACGGGACCCAACTGGAAGTGCGTAGAGCGCCAGAAAAAGTGGGCGGGACCGAACTGGGAGTAAACAGAGCGCCGGGAAAAGTGGACGGGACCCGAGTGGGAGTGCGGAGAACGGCGGAAAAAGTCGTCGGGACGCTAGTGAGAGTGAACAGCGCGCCGGAAAAAGTGGGCGGGATCCAACTGGGAGTGCACAAAGCGCCGGAAAAAGTGGGCGGGACCGAACTGGGAGCAAACAGAGCGCCGGGAAAAGTGGACGGGACACGAGTGGGAGTGCGTAGAACGCCGGAAAAAGTGGTCGGGAAGCTAGTGAGAGTGCACAGCGCGCCGGGAAAAGTGGACGGGACCCAACTGGGAGTGCGTAGAGCGCCAGAAAAAGTGGGCGGGACCGAACTGGGAGTAAACAGAGCGCCGGGAAAAGTGGACGGGACCGAACTGGGAGTAAACAGAGCGCCGGGAAAAGTGGACGGGACCCGAGTGGGAGTGCGTAGAACGCCGGAAAAAGTGTACGGGACCCAACTGGGGGTGCGTAGAGCGCCAGAAAAAGTGGGCGGAACCGAACTGGGAGTAAACAGAGCGCCGGGAAAAGGGGACGGGACACCAGTGGGAGGGCGTAGAACGCCGGAAAAAGTGGTCGGGAATCTAGTGAGAGTGCACAGCGCGCCGGAAAAAGAGGGCGGGACCCAACTGGGAGTGCGTAGAGCGCCAGAAAAAGTGGGCGGGACCGATCTGGGAGTAAACAGAGCGCCGGGAAAAGTGGGCGGGACCCAACTGGAAGTGCGCAGAGCATGCCCAGAAAAAGTGGGCGGGACCGAACTGGGAGTAAACAGAGCGCCGGGAAAAGTGGACGGGACCCGAGTGGGAGTGCGTAGAACGCCGGAAAAAGTGGTCAGGAAGCTAGCAAGAGTGCACAGAGCGCCGGGAAAAGTGGACGGGACCCAACTGGAAGTGCGTAGAGCGCCAGAAAAAGTGGGCGGGACCGAACTGGGAGTAAACAGAGCGCCGGGAAAAGTGGACGGGACCCGAGTGGGAGTGCGTAGAACGCCGGAAAAAGTGGTCGGGAAGCTAGTGAGAGTGCACAGCGCGCCGGAAAAAGAGGGCGGGACCCAACTGGGAGTGCGTAGAGCGCCAGAAAAAGTGGGCGGGACCGAACTGGGAGTAAACAGAGCGCCGGGAAAAGTGGACGAGACCCGAGTGGGAGTGCGTAGAACGCCAGAAAAAAAGTGGGCGGGACCGAACTGGGAGTAAACAGAGCGCCGGGAAAAGTGGACGAGACCCGAGTGGGAGTGCGTAGAGCGCCAGAAAAAAGTGGGCGGGACCCAACTGGGAGTGCGTAGAGCGCCAGAAAAAGTGGGCGGAACCGAACTGGGAGTAAACAGAGCGCCGGGAAAAGTGGACGGGACACGAGTGGGAGTGCGTAGAACGCCGGAAAAGGTGGTCGGGAATCTAGTGAGAGTGCACAGCGCGCCGGGAAAAGTGGACGGGACCCAACTGGGAGTGCGTAGAGCGCCAGAAAAAGTGGGCGGGACCGAACTGGGAGTAAACAGAGCGCCGGGAAAAGTGGACGGGACCCAACTGGGAGTGCGTAGAGCGCCAGAAAAAGTGGGCGGGACCGAACTGGGAGTAAACAGAGCGCCGGGAAAAGTGGACGGGACCCGAGTGGGAGTGCGTAGAACGCCGGAAAAAGTGGTCGGGAAGCTAGCAAGAGTGCACAGAGCGCCGGGAAAAGTGGACGGGACCCAACTGGAAGTGCGTAGAGCGCCAGAAAAAGTGGGCGGAACCGAACTGGGAGTAAACAGAGCGCCGGGAAAAGGGGACGGGACACGAGTGGGAGTGCGTAGAACGCCGGAAAAAGTGGTCGGGAATCTAGTGAGAGTGCACAGCGCGCCGGAAAAAGAGGGCGGGACCCAACTGGGAGTGCGTAGAGCGCCAGAAAAAGTGGGCGGGACCGATCTGGGAGTAAACAGAGCGCCGGGAAAAGTGGACGGGACCCAACTGGAAGTGCGCAGAGCGCCAGAAAAAGTGGGCGGGACCGAACTGGGAGTAAACAGAGCGCCGGGAAAAGTGGACGGGACCCGAGTGGGAGTGCGTAGAACGCCGGAAAAAGTGGTCGGGAAGCTGAGCAAGTGCACAGAGCGCCGGGAAAAGTGGACGGGACCCAACTGGAAGTGCGTAGAGCGCCAGAAAAAGTGGGCGGGACCGAACTGGGAGTAAACAGAGCGCCGGGAAAAGTGGACGGGACCCGAGTGGGAGTGCGTAGAACGCCGGAAAAAGTGGTCGGGAATCTAGTGAGAGTGCACAGCGCGCCGGAAAAAGAGGGCGGGACCCAACTGGGAGTGCGTAGAGCGCCAGAAAAAGTGGGCGGGACCGAGCTGGGGGGAAACAGAGCGCCGGGAAAAGTGGACGGGACCCAACTGGAAGTGCGTAGAGCGCCAGAAAAAGTGGGCGGGACCGAACTGGGAGTAAACAGAGCGCCGGGAAAAGTGGACGGGACCCGAGTGGGAGTGCGTAGAACGCCGGAAAAAGTGTACGGGACCCAACTGGGGGTGCGTAGAGCGCCAGAAAAAGTGGGCGGAACCGAACTGGGAGTAAACAGAGCGCCGGGAAAAGTGGACGGGACACGAGTGGGAGTGCGTAGAACGCCGGAAAAAGTGGTCGGGAATCTAGTGAGAGTGCACAGCGCGCCGGAAAAAGTGGGCGGGACCCAACTGGGAGTGCGTAGAGCGCCAGAAAAAGTGGGCGGGACCGATCTGGGAGTAAACAGAGCGCCGGGAAAAGTGGACGGGACCCAACTGGGAGTGCGTAGAGCGCCAGAAAAAGTGGGCGGGACCGAACTGGGAGTAAACAGAGCGCCGGGAAAAGTGGACCGGACCCAACTGGGGGTGCGTAGAGGGCCAGAAAAAGTGGTCGGGAAGCTAGCAGAGTGCACAGAGCGCCGGGAAAAGTGGACGGGACCTAACTGGAAGGGCGTAGAGCGCCAGAAAAAGTGGGAGGAACCGAACTGGGAGTAAACAGAGCGCCGGGAAAAGTGGACGGGACCCGAGTGGGAGGGCATAGAACGCCGGAAAAAGTGGTCGGGAAGCTGGCGAGAGTGCACAGCGCGCCGGAAAAAGGGGGCGGGACCCAACTGGGAGTGCATCGAGCGCCAGAAAAAGTGGGCGGGACCGAACTGGGAGTAAGCAGAGCGCCGGGAAAAGTGGACGGGACCCGAGTGGGAGTGCGTAGAACGCCGGAAAAAGTGGTCGGGAATCTAGTGAGAGTGCACAGCGCGCCGGAAAAAGTGGGCGGGACCCAACTGGGAGTAAGCAGAGCGCCGGGAAAAGTGGACGGGACCGAACTGGGAGTAAACAGAGCGCCGGGAAAAGTGGACGGGACCCGAGTGGAAGTGCGTAGAACGCCGGAAAAAGTGGGCGGGACCCAACTGGGAGTGCGTAGAGCGCCAGAAAAGGTGGGCGGAACCGAACTGGGAGTAAACAGAGCGCCGGGAAAAGTGGACGGGACACGAGTGGGAGTGCGTAGAACGCCGGAAAAAGTGGTCGGGAATCTAGTGAGAGTGCACAGCGCGCCGGAAAAAGTGGGCGGGACCCAACTGGGAGTGCGTAGAGCGCCAGAAAAAATGGGCGGGACCGATCTGGGAGTAAACAGAGCGCCGGGAAAAGTGGACGGGACCCGAGTGGGAGTGCGTAGAACGCCGGAAAAAGTGGTCGGGAAGCTAGCGAGAGTGCACAGCGCGCCGGAAAAAGTGGGCGGGACCCAACTGGGAGTGCATAGAGCGCCAGAAAAAGTGGGCGGGACCGAACTGGGAGTAAGCAGAGCGCCGGGAAAAGTGGACGGGACCCGAGTGGGAGTGCGTAGAACGCCGGAAAAAGTGGTCGGGAATCTAGTGAGAGTGCACAGCGCGCCGGGAAAAGTGGACGGGACCCAACTGGAAGTGCGTAGAGCGCCAGAAAAAGTGGGCGGGACCGAACTGGGAGTAAGCAGAGCGCCGGGAAAAGTAAACGGGACCGAACTGGGAGTAAACAGAGCGCCGGGAAAAGTGGACGGGACCCGAGTGGGAGTGCGTAGAACGCCGGAAAAAGTGTACGGGACCCAACTGGGGGTGCGTAGAGCGCCAGAAAAAGTGGGCGGAACCGAACTGGGAGTAAACAGAGCGCCGGGAAAAGTGGACGGGACACGAGTGGGAGTGCGTAGAACGCCGGAAAAAGTGGTCGGGAATCTAGTGAGAGTGCACAGCGCGCCGGAAAAAGTGGGCGGGACCCAACTGGGAGTGCGTAGAGCGCCAGAAAAAGTGGGCGGGACCGATCTGGGAGTAAACAGAGCGCCGGGAAAAGTGGACGGGACCCAACTGGAAGTGCGTAGAGCGCCAGAAAAAGTGGGCGGGACCGAACTGGGAGTAAACAGAGCGCCGGGAAAAGTGGACGGGACCCGAGTGGGAGTGCGTAGAACGCCGGAAAAAGTGGTCGGGAAGCTAGCAAGAGTGCACAGAGCGCCGGGAAAAGTGGACGGGACCCAACTGGAAGTGCGTAGAGCGCCAGAAAAAGTGGGCGGGACCGAACTGGGAGTAAACAGAGCGCCGGGAAAAGTGGACGGGACCCGAGTGGGAGTGCGTAGAACGCCGGAAAAAGTGGTCGGGAAGCTAGCGAGAGTGCACAGCGCGCCGGAAAAAGTGGGCGGGACCCAACTGGGAGTGCATAGAGCGCCAGAAAAAGTGGGCGGGACCGAACTGGGAGTAAGCAGAGCGCCGGGAAAAGTGGACGGGACCCGAGTGGGAGTGCGTAGAACGCCGGAAAAAGTGGTCGGGAATCTAGTGAGAGTGCACAGCGCGCCGGAAAAAGTGGGCGGGACCCAACTGGGAGTAAGCAGAGCGCCGGGAAAAGTGGACGGGACCGAACTGGGAGTAAACAGAGCGCCGGGAAAAGTGGACGGGACCCGAGTGGAAGTGCGTAGAACGCCGGAAAAAGTGGGCGGGACCCAACTGGGAGTAAGCAGAGCGCCGGGAAAAGTGGACGGGACCGAACTGGTAGTAAACAGAGCGCCGGGAATAGTGGACGGGACCCGAGTGGGAGTGCGTAGAACGCCGGGAAAAGTGGTGGTAGCCCAACTGGGAGTCCACAGAGCGCCGGGAACTGTGGACGGGACCCAAGTGGGAGTGCACAACGCGCCGGTAAAAGTAGGCGGGACCCATCTGGGAGTCCACAGAGCGCCCATAAAAGTGGGCGTGACCCAATTGGGAGTCCACAGAGCGCCGGGAACTGTGGACGGGACCCAAGCGGGAGTGCAAAACGCGCCGGTAAAAGTAGGCGGGACCCAACTGGGAGTCCACAAAGCGCCGGGAACTGTGGACGGGTCCCAAGTGGGAGTGCACTGCGCGCCGGGAAAAGTGGGCGGGACCCAACTGGGAGTGCGTAGAGCGCCAGAAAAAGTGGGCGGGCCGAACTGGGAGTAAACAGCGCGTCGGAAAAAGTGGACGGGACCCAAGTGGGAGTGCACAACGCGCCGGTAAAAGTAGGCGTGACCCATCTGGGAGTCCACAGAGCGCCGGGAACTGTGGACGGGACCCAAGTGGGAGTGCACAGCGTGTCGGGAAAAGTGGACGGGAGCCAAGTGGGAGTTGGCAGAGCGCCGGGGAAAGTAACGTGTCTCCTACAGTGCCGAGCAGATGCGATGGGCAGAAAGGCTGTGAACGGCCTGTTTTCGGGTCTATCCTAGACGGAGTGGCACCCCAGACTTATTGATAGAAATTAAGAAAAACTCTGATAAATGATGCCTATCAGTGCTATCAATCATTGTTTTTATAAAATCTCTACAGAAATACTTCGTTTGGTAGCCTTACCAGTCGGTGGTTCACTTAATTTGTCTTGAATCGTGGGTGCCCCCCCCCCCCGTCTAGGATAGTGCTCTGTCTTCTTCATCCTATCTCTGAGAATAACCTTCGGTAAAATGAAATGAAATTATCTGACTGTTTTGCTTCGCTTCGAGAGGTTCATGATTTGGCATTAAAATATTTGTGAGAAACTCGTTAAAAGAAGAGAAATACTCGGTGCATTTGATTTTTCATGGGATTTAACACAGAAGAAACACTAAAAGCTCGATGAAATGATGTACCACTGATTTGGATGTGCGTTTTCTTACTAAAAAAAAAGAAAAAAAAACTGAGTGTGGTTTTGAAAGGCCAAATCACGCGCGTTTTACTGAGCCCTGAAATAAATATATTCGTCAAAAATGAAATAGGGTGGGAGCCACAAAATAATATTTCAAGGAGCTCAGACTTGCAAACTTTAACAATGAGCAATCAATTGTTCTCAGGGAGCGCGAGATTAGCCCTTTCAAAACCACACTCACTTTTTCGATTTTTAGTAAGAAAGCGCACATCCAAATCAGTGGTACATCATTTCATCGAGCTTTTAGTGTTTCTTCTGTGTTAAATCCCATGACAAATCAAATGCACCAAGTATTTCACTTCTTTTAACGAGTTTCTCACAAATATTTTTATGCCAAATCATGAACCTCTCGAAGCGAAGCAAAACAGTCAGATAATCTATAATTTGAATTCTGTAAGTGTTTGCCTTAATAAGCGGAGAATAAGATATGACAAATCAGAAGAAAAACGTGTATTATTTTTCTCCTGCAATTTGACAGAACATGCACTTCGTTTTTTTTGGCGTTCGGTTTAGGCACCCCCTTTGCCCTCTCTTCAACGTCCATTATGCACCCCCCTTAGGGTAACCGGGACGCGTGCCCAGCCCTGGTGGGAAGACAGCTTAAACGGTGGCTAAGATACAACAAAATCGGGGTCAAAACTTAAAAAACTTTTATAATCGGCTTGAGTCGCCAAGATTTTTTGTCTGTTTCGCAATAGCCCAAAAATAAGAGGGTTTAAGGCACATGCTTGGATATTAGAATTTATCAGATTGAAGAGTATTCAAGGTTCAGTTACCGTTCCTTTGCCTAAACGAACACCAACTGTTCCGACACTTAGCAGGGCACTGGTATAGGACGTGGGCGGGGTGGCCCAATGGGTCAGCTGGCCCACGAGATTTTCACCCACTTCCCGACCGTTTTTTCCGTTCTTACTCTTCGTAGAAGAACCAAAAGCTTACGTTTCCGCCGAAAAATGGGCAACTCTTTTTTGTGAACACTGCCTTCAAGAATCGGTTACGAAACGCTTCTGAATTCAAGATGCAAAGGAATCATGAAGTAAGTTCACCCATTCACGAACACGCCTAATTTTGGGTGACTGCACTTTCGGACTGCGTGCAGTATTGCGTTACCGTATACCGTTTGCTCGGATGGCAATACACCGAAAATAGATTTTTGTTTCTCATGTTCATAGTGAAGCTATCAGTGAGGTAAACATTGTACCAACATTTCCGCTCATAAATGCCTTCCTTCCAAGAGAAAAAAACTACATGAAATAACATCGTACGTTCGTGCCGTGGCAGTGTGGAGGAAACAACATCACCTTCGTGCAAACCGACATCAATACCTCCACCGAGAGGGTTTTTGTCATGGGAGAGTTGCTGGCTGGCCCCAGCTCTCCTGAGGATTCTACTACAAAGGGCTGGCGTCGAGAGGAATCCTGGACCTGTGCAGAAGTATCAATGTGCCACCTGCAGCAAGAAAGTCAACTGGAATGGAACAAGCGTCCAATGCTTTGGATGCCAAAGGTGGGTGCACTTCTCCTGTTCAGGTCTTAGTTCTGTGAGGCATCACAACTCATCCTTCCGTTGTGTTCTGTGCTCCGCCCCCAGCAACTCTGATTCCTCATTCACCAACCGCCCCCTCTCTATTGTACATATAAATTTTAACGGCCTTCGTACCAAATTGTCTGAACTCTCACTCTTCGCACGTACTCATCATCCGGATGTTATTATGGTTCAAGAAACCAAACTCTCTCCCTCTACCACTTATCCCCAACCAAACATTCCAGGCTACACTGCCTATCACATCCCAAGGACAGCTCTTGGAGGCGGAGTTTCTACGTTTGTACTTTCTAACTTACCTTCTCATCTAATTCCAAATGTTCCTAAGGACGGTACTCTCGAGTACGTTCCCGTTCACCTCCCTCTTAAAACTCCATTATCTCTATTTAAAGGCACTGTTCGCGATAAACTCCATCCTCGAAATTTTCATGACAAACGCTTCTCGTGGCTCTCAGAAGTAGAACAGCGTCGAAAAAACGGGACGGATAGCTACCCAGGAGCCGCAAAACGGCTTATAAAAGTGGGCAAACCCGGCCAATGTGGGCAAGTCCGGCCCCTTTCCGCCCCTCGACGTGAACAAAGGAACACTCGAAATCGTGAGTTGAGCGATGGTTTCCGATCAAAAGCCCCGCTCTTCCCTTCATTCTCAACTTCTCTCTTTACTCAGGTCAGCTCGCATACATGGGCTGCAAAAGACGGAAGTTACAAGCCTCGGACAACTCGTCCACCATTTTCCCTAGCTCAATTTTTGAGGGACCATAACTCCATTCCCAGAAGGTCTTGTACGATTCCAGAAGCATCATTGGATTTAGAATGGGACCGGTTTCAAGATAGGCAAAAAAAAACAGAAAAGCGATTTTCATCGCGAACAGTGCCTTTCATATTTACATCCCTCCCTCCACTTCTTGTCCCCCAACCTACAACCCCATACCTCTTCTTAAGCAGTTGCATGACTGCTCTCTCTCCCCATCAGCTGTCTTTGCAGGTGACTTCAATGCTCACACGTTCTGTTCTGCGCCTGAGTCCGACTCCAGAGGGGAAGACGTCGAGGAATGGGCTGAGGAGTGTGATCTGGTTATCCTAAATGATGATCGGCCTACTCGTCTCCCTTCCTACGGCCGACCTTCTAGCCCGGACATCTCCCTCGTTTCATCCAATCTTTCTAATGCTTGCACATGGTCCACTTGCACAACTCTTTCCAGCGACCACATTCCCGTCTTTCTCCATATTGATCTCTTAAACTCTCTTGCCCCTTATACTGGTATTCGTCAACGTTCTTATCTCAATTTAGGCGTTGCTGACTGGGGCCTGTTCAGAGAGGTTGCGCTCCGCCAGGCAGGTGAGTATCCATGGAATGGCGATGTGCACCAGAAAGAGCGTCACATATCTGACGCCACCCGGAAAGCTACGAAATCGGCCATACCTGAAGGACGGGTAAAAATTTTCTACTCTTATGTCACCAGGGAGATTCTACAGAAGATCAGAACAAGAGATGAAAAGAGGGCTGAGAATCATTTGGACCCTGAGGTGGCCAAGCTGTAAGAAGAGATAAAAAAGGATCCGGACAAGCACAAGAAAGACAGTTGGGAAAAGTTCACTGTAAGGGTGAATTTTAAAGCCGACGGAACAACGGCGTGGAAAGTATTGAGGAAGATATGTGGCAAGTGCGCCCCCTCCTCGAACTCTACCATAGAGTTCGATAACAGCGTCTTCAAATCAGGAAAAGCTGCCGCATATGCTCTTGGCTAAAATTTCTTCATCACACGTACCAAGCGAGGCGTACAAAACAAGAGAACTATGCCGTCTGCCGCTCATGAACGCTACTGAGGCCTCTACTCCTGCTCAAGTGGAGAAGGCTATCAAGGAAATGCGGAACTCGAAGGCTCTCGGAGCTGATGGTATCTCAGCAGCCATCTTGAAGAAGCTTCCCACGGAACTTCTACCGATGATCGCAGATATCATAAACACTTTGCCTAAGCCAGGCAAATCGCAAAGCACGGCGAAGGGCTATCTCCCTATTAGCCTGTTATCACCGATCGCGAAAGTAGCCGAACAGCTAATCGTAAGGGACCTGCAGACAGGGTTCGGCGCGGGGTGTGGATATCCACACCGGGGGGTCTGAGCTGCGCAATGGTGGAGGGAGGGGGGTCTGAGCTCCACCGGGAGACCACATGAACCATTCTGACCGTGGGTAGTAGGTACACTGTCTAGAAAAATTTTGTTGCGAATGATTCGGTAATCATGTCCAATAAACATGAAACCTTGTAGTAATTAAATTAACGTAAATGTTGAATCTATAGTAAAGGTTCTCCTACGATTGAATATAAGGCACATAGGTTCTGGATAGTTGTGTACTGAATTGCAAATAAGAACAGATTGGAAGCTACGGAATGGGGCGGAAGAAAAGAGAGGACGCGATGAATAAAGTTATTGGCAAAGGCGAAGATGACGAAATGTACTAAAGAAATAAATATGTTTTATGAGGAAAACAGGTCACTTTAAATGTATGGAAAACACGCTTTAATAAGTGGTTGGATATGAAAATAGGTGCTTCAACATTATCCAGACCAGACATGGCAAAAACACTCGCTAGTTGAAAAGAGCGTCATCTAATCTGGTTACGTTTCGAATTTCATTCTCCGAAACCCACTTATACACCAAACACACGACACGGGTTCGATCCCGCAAAGTGCTTAATTTTTGCAAGACGTTAGACCTCACATTTTTTTGCAAAGTGAGTGTCACGAAAATAAGATATTCAAGTCGAGAATGGTAGATTTACCCTATATACAAATTTTCAGTCTCTAAGATGGACGCTGAAAGCCACTTCCCTGTGTGGCCCACACCTGTCGCAGGTGCGATCGCGCTGGAAGTCTACATTTTTGCAAGGTATGAGTCAGTAGAATACGATGATCGAGTCCAGCGTGGTCGATTTATCCCATATACTCACTTTCACCGTCCAACATAGATGCTGAACACCGCTACAGTATAAGGCCTCACACTTTTCTCAGGTGTGGTCCCGCCGGAAGTCGTCAATTTCGAAATTTAGGTGTGACGAGAGTAGGATATTTGAGTCCAGCGTAGTCGATTAACCCTATATACAATCTTTTGCCGTCTCAGTATAGCGCTGAAGACCGCTGCATATACTGCAGGAGAAGGTGAAAAAAATTACAAGTCAGCAAACCTAAAATAGGGTTTTAAAACAGCTGTAACTTAAGTTGCAAATGAGCTATCTCGGGTTTGAGCAAAACTAAGAAACTAGGCTTGTAACCCTACCAAATGAAACCTTAACCGATCCCAGAGGACGCTTTACAAAAAATTTTACTAGGTGTGGACATTTGATGTTTTCAGCATAAATGTCCACACCTAGCCAGTGCATTTAGGTGTGGACATTTATGCTCAAAACATCAAATGTCCACACCTAGTAAATTTTTTTGTAAGGCGTCCTCTGGGAGCGAGTAAAGTTTCATTCGGTAGGGTTACAAACCTAGTTTCTTAGTTTTGCTCAAACCCGGGGTAACTCTTTTGGAAGTTAAGTTACAGGTGTTTTAAAACCCTATTCCAGGTTTGTGGACTTTTTACCTTGTTCCGCTTCCTATGTAGCGCTCTTCGGCGTTACGCTGAGGCGGTAAAAGATTGCACCCAGAGTAAATCGACCACGCTGGACTCAAATATCCTACTCTCGTCACACCTAAATTTCGAAATTGACGACTTCCGGCGGGACCACACCTGAGAAAAGTGTGAGGCCTGGTACTGTAGCGGTGTTCAGCATCTATGTTGGACGGTGAAAGTGAGTATATGGGATAAATCGACCACGCTGGACTCGACCATCGTGTTCTACTGACTCATGCCTTGCAAAAATGTAGACTTCCAGCGCGATCGCACCTGCGACAGGTGTGGGCCACACAGGGAAGTGGCTTTCAGCGTCCATCTTAGAGACTGAAAATTTGTATATAGGGTAAATCTACCACTCTCGACTCTAATATCTTATTTTCGTGACCCTTCATTTGCAAAAAAATATGAGGTCTAACGTCTTGCAAAAATTAAGCACTTTGCGGGATCGAACCCGTGTCGTGTGTTTGGTGTATGAGTGGGTTTCGGAGAATGAAATTCGAAACGTAACCAGATTAGATGACGCTCTTTCGAACCAGAAGTCTATACATCTGAAGTAAAATGTTCTTCTTGGACTTGCGAAATGAATTTACGAACTCATATTAATTTAAAAACACATTTATTTCTTCGAGACATCCCGTATTCTTGAACTTAGCCAATCCCTTCATCTTCTCCACGCTTCTTTTCCACCACATATTTACCTTAGCTTCCTACCGGGAATCATTCACAATTTCTGGAAATACGTTCAAACCTATGTGTCTTACATTCAACATTAGGAGAGCCTTCACTATAATCAAAACCCTTACTTTAGCTAAGATTTTCAAAAACGCAGGCAACTTCATGTAATCCGTCAAGAAAAACCTCGTCCGTGATCTTTTTCAATGTCAATGTCTTGTTTTTTGAAATGGTTGTTCTTCTTCAAATTATACATCTTTTAGAATAAGTTGCTCCTTTTGTTTTAATTTTACTACAAAAACAGACAATTAACACTCCTGGGAGGAGGTCCGAGAAAATCACCAAAAATTTGACCTACTAACGCTTCTGGGAGGGGTCTGAGAAAAGCGCCAAAAGTTTGCTTTTAGAGGGTAGGGGGGGTCTGAGAAAATTTAGCCTTGTCCACACCTCGTGCCGAACCCTGCCTGCAGAGCAGAATGAGGCACAGCAACATCAACATGGGGTTAGAAAGCTTCACTCCACCACCACTGCCCTTCTGGAGATTGTCAGCTATGCGGTCGATGGGTTCAATATCAGAAAGCCTCTTAGAACAGTGGCCGTTGCCCTCGATCTAACCAAAGCATTTGATTCTGTTAACCTAGGACTTTCGTCCGAGAAACTATTGAAGTCCTCGCTACAACCGTGGCAGAAGCGTTGGATAGCAGCGTTTACGAAAGGTCGTCGGGCCAAAGTGCTATTCCAGAATCACGTCTTTGATAGTATACCTGTAGCAGCCGGTGTGCCGCAGGGTGGAGTTTTGTCACCTGCCCTCTTCAACCTGTATATTGAAGACCTACCTGAGCCTCCTGAAGATTTGTATAAAAATTGTTGCGTATGCCGACGATATCACCATCATGTGCCGTAATCGTGACATACAGGTAGCCGCAAACAAGATCAGCGACTATCTCGTCGAGCTTAAAAACTTTCTCGATAGTATGATGCTCACAGTTTCCGCGGCGAAGTCTTCTGTTTCGGTATTCACATCTGACCCAAAGGAACACAGCGCCCAACCTGTGTTCAGGTGGGATGGTAACCTCTTGCCTACAGCGAAATTTCCCAAACTGCTGGGCCTCGTTTTGGACCCATCGCTGAAGTTTCACAAAAATGCTGAACAGAAGCGGGCAATTATCAAGGCAAAGCTTAATGTGTTGAGAGCTCTAGGAGGAACGTCATGGGGTGGCAGCAGAGAGACAATCTTGACGACATATCGAGCTATTCTGCATCCTGCATTGGAGTATGCTGCACCTGTCTGGCAGCACATCGTGTCGGACAGTTCCTGTACTAAGATGTAGCGAATTCAGAATGCTGCACTTCGAATAGCCACTGGATGTGCAAAAAGCTCACCGATTGAGCACCTTCACGCCGAGGCCCGTATCTTGCCAGTGAAAGAGCGTTGTCAGCTCCAGGCTCAGCAGATGTTCATTGATGTCCTCAAAGGCAGTGTTCACGATGATTTTCGTTCCCGAGTTTTCCACTCAAAACAAAGCGTTGGCCACCGAGTGTTACAGAAATTACGAAGAAACGGCGAGAAACGCACTAAAACGTCATATTTCAGTGACATTAAACTCTGTCTTGGACTAGTTGTCCAGTTGTATGAACATGTTCACGGTGGTTGTCACCCGTGAAAAATTGGGTCAGTCGGAAATGGAAGAATATTTCAGGCAAAATAGTACTAGATAGGGTCCGAAGAAGACTACGGAGCCAGGGTTCGGCGTGAGGTGTGATGTATCACAGAGGGGGGGGGGTCGGACCCATCGACATCCGGTGGGATGGGGGGTCGGACCTTTTGTCAACCAAGAAACAAGATGGACTTCTATCAGGCCGGAGGGGGGGGGTTGAGAACCATACCATTAGTATATATAAAAAATGACGGCAAAATGAGATCACAATAAGAGGCAAGATATAAAATGGGGATGTAAAAATGAGGCAGGAACACACAAGAAGAGCTTACAATTCACTGGTGATAAAGCATGCAAGACAATAGACGACGGTAGCACGGCCATCGTTAGTGACTCTGACATGGAGGAGTCTTGGAAAGGTAAAATGTGTCGGCAAAGCGCTCCTGGATATGTCGGCAAAGGTGTTGAGTATTGGCTGTCATCTTGGTCATTATAAGCGGACTATCCTGTCCACGAAATGACACAGATGTTCTGGATTTTCGTAATCTAAGATGCATTCTTAAGCGATTTAGAGTTCACAGGTTCGATCCCGCTAAATATAAAAATTTGGCAAAGCTGTAAAACGATGGGTAGCTGACTGTCACAAAAGAGCGTTGTTCACTGTGATATCTCTTACAATTTCCTTAATGAAATCGCCTTTCGATTTTTACGCCCTCAGGGCACATAGGAGTGGTTGCGGGCGCGGAACCCACATTTTGAATACGAATGTCGGCATGGGAGAACGCTCCCGAAATTTCATGGATGCAGCTTCAATCCGAACAGCACTACATAGGGTGGGCGGAGTCTGTTTTCATGCCCTGAGGGCACATAGGTGCGGTGTCAGGCATCAAAACCACATTAAGTAATTGGCTATCCGGACTTGAAAACGCACCTAAAATTTCATGGATGCAGCTTCAATCCGAACAGCGCTACATAGAGTGGGCGGAGTCTGTTTTCATGCCCTGAGGGCACATAGGTGCGGTTTCAGTCATCAAAACCACATAAGTAATTGGCTATCCGGATTTGAAAACGCAGCCAAAATTTCATGGATGCAGCTTCAATCCGAACAGCGCTACATACTCGGACAGAAAATAGGGCTGACCGCTCGCAACAATAGGACGGACCGCGGGATCGGCGACGTTCCGACCGCATCATTGCGAGCGTTCCGACCGGTATTCAGCCGCGGTCAGTACGAAAGTGAGCGCGTTCCGAACGCAAATCTGCATCACGGCGCTTTGCGTTCGGACCGCGGGCAAGTATGATATCACGGCGCCCTTCCGATGGGAGGGGCTCAGAACAGCGCAATACGCCAACAGGAGATCCTACAATCATGGTGCCCACTACTGGCTATTTCAGTATGAAATAGCCAGTACTGGATATCACGATTGGGGGACTCGATGCTAGCGTATTGCATAACAACATAACACTAAAATGATAAAACACAAATTTATTACCAAATTAATCACTTGATGGTACATCAATTAGTAATGAAACGATAATTGTGAAACAAATTGTGTTGGTTCACAATAATGGCAAACGGTCACACACAAAAATATGCAACGAAATACATTACATGATCGAGTTCACAAGTTTCCAAAAATTACTTCAAATACTTGAATAAAAAAACGAATTGGAAGTATGGGCAATTTGGATTTCAGAATCCGAAAATAGTGCACGTGGGTGTGATTATAAATGTTAAATATTCGAAAAAACAAGTGAAAATAAATTTTAGTAACTGAAAACGTATTTACTCGAACTGTGAATTCCCTTTTTGTGTCCTGTCCAGTCAAGTGATTCATATTTTGAATGTTATTAGTGTAAAAATCTAATCCGCATTCATTTATTGTGCTTCCACGCTGTTACATGAAAATTATGTTTCGAACAACACGGTTTCCAATTATTTCAAATCATCTTTCAAAAATTGTGAACCCTAAAAATAAAACTTTTACAGCGCACAAAAGTGAAGTCATCAAAACTGAGAACCCAAGTGGTAACTGATCAGTGTTTTCCAAGGACACAGATACCCAGAGCGCGTTTAAAAAATATAGCTAACTATAAGACTGACTGCACATTCGAGGTTCCCTACAGCAAAGAAGCGAAATCGATATCATTAAACGAGATAATGGTAGTAGGGCATGTTATAAGGCTAGTAGAACTTACAAATATCTCCCCATGTGAAACTAAGTGGGCATCTACAAAACCCGCACTAAGTTTTGTAAAAACGGGGAGCATCTGGCAAACTTGGCAAAAAAACGTCCGATGCATGTAACTTTTTTGAATAGTGATTTTTTCGAAATCTGAAAACGCTAGCATATTCGCAGATAAAAAAGCTACTTAAAGGCACAGTACACCCTCAGATATGAATTTTGAGATTTTCATGTAATTGTGTAGAAGACCCCTCCTGTATAACACGTGCCAAATGCCAGATCTTATTTCCTCCAAATAAGCGAGATATAAGCGACCACCACAGGCCCGACCCCCTTCGCTCACCACCACAGGCCCGACCCCCTAACAGACTTTTGAACTCGAAAGCGGCTCGATGGATGGATGAATTCCAACAAGTCGACGTTCTTCAGTCCATTTTCGGACTGTCTCCTTATCCTAGCTTTCTCTCACGCAACGATTGCAAATGAAGAGAAATACAGGCCTGAGACAAGTCGTCCACCAAATTTTCACCCTCAAAATCTAGGCATCTTTGAACAGCCATAACCCTGTTCGAAGGGGGTGTTTGACGATTTCAAAGACACCACTGTGATCGGCGTGTGACTCTCTCCAAGATAAGCATGAAATCTGAAAATAATTTTTTTGGGTGTCCTGTGCCTTTAAAGGCAGCGTTCACGATGATCATCCTCGTTGACTTTCCACAGTGAAATGATAGGCGAGAAGGATCCTAGGCTCCCAGTGTCGAAAGAACGGTAGAAAACGAGCCAGGAGCGGCAAAATAACGGCTGCAAACAAGCGTTTTGGTGCCCCAGACACGGCTGGTGCTCCAGATCCGCCTCTCGGAATGAACAAATGAAGACTCAGATTCACTCACTCTCACTCACTCATCCCATTAGCTGGCGGCTGGCGGAGCGGGATGACCTCTCAACCAGTACACTGCTGTAGGTGCCATAGGAGCTCCAGTGGCCTGAACGATACGCTTCCATTCAGAACGATTAGCCGCAATTATTTTAGCGTTAACGACACTGCACCGTTGAGATTTCAGATCAGCTTCGACTTGCTTCACCCACGTCTTCTTCGGGGCAGTTCTCTCGACCTTCCATGGTTTTGGGCGTTTTCTCCATAGCAAGCTGTGCGGTAGTCGACTGGCTTCCATTCTGCATACGTGTCCAAACCAGCGCAACCTTTTCGTTCGGATTTGTTCCTCGATTGTCGGTTGATGGTCGCAGCTGTCTCGTATAACGTCGTTGCGTATGCGATCTCTTAACGTTGTTCCGAGAATTCGCCGCAAACACCGCATTTGGAAGACCTCTAGCTTGCTGAGATCCGACTTGAGCAAGGTCCACGACTCTGAGCCGTACAATAGAATCGGCATTATAAGAGATCGGAAGATCCGCATCTTGGTCTTGATTGACACATTGCCCTTTTTCCACAGACACCAGCCTAGTGAAGCAAAAGCAGCACACGCCTGCCCGATCCTGCACTGTATCTCAGTTGTGGCCACTACCTTGCGCTGTTGCACCACCGATCCTAAGTACTTGAACTCCTCAACTTGCTGGAGCTCAGCTCCTTCGAAGAACACAGAAGCACGTGAACCGTCTGACGTCATGACTTTGGTCTTGTCCTTATTTATCCGTAGACCGTACGAATCCGCGATATCTGCTATATCCTTCATCAAATTCGTAGCTTCCATATCAGTATCGGTGAACACAGCGCTGTCGTCCGCAAACATCAAGTCTGTGAGGAACTCGTTATCGCCATATTGGACCCCTCTTCTATCTTTGAAAACCTTTCTCATAATGGCGTCGACCACAGTGTTGAATAGCAGTGGCGAAATCACATCTCCTTGCCGGACTCCTGCATTGACCGCAAATTCTTCGGACAGCTTGTCCCCGACGCGAATGCAGCTAGTGGAACCGCTGTATGTTCCCTGCAGGAGCTTCACAATTTTCTCCGGATTACAGGAATGCTGTAGACTCAGATTACAGGAATGATCAAGTTAAGGAAGTGCTGATAAGTGAGCTGTTTGCTTCATTGCACTGATAGGTATCATCCTCCTAGCGGTCAATTCCTCCACGCTCAAAAATCAACGTAAATAAGAGAGAGCCTATAGCTTTGCTACGACGGCCTCTCCAAAGGTAGTGCGCAGAAACTTAACGGGATCATCGTACTGTAGTGCAGCATTTCCTAGAACAATAATCGGGACGTCGTGAAAAGTGCTTCTGACTTCTGATGACGTCATCGGGACGTCGTGAAAAGTGCTGGCTTCTGATGACGTCATCGGGACGTCGTGAAAAGTGCTTCTGGCTTCTGATGAGGTCATCAGGACGTCGTGAAAAGTGCTTCTGGCCTCTGATGACGTCATCGGGACGTCGTGAAAAGTGCTTCTGGCCTCTGATGACGTCATCGGGACGTCGTGGAAAGTGCTTCTGGCTTCTGATGACGTCATCGGGACGTCGTGAAAAGTGCTTCTGGCTTCTGATGACGTCATTGGGACGTCGTGAAAAGTGCTTCTGGCTTCTGATGACGTCATCGGGACGTCGTGAAAAGTGCTTCTGGCTTCTGATGACGTCGTCGGGACGTCGTGAAAAGTGCTTCTGGCTTCTGATGACGTCATCGGGACGTCGTGAAAAGTGCTTCTGGCTTCTGATGACGTCATCGGGGGACTATCTCAGACGGGGGGCTTTAAGATGTATGTATTGAAATGACCAAAAGCTTCCACGAAAGATGCTTGATACTGCTATCAATAATTGTTGTTATGAAAATTCTATAGAAATCTATCCAAAAGGGGTCTTCCAAGCGAAAGAGGTTTGGTTCGCGCCAGAAACGTTCCAACAAAAAGCGAACAATAGGAAAGAGAGGTGAGGAGAGTGTACAAAAAGTAAACAATATTTTCTCCAAGCGAAATTCTCGGTCGACTCTTCTATACAGCGAAAACGAACCGTTGCGGTATTCTACTCGGAAGTACTTTGTAGTTCCAAAAATAACTCCGATCATGCGAGAACCGTTAAAAATATACATGTATTTGTATATGCGAGTTTTCATTGAAAGGGATGATGTAAAACTGGCCAGAGCAGACAGTTAACCCCGGCTCTTGGGAAAAATGAAACAATCGAAATACAACATCAAGCAAGAGTATTCTCACATAATCTCGTGAACGAATAAAAGTCCTTTTTTTGAACCATTGCTCTTCCTCGTAAAATACCACAACGGTTTGTTTTCGCTGTATAGAAGAGTCGACCGAGAATTTCGCTTGGAGAAAATATTGTTTACTTTTTGTACACTCTCCTCACCTCACTTTCCTATTGTTCGCTTTTTGTTGGAAGGTTTCTGGCGCGAACCAAACCTCTTTCGCTTGGAAGACCCCTTTTGGGTAGAATTGTTCACTTTTTTTTTGATATTACGCAGTAATATCCCTGAAAAATATGCAACACTTATCAACCTTTCTGAACTGATACTATAATCAGTAAGTAATGAACAGCATCGGCACAAAATTCTCACCGTAAACAAAATTCATGATAACCAATTGATAAAGAGTAGGGTGTAAAAGAAATTGAGAGCGGTGTGTTTTCATTCACACACCGTCTCTCTCTGGAGGTGAGCGGCTGAAGCTGAACAGACTAGGGATTAGGGAAACAGCCCCACCGGTTATAAAGGTATCACGATATCTGGGCCTAAACATGGAAAACTCTGGCAAGAAAAACTGCTACACTTCCGTGAAAGTGCCGATGGCAAATTTTAAACTTGTGCAGTCAACTTGTGAAGCACGCAACAAATGAAGCGCTACTCACATTTCGCGGCAATACGCACATATTACATGAACCGCTCTGCACTTTTCACGACGTCCCGATGACGTCATCAGAAGCCCGAAGCACTTTTCACGACGTGCCGATGACGTCATCCGAAGCCCGAAGCACTTTTCACGACGTCCCGATGACGTCATTAGAAGCCCGAAGCACTTTTCACGACGCCCTTATGACGTCATTAGAAGCCCGAAGCACTTTTCACGACGTCCCGATGACGTCATTAGAAGCCCGAAGCACTTTTCACGACGTCCCGATGACGCCATCAGAAGCCCGAAGCACTTTTCACGACGTCCCGATGACGCCATCAGAAGCCAGATGCACTTTTCACGACGTCCCGATGACGTCATCAGAAGCCAGATGCACTTTTCACGACGTCCCGATGACGTCATCAGAAGCCCGAAGCACTTTTCACGACGTCCCGATGACGTCATCCGAAGCCCGAAGCACTTTTCACGACGTCCCGATGACGTCATCAGAAGCCAGATGCACTTTTCACGACGTCCCGATGACGTCATCAGAAGCCCGAAGCACTTTTCACGACGTCCCGATGACGTCATCAGAAGCCAGATGCACTTTTCACGACGTGCCGATGACGTCATCCGAAGCCCGAAGCACTTTTCACGACGTCCCGATGACGTCATCAGAAGCCAGATGCACTTTTCACGACGTCCCGATGACGTCATCAGAAGCCCGAAGCACTTTTCACGACGTCCCGATGACGTCATCCGAAGCCCGAAGCACTTTTCACGACGTCCCGATGACGTCATCAGAAGCCCGAAGCACTTTTCACGACGTCCCGATGACGTCATCAGAAGCCCGAAGCACTTTTCACGACGTCCCGATGACGTCATCAGAAGCCAGATGCACTTTTCACGACGTCCCGATGACGTCATCAGAAGCCAGATGCACTTTTCACGACGTCCCGATGACGTCATCAGAAGCCAGATGCACTTTTCACGACGTCCCGATGACGTCATCAGAAGCCCGAAGCACTTTTCACGACGTCCCGATGACGTCATCAGAAGCCAGATGCACTTTTCACGACGTCCCGATGACGTCATCAGAAGCCCGAAGCACTTTTCACGACGTCCCGATGACGTCATCAGAAGCCAGATGCACTTTTCACGACGTCCCGATGACGTCATCAGAAGCCCGAAGCACTTTTCACGACGTCCCGATGACGTCATCAGAAGCCAGATGCACTTTTCACGACGTGCCGATGACGTCATCCGAAGCCCGAAGCACTTTTCACGACGTCCCGATGACGTCATCAGAAGCCAGATGCACTTTTCACGACGTCCCGATGACGTCATCAGAAGCCAGATGCACTTTTCACGACGTCCCGATGACGTCATCAGAAGCCAGATGCACTTTTCACGACGTCCCGATGACGTCATCAGAAGCCAGATGCACTTTTCACGACGTCCCGATGACGTCATCAGAAGCCCGAAGCACTTTTCACGACGTCCCGATGACGTCATCAGAAGCCCGAAGCACTTTTCACGACGTCCCGATGACGTCATCAGAAGCCCGAAGCACTTTTCACGACGTCCCGATGACGTCATCAGAAGTCAGATGCACTTTTGACGACGTCCCGATGACGTCATGAGAAGCCCGAAGCACTTTTCACGACGTCCCGATGACGTCATCAGAAGCCAGAAGCACTTTTCACGACGTCCCGATGACGTCATCAGAAGCCCGAAGCACTTTTCACGACGTCCCGATGACGTCATCAGAAGCCAGATGCACTTTTCACGACGTCCCGATGACGTCATCAGAAGCCCGAAGCACTTTTCACGACGTCCCGATGACGTCATCAGAAGCCCGAAGCACTTTTCACGACGTCCCGATGACGTCATCAGAAGCCAGATGCACTTTTCACGACGTCCCGATGACGTCATCAGAAGCCCGAAGCACTTTTCACGACGTCCCGATGACGTCATCAGAAGCCAGAAGCACTTTTCACGACGTCCCGATGACGTCATCAGAAGCCCGAAGCACTTTTCACGACGTCCCGATGACGTCATCAGAAGCCAGATGCACTTTTCACGACGTCCCGATGACGTCATCAGAAGCCAGATGCACTTTTCACGACGTCCCGATGACGTCATCAGAAGCCCGAAGCACTTTTCACGACGTGCCGATGACGTCATCCGAAGCCCGAAGCACTTTTCACGACGTCCCGATGACGTCATCAGAAGCCAGATGCACTTTTCACGACGTCCCGATGACGTCATCAGAAGCCCGAAGCACTTTTCACGACGTCCCGATGACGTCATCAGAAGCCAGATGCACTTTTCACGACGTGCCGATGACGTCATCCGAAGCCCGAAGCACTTTTCACGACGTCCCGATGACGTCATCAGAAGCCAGATGCACTTTTCACGACGTCCCGATGACGTCATCCGAAGCCCGAAGCACTTTTCACGACGTCCCGATGACGTCATCAGAAGCCAGATGCACTTTTCACGACGTCCCGATGACGTCATCAGAAGCCAGATGCACTTTTCACGACGTCCCGATGACGTCATCAGAAGCCAGATGCACTTTTCACGACGTCCCGATGACGTCATCAGAAGCCAGATGCACTTTTCACGACGTCCCGATGACGTCATCAGAAGCCAGATGCACTTTTCACGACGTCCCGATGACGTCATCAGAAGCCAGATGCACTTTTCACGACGTCCCGATGACGTCATCCGAAGCCCGAAGCACTTTTCACGACGTCCCGATGACGTCATCAGAAGCCCGAAGCACTTTTCACGACGTCCAGATGACGTCATCAGAAGCCAGATGCACTTTTCACGACGTCCCGATGACGTCATCAGAAGCCCGAAGCACTTTTCACGACGTCCCGATGACGTCATCAGAAGCCAGATGCACTTTTCACGACGTCCCGATGACGTCATCAGAAGCCCGAAGCACTTTTCACGACGTCCCGATGACGTCATCAGAAGCCCGAAGCACTTTTCACGACGTCCCGATGACGTCATCAGAAGCCCGAAGCACTTTTCACGACGTGCCGATGACGTCATCCGAAGCCAGATGCACTTTTCACGACGTCCCGATGACGTCATCAGAAGCCAGATGCACTTTTCACGACGTCCAGATGACGTCATCAGAAGCCAGATGCACTTTTCACGACGTCCCGATGACGTCATCAGAAGCCCGAAGCACTTTTCACGACGTCCCGATGACGTCATCAGAAGCCCGAAGCACTTTTCACGACGTGCCGATGACGTCATCCGAAGCCCGAAGCACTTTTCACGACGTCCCGATGACGTCATCCGAAGCCAGAAGCACTTTTCACGACGTCCCGATGACGTCATCAGAAGCCAGATGCACTTTTCACGACGTCCCGATGACGTCATCAGAAGCCAGATGCACTTTTCACGACGTCCCGATGACGTCATCAGAAGCCCGAAGCACTTTTCACGACGTCCCGATGACGTCATCAGAAGCCAGATGCACTTTTCACGACGTCCCGATGACGTCATCAGAAGCCAGATGCACTTTTCACGACGTCCCGATGACGTCATCAGAAGCCAGATGCACTTTTCACGACGTCCCGATGACGTCATCAGAAGCCAGATGCACTTTTCACGACGTCCCGATGACGTCATCAGAAGCCAGATGCACTTTTCACGACGTCCCGATGACGTCATCAGAAGCCCGAAGCACTTTTCACGACGTCCCGATGACGTCATCAGAAGCCAGATGCACTTTTCACGACGTCCCGATGACGTCATCAGAAGCCAGATGCACTTTTCACGACGTCCCGATGACGTCATCAGAAGCCAGATGCACTTTTCACGACGTCCCGATGACGTCATCAGAAGCCCGAAGCACTTTTCACGACGTCCCGATGACGTCATCAGAAGCCCGAAGCACTTTTCACGACGTCCCGATGACGTCATCAGAAGCCAGATGCACTTTTCACGACGTCCCGATGACGTCATCAGAAGCCAGATGCACTTTTCACGACGTCCCGATGACGTCATCAGAAGCCAGATGCACTTTTCACGACGTCCCGATGACGTCATCAGAAGCCAGATGCACTTTTCACGACGTCCCGATGACGTCATCAGAAGCCAGATGCACTTTTCACGACGTCCCGATGACGTCATCAGAAGCCAGATGCACTTTTCACGACGTCCCGATGACGTCATCAGAAGCCAGATGCACTTTTCACGACGTCCCGATGACGTCATCAGAAGCCAGATGCACTTTTCACGACGTCCCGATGACGTCATCAGAAGCCAGATGCACTTTTCACGACGTCCCGATGACGTCATCAGAAGCCCAGATGCACTTTTCACGACGACCCGATGACGTCATCAGAAGCCAGATGCACTTTTCACGACGTCCCGATGACGTCATCAGAAGCCAGATGCACTTTTCACGACGTCCCGATGACGTCATCAGAAGCCCGAAGCACTTTTCACGACGTCCCGATGACGTCATCAGAAGCCAGATGCACTTTTCACGACGTCCCGATGACATCATCAGAAGCCCGAAGCACTTTTCACGACGTCCCGATGACGTCATCAGAAGCCAGGTGCACTTTCACGACGTCCCGATGACGTCATCAGAAGCCAGATGCACTTTTCACGACGTCCCGATGACGTCATCAGAAGCCCGAAGCACTTTTCACGACGTCCCGATGACGTCATCAGAAGCCCGAAGCACTTTTCACGACGTCCCGATGACGTCATCCGAAGCCCGAAGCACTTTTCACGACGTCCCGATGACGTCATCAGAAGCCAGATGCACTTTTCACGACGTCCCGATGACGTCATCAGAAGCCCGAAGCACTTTTCACGACGTCCCGATGACGTCATCAGAAGCCCGAAGCACTTTTCACGACGTCCCGATGACGTCATCAGAAGCCAGATGCACTTTTCACGACGTCCCGATGACGTCATCAGAAGCCAGATGCACTTTTCACGACGTCCCGATGACGTCATCAGAAGCCAGATGCACTTTTCACGACGTCCCGATGACGTCATCAGAAGCCCGAAGCACTTTTCACGACGTCCCGATGACGTCATCAGAAGCCAGATGCACTTTTCACGACGTCCCGATGACGTCATCAGAAGCCCGAAGCACTTTTCACGACGTCCCGATGACGTCATCAGAAGCCAGATGCACTTTTCACGACGTCCCGATGACGTCATCAGAAGCCAGATGCACTTTTCACGACGTCCCGATGACGTCATCAGAAGCCCGAAGCACTTTTCACGACGTCCCGATGACGTCATCAGAAGCCAGATGCACTTTTCACGACGTCCCGATGACGTCATCAGAAGCCAGATGCACTTTTCACGACGTCCCGATGACGTCATCAGAAGCCAGATGCACTTTTCACGACGTCCCGATGACGTCATCAGAAGCCAGATGCACTTTTCACGACGTCCCGATGACGTCATCAGAAGCCAGATGCACTTTTCACGACGTCCCGATGACGTCATCAGAAGCCAGATGCACTTTTCACGACGTCCCGATGACGTCATCAGAAGCCAGATGCACTTTTCACGACGTTCCGATGACGTCATCAGAAGCCAGATGCACTTTTCACGACGTCCCGATGACGTCATCAGAAGCTAGAAGCACTTCTCACGACGTCCCGATGACGTCATCAGAAGCCAGATGCACTTTTCACGACGTCCCGATGACGTCATCAGAAGCCAGATGCACTTTTCACGACGTCCCGATGACGTCATCAGAAGCCAGATGCACTTTCACGACGTCCCGATGACGTCATCAGAAGCCCGAAGCACTTTTCACGACGTCCCGATGACGTCATCAGAAGCCAGATGCACTTTTCACGACGTCCCGATGACGTCATCAGAAGCCAGATGCACTTTTCACGACGTCCCGATGACGTCATCAGAAGCCAGATGCACTTTTCACGACGTCCCGATGACGTCATCAGAAGCCCGAAGCACTTTTCACGACGTCCCGATGACGTCATCAGAAGCCAGATGCACTTTTCACGACGTCCCGATGACGTCATCAGAAGCCAGATGCACTTTTCACGACGTCCCGATGACGTCATCAGAAGCCAGATGCACTTTCACGACGTCCCGATGACGTCATCAGAAGCCAGATGCACTTTTCACGACGTCCCGATGACGTCATCAGAAGCCAGATGCACTTTTCACGACGTCCCGATGACGTCATCAGAAGCCAGATGCACTTTTCACGACGTCCCGATGACGTCATCAGAAGCCAGATGCACTTTTCACGACGTCCCGATGACGTCATCAGAAGCCAGATGCACTTTTCACGACGTCCCGATGACGTCATCAGAAGCCAGATGCACTTTTCACGACGTCCCGATGACGTCATCAGAAGCCAGATGCACTTTTCACGACGTCCCGATGACGTCATCAGAAGCCAGATGCACTTTTCACGACGTCCCGATGACGTCATCAGAAGCCAGATGCACTTTACACGACGTCCCGATGACGTCATCAGAAGCCAGATGCACTTTACACGACGTCCCGATGACGTCATCAGAAGCCAGATGCACTTTTCACGACGTCCCGATGACGTCATCAGAAGCCAGATGCACTTTTCACGACGTCCCGATGACGTCATCAGAAGCCAGATGCACTTTTCACGACGTCCCGATGACGTCATCAGAAGCCCGAAGCACTTTTCACGACGTCCCGATGACGTCATCAGAAGCCAGATGCACTTTTCACGACGTCCCGATGACGTCATCAGAAGCCAGATGCACTTTTCACGACGTCCCGATGACGTCATCAGAAGCCAGATGCACTTTTCACGACGTCCCGATGACGTCATCAGAAGCCAGATGCACTTTTCACGACGTCCCGATGACGTCATCAGAAGCCAGATGCACTTTTCACGACGTCCCGATGACGTCATCAGAAGCCAGATGCACTTTTCACGACGTCCCGATGACGTCATCAGAAGCCAGATGCACTTTTCACGACGTCCAGATGACGTCATCAGAAGCCAGATGCACTTTTCACGACGTCCCGATGACGTCATCAGAAGCCAGATGCACTTTTCACGACGTCCCGATGACGTCATCAGAAGCCAGATGCACTTTTCACGACGTCCCGATGACGTCATCAGAAGCCAGATGCACTTTTCACGACGTCCCGATGACGTCATCAGAAGCCCGAAGCACTTTTCACGACGTCCCGATGACGTCATCAGAAGCCCGAAGTACTTTTCACGACGTGCCGATGACGTCATCCGAAGCCAGATGCACTTTTCACGACGTCCCGATGACGTCATCAGAAGCCAGATGCACTTTTCACGACGTCCAGATGACGTCATCAGAAGCCCGAAGCACTTTTCACGACGTGCCGATGACGTCATCCGAAGCCCGAAGCACTTTTAACGACGCCCCGATGACGTCATCAGAAGCACGAAGCAATTTTCACGACGTGCCGATGACGTCGTCCGAAGCCCCAAGCAATTTTCACGACGTGCCGATGACGTCATCCGAAGCCCGAATCACTTTTCACGACGTCCCGATGACGTCATCAGAAGCCCGAAGCACTTTTTACGACTTCCCGATGACGTCATCAGAAGCTCGAAGCAATTTTCACGTTGTGCCGATGACGTCATCCGAAGCCCGAAGCACTTTTCACGACGTGCCGATGACGTCATCCGAAGCCAGATGCACTTTTCACGACGTCCCGATGACGTCATCAGAAGCCAGATGCACTTTTCACGACGTCCAGATGACGTCATCAGAAGCCAGATGCACTTTTCACGACGTCCCGATGACGTCGTCAGAAGCCAGATGCACTTTTCACGACGTCCCGATGACGTCATCAGAAGCCCGAAGCACTTTTCACGACGTCCCGATGACGTCATCAGAAGCCAGATGCACTTTTCACGACGTCCCGATGACGTCATCAGAAGCCAGATGCACTTTTCACGACGTCCCGATGACGTCATCAGAAGCCAGATGCACTTTTCACGACGTCCCGATGACGTCATCAGAAGCCAGATGCACTTTTCACGACGTCCAGATGACGTCATCAGAAGCCAGATGCACTTTTCACGACGTCCCGATGACGTCATCAGAAGCCAGATGCACTTTTCACGACGTCCCTATGACGTCATCAGAAGCCAGACGCACTTTTCACGACGCCCCGATGACGTCATCAGAAGCCAGATGCACTTTTCACGACGTCCCGATGACGTCATCAGAAGCCAGATGCACTTTTCACGACGTCCCGATGACGTCATCAGAAGCCAGATGCACTTTTCACGACGTCCCGATGACGTCATCAGAAGCCAGATGCATTTTTCATGACGTCCCGATGACGTCATCAGAAGCCAGATGCACTTTTCGCGACGTCCCGATGACGTCATCAGAAGGCAGATGCACTTTTCACGCGTCCCAATGACGTCGTCAGAAGCCAGATGCACTTTTCACGGCGTCCCGATGACCTCATCAGAAGCCAGATGCACTTTTCACGACGTCCCGATGACGTCATCAGAAGCCAGATGCACTTTTCACGACGTCCCGATGACGTCATCAGAAGCCAGATGCACTTTTCACGACCTCCCGATGACGTCATCAGAAGCCAGATGCACTTTTCACGACGTCCCGATGACGTCATCAGAAGCCAGATGCACTTTTCACGACGTCCCGATGACGTCATCAGAAGCCAGATGCACTTTTCACGACGTCCCGATGACGTCATCAGAAGCCAGATGCACTTTTCACGACGTCCCGATGACGTCATCAGAAGCCAGATGCACTTTTCACGACGTCCCGATGACGTCATCAGAAGCCAGATGCACTTTTCACGACGTCCCGATGACGTCATCAGAAGCCAGATGCACTTTTCACGACGTCCCGATGACGTCATCAAAAGCCAGGTGCACTTTTCACGACGTCCCGCTGACGTCATCAGAAGCCAGATGCACTTTTCACGACGTCCCGATGACGTCATCAGAAGCCAGATGCACTTTTCACGACGTCCCGATGACGTCATCAGAAGCCAGATGCACTTTTCACGACGTCCCGATGACGTCATCAGAAGCCAGATGCACTTTTCACGACGTCCCGATGACGTCATCAGAAGCCAGATGCACTTTTCACGACGTCCCGATGACGTCATCAGAAGCCAGATGCACTTTTCACGACGTCCCGATGACGTCATCAGAAGCCAGATGCACTTTTCACGACGTCCAGATGACGTCATCAGAAGCCAGATGCACTTTTCACGACGTCCCGATGACGTCATCAGAAGCCAGATGCACTTTTCACGACGTCCCGATGACGTCATCAGAAGCCAGATGCACTTTTCACGACGTCCCGATGACGTCATCAGAAGCCAGATGCACTTTTCACGACGTCCCGATGACGTCATCAGAAGCCAGATGCACTTTTCACGACGTCCCGATGACGTCATCAGAAGCCAGATGCACTTTTCACGACGTCCCGATGACGCCATCAGAAGCCAGATGCACTTTTCACGACGTCCCGATGACGTCATCAGAAGCCAGATGCACTTTTCACGACGTCCAGATGACGTCATCAGAAGCCAGATGCACTTTTCACGACGTCCCGATGACGTCATCAGAAGCCCGAAGCACTTTTCACGACGTCCCGATGACGTCATCAGAAGCCAGATGCACTTTTCACGACGTCCCGATGACGTCATCAGAAGCCAGATGCACTTTTCACGACGTCCCGATGACGTCATCAGAAGCCAGATGCACTTTTCACGACGTCCCGATGACGTCATCAGAAGCCAGATGCACTTTTCACGACGTCCCGATGACGTCATCAGAAGCCAGATGCACTTTTCACGACGTCCCGATGACGTCATCAGAAGCCAGATGCACTTTTCACGACGTCCCGATGACGTCATCAGAAGCCAGATGCACTTTTCACGACGTCCCGATGACGTCATCAGAAGCCAGATGCACTTTTCACGACGTCCAGATGACGTCATCAGAAGCCAGATGCACTTTTCACGACGTCCCGATGACGTCATCAGAAGCCAGATGCACTTTTCACGACGTCCCGATGACGTCATCAGAAGCCAGATGCACTTTTCACGACGTCCCGATGACGTCATCAGAAGCCCGAAGCACTTTTCACGACGTCCAGATGACGTCATCAGAAGCCAGATGCACTTTTCACGACGTCCCGATGACGTCATCAGAAGCCAGATGCACTTTTCACGACGTCCCGATGACGTCATCAGAAGCCAGATTCACTTTTCACGACGTCCCGATGACGTCATCAGAAGCCCGAAGCACTTTTCACGACGTCCCGATGACGTCATCAGAAGCCAGATGCACTTTTCACGACGTCCCGATGACGTCATCAGAAGCCAGATGCACTTTTCACGACGTCCCGATGACGTCATCAGAAGCCCGAAGCACTTTTCACGACGTGCCGATGACGTCATCAGAAGCCAGATGCACTTTTCACGACGTCCCGATGACGTCATCAGAAGCCAGATGCACTTTTCACGACGTCCCGATGACGTCATCAGAAGCCAGATGCACTTTTCACGACGTCCCGATGACGTCATCAGAAGCCAGATGCACTTTTCTCGACGTCCCGATGACGTCATCAGAAGCCAGATGCACTTTTCACGACGTCCCGATGACGTCATCAGAAGCCAGATGCACTTTTCACGACGTCCCGATGACGTCATCAGAAGCCAGATGCACTTTTCACGACGTCCCGATGACGTCATCAGAAGCCAGATGCACTTTTCTCGACGTCCCGATGACGTCATCAGAAGCCAGATGCACTTTTCTCGACGTCCCGATGACGTCATCAGAAGCCAGATGCACTTTTCTCGACGTCCCGATGACGTCATCAGAAGCCAGATGCACTTTTCACGACGTCCAGATGACGTCATCTGAAGCCAGATGCACTTTTCACGACGTCCCGATGACGTCATCAGAAGCCAGATGCACTTTTCACGACGTCCCGATGACGTCATCAGAAGCCAGATGCACTTTTCACGACGTCCAGATGACGTCATCAAAAGCCAGATGCACTTTTCACGACGTCCCGATGACGTCATCAGAAGCCAGATGCACTTTTCTCGACGTCCCGATGACGTCATCAGAAGCCAGATGCACTTTTCACGACGTCCCGATGACGTCATCAGAAGCCAGATGCACTTTTCACGACGTCCCCATGACGTCATCAAAAGTCAGATGCACTTTTCACGACGTCCAGATGACGTCATCAGAAGCCAGATGCACTTTTCACGACGTCCCGATGACGTCATCAGAAGCCCGAAGCACTTTTCACGACGTGCCGATGACGTCATCAGAAGCCAGATGCACTTTTCACGACGTCCCGATGACGTCATCAGAAGCCCGAAGCACTTTTCACGACGTCCAGATGACGTCATCAGAAGCCAGATGCACTTTTCACGACGTCCCGATGACGTCATCAGAAGCCAGATGCAGTTTTCACGACGTCCCGATGACGTCATCAGAAGCCAGATGCACTTTTCACGACGTCCAGATGACGTCATCAAAAGCCAGATGCACTTTTCACGACGTCCCGATGACGTCATCAGAAGCCAGATGCACTTTTCTCGACGTCCCGATGACGTCATCAGAAGCCAGATGCACTTTTCACGACGTCCCGATGACGTCATCAGAAGCCAGATGCACTTTTCACGACGTCCCCATGACGTCATCAAAAGTCAGATGCACTTTTCACGACGTCCAGATGACGTCATCAGAAGCCAGATGCACTTTTCACGACGTCCCGATGACGTCATCAGAAGCCCGAAGCACTTTTCACGACGTGCCGATGACGTCATCAGAAGCCAGATGCACTTTTCACGACGTCCCGATGACGTCATCAGAAGCCCGAAGCACTTTTCACGACGTCCAGATGACGTCATCAGAAGCCAGATGCACTTTTCACGACGTCTCGATGACGTCATCAGAAGCCAGATGCACTTTTCACGACGTCCCGATGACGTCATCAGAAGCCAGATTCACTTTTCACGACGTCCCGATGACGTCATCAGAAGCCCGAAGCACTTTTCACGACGTGCCGATGACGTCATCAGAAGCCAGATGCACTTTTCACGACGTCCCGATGACGTCATCAGAAGCCAGATGCACTTTTCACGACGTCCCGATGACGTCATCAGAAGCCCGAAGCACCTTTCACGACGTGCCGATGACGTCATCAGAAGCCAGATGCACTTTTCACGACGTCCCGATGACGTCATCAGAAGCCAGATGCACTTTTCACGACGTCCCGATGACGTCATCAGAAGCCAGATGCACTTTTCACGACGTCCCGATGACGTCATCAGAAGCCCGAAGCACTTTTCACGACGTCCAGATGACGTCATCAGAAGCCAGATGCACTTTTCACGACGTCCCGATGACGTCATCAGAAGCCAGATGCACTTTTCACGACGTCCCGATGACGTCATCAGAAGCCCGAAGCACTTTTCACGACGTCCAGATGACGTCATCAGAAGCGAGATGCACTTTTCACGACGTCCCGATGACGTCATCCGAAGCCCGAAGCACTTTTCACGACGTCCAGATGACGTCATCAGAAGCCAGATGCACTTTTCACGACGTCCCGATGACGTCATCAGAAGCCCGAAGCACTTTTCACGACGTGCCGATGACGTCATCCGAAGCCCGAAGCACTTTTCACGACGTCCCGATGACGTCATCAGAAGCCCGAAGCACTTTTCACGACGTCCCGATGACGTCATCAGAAGCCCGAAGCACTTTTCACGACGTGCCGATGACGTATTCAGAATCCCCACTCACCTACAAATCGATTACTAACCAGCCTACGTACCCCCTACCAACTTACCTGTCTGCCAAGTTAATTGCAACGACCATTGGCTATTAGCAGTGAGGACTGAAAAGCGTGACGGCCCACGGCCTACGGCCTACGGCTTACGGCTCACGGCCTACTGCGCACACCATGAAAATTTCTTAAGCTTTCGGGCTCACAACATTGTTATTTGTGAACCGATTTGGCTGAAATTTGGACAGCATGTGTCTTCTGGACCCCTTCACTTATATCCAGAAGGAAATCTTCAGAAATTCTGGTTTAGAGATTCTATAAACTATTTTATAAAATTCTAAGTGATCACAAGGCCTAGGCAAAACCAAACCTCTCCAGCCGCTTCGCGGCTGGAGCGATAAGCTCTGGTACATCCCTAGTGACCTGTTGATTTCGATTATCACCAGCAGCGGAGCGGTGGGCCTCGATCAAATATAACTAGTGATAAGGGAGTTTCGACGGAAAAGCCACCGCTCCGCGCCGTGATAACCGAGAACATGAGTTCACTTGGAATGAAACAGAGTCTACTTCGATTTATAGCGTTTTCTGTAGGTGGTTTATTTGATTTCTGTCTTGTTTGCTGGGTGGCCCCCCGTCTATGATAATCCCGTCATCGAAACGTCGTGAAAAGTGCATCTGGCTTCTGATGACGTCCTCGGGACGTCGTCTCTACTTCTGCTGGGCTTTCTGAATCTTTCGCACAGATATTGACAGTAAGTAAAGTATTTGCGTTCACTGCAGTTGCAGAAGGATCGCCGATAATGGATCAAGAATCGAACAATTCAGGTGCTCCAGAGGCGGTTAATGTAAATTTCTGTAATTATAACTCTTTCACAAAGACGAGAAGTCGGTGTATATTAGCGGCCTATGTATGCACCGAACAAGTAAGCGTAATGAAGTATGCTAGTTTTGCATGAATTACATACATATGATATTACTGCGTAATATCGATAAAAAGTGAACAATTCTATCAAAAAGGGGTCTTCCAAGCGAAAGAGTTTTGGTTCGAGTCAGAAACGTTCCAACAAAAAGGGAACAATAGGAAAGTGAAATGAAGAGAGTGTACAAAAAGTGAACAATATAATTTCAAGGCGATATTCTTGGTCGACTTTCTTCTAAACAGCGAAAACAAACCGTTGTGATATTTTACGAGGAAGAGTTTAGTGTTCTCTAGAAAACGGCTTTTATTCCTTTCTCGACGTTTTATGGAAATACTCTTGTTTGATGCTGTACTTCTATTCTGCAGTTTCGCTTCTCCTTACAGCTGGAGCTAGCCATCTGTGTAAGTCTTTTCGAAATCATCCTCAGTTTTGATGATAAGTATTAGGTTTACATGCATATACATTTTAATGGTTCTTGCGTAGTCAGAACCATTTTGGGAACCACAAAGTGCTTCCGTGTAGAACACCGCAACGGTTTGTTTTCGCTGTTTAGAAGAAAGTCGACCAAGAATATCGCCTTGAAATTATATCACTAATTAGGCTCGGAGACACCTGGCATATGGCACCGTATGATGGAGTTCTCATCTATTTATTCGTCCATACTAATACATGTATACTGAATCATTTGTTTCAGATCTCTCCTAAGAACTACAACTGCTTCCAAGATCATGTAGAGGTTCATATGAGGCAAGTGCACAATGTGATGCTCAAAAGCGGGGCTATTGTAACATAGAAAGCTACTGTATATTATTGTAGTAATACTGTGTACACATTATTTGTATCCTGAGGTGGACGTTTCACTTCAGCATTTTGTCAACGAATATGATGCATGGTGCTTTTTTAAATCTTTAACCAGTAATGTTAAGGGATTGGCACGAAAGAAGGGATAGTAAGTTCATTCAGATAATAATTTTGTCGCCTCCATTGATAGCGTTACGTTTCGAAGGGAGAGTTCACTACAGAAACGATTATTGGGTTTCTGTCATCGATATCCGGTAACAATGAGGACGACTGCAGCAAAAATCAGTTTACTCAATGTCGAACCGAATCGACTTCCTGTCTTCTATATAGAGAGGGGGCGGGGTGTCTTGTGAGTTTTACCATAGCTCTGAAGTTGCTTCCACAAACGTCAACCCTCCCTATTTTCAGTGAAACCAGTTAACAGTTCTGTGGTGGACACTGCCCTCATAAAGACTTGCATATAATAAAGATCTTACGCTCTGGCGCTGCATTGAGCAGTAGCATCTGTATTCCAGTGTTCATTATTGGTTTCCTTGCAATGATATAACCGTTGGAAAAGGGGGCATATCGTCTCTTCATCGAAGAAAAACGCGAACACGTCAAAAGTTCGGCTACTTAGGGGTTCCAACCAGGGGTGCGGAGTTTTGCGAATCATTTTGGCCTTTCTGTTCCCTGATTTCTGGAAAATCGGCATGTGTATCGAATCCACACCGCGGATGTGGTTAAGGAGCAGTTCGGCTGGCACACGCGACGCGCGCGAGCGTGTCTGTGGGGCGCGTTAACCGAGGGTCCTCAAAAAAGTTGCTGTTGTTTCATTTTAGCCGTCCCCCTTTATCACTTTTTGAATTTTATTCATCTTTTTTGCTTATAATGTACTTTTTGACACGCACTGCTTCTCATACCATAGTTCCAGTAGGTTTCGCACATTCCATATAAGCTTTGTTTAGAGTTTTTTTGTTTCCTTCTCGGAGCGGAACGGGAGATCACGATATCGATTATCGTCTCACACAACAACAAAATGAACAAAATGCAAAAAACGATAAAGGGGAACTGCTAAAATGGAACAACAACAACTTTTTTGAGGGCTCTCGGGAACGCGCCCCGAGGACGACACGCGCGTGCAGCGTTGTTCCGTCGCGTGTGCCAGCCGTACTGCTCCTTAGCCACACCCGCGGTGTGGATTCGATCCCCGAGCCTGGAAAATTGGCCAAAATATTCAAACATTCAAAGGCACAGAACACCCAGAAATTTACTTCTCCGTTTCTATGCTTAAATTAGAGAAAATCACCCGCTGATCACAGTGGTGTCTTTGAAATCGTTCAAGAACCCTTACGAAGGGAGTTATGGCTCCTCAAAAAAGCCTAATATTTGAGGGCGGAAAATTGGTGGACGAGTTGTCTTAGACTTGGATTTCTTTTCATTCGCGGCCGTTACGCGAAAGCGAGCCAGGGGAAGGACAGAGACAGGTAATGGACTGAAGAACGTAATCTCGGTTTAAATTCATCCATCCATCCAGCCGATATCGAGTTCGAAAACCCGGAAGGGGTCGGGCCTGTGGTGGTCGCTTATATCTCGCTTATTTGGAGGAATTGGAATCTCGCACTTGGCACGTGTTATACAGGAGGGGTCTACTACACAAGCAAATGAAAATCACAAAATTCATGTCTGAGGGTGTACTGTGCCTTTAAAGGCAGTGTTAACGATAATCTTCAATTTTGAGATTATTCGCTATATCGATTAAGTGGCCCCCGGTTAGAACTAAAATGACGTAAAAATTGAGAAAAACGCACCAGAAGTACACGAAAACCTTAAGTATCAACCCGCCTCCTAAGTATCCCAGGAAGTGTTTGTTGCGACAATGAAAATTTTTGTGGACCCGTCCTTTGCAATTTTCTACTCTCTATTGCTCCGTTCTTTCCTTAGGGCCCTAACTAATCCTGCTTTGCATAAAATATTCTTCCATTTTCGATTAGCCACATTTTTCGCCGGTGACAACCACCATGAACATGCTCATCCAACCGGACAACTAGTCCAGGCCAGAGAAGAATGTCACTGAAATACGACGTTTTAATGCGCTTCTCGCCATTTCTTCGTAATTTTGGTAGCCCTTGGAGGCCAACGCGTTGTTTTATGTGAAAAACTCGGGGACGAAAATCACCGTGAACACTGCCTTTAATGTATTCGTAATAATAAGTCGGAAGAACTTGTGGGTGGTTATCACGTACGCTATGAAAAACTCATGCGGACTCCTCTGGGTGTGAACCAGCAGAGGTAGATGTGTTCGAGGAAAGCGAGGTGGTTGATGGTTATAGTAGAAGTCGAAGTGAAAGGTCAATTACGGTGGAATTGTTTTCATGAAAGGCTGTAGGGCGGGTTTGCCAATTTCTTCATTTTTCCGGGCTTCATTTTTACATTGCTATCTTCTGGGTGACTTTGTGCTTCAGTTAATTACTCTGACAGAAAAGCTGTTATAAAATGCTCATATTTTGGATAACTTCATTGTGAATCCTTCTGTCTTGCGTCTTAAAGGCAGCATACACGCTCGCAAGCATAGTCGAGATAACAGCATAGATAGGTCCGCACGGCCCGTACTATGTCGTCAACGACGTTTGGAGCGCTGAAAACTGTCCAGGATGACAATATTTGACAATGTTTGAACAATCATGCCTTGCACGCCCGTATTTTCACACCCCTTCGAGTAACATAATGAGAATCGATACTTGAGAAAACGTGTGATAATTGAGAGTGATAGCACTATCAAATGGGAGTGCACGAGATAAATAGCTTGGTTTACTTGAGTATAACATGTCTGCATACCTATTGACTCTCGTACACTTTCGAGAATGCCGCTCTACTTTGACTGACCTCTTGAAATGGAGGATTTTATCAGTGCACAAACATGTTATATTGAGGTAAATCGAGTTTTTTCTCTACTGCACTCCCTTTTTATAGTGCTATCATTCTAAGTTATCACATGTTTTCTCAAGTATCGATTCTCATTCTGTTACTCGAAGGGGTGTGAAAATACGGGCGTGGAAGGCAAGATTGCTCAAACATTGTCAAATATTGTCATCCTGGACAGTTTTCAGCGCTTCAAACGTCGTTGACGACACAGAACGGGCCGTGCGGACCTATCTATGCTGTTATCTCGACTATGCTTGCGAGCGTGTATGCTGCCTTTAAGGCTCATTCATAGCAGGTCGCTTCGACTAGTCGCGTCACTGCCAAGAGTTACAAAACCCGTCGCGGAACAGATCTTGCACTGACAAGGAAACCACAATAAGTCATAGTGACCATTCCAAATGACATGTACATTTCTAGAACCATTTTCGGACGAGAAGTCCGAATATGCCCATCGCAGCTGCCTAGACCCACTCTGAAAAAAGTTATTGGCATTTTTTCTCCGATTTTCGTACTTATTGTACCCTCCAAAAAGCGCATTATTTTTACGAAAATCCGGAAACGGACCTCATAATCGTGTTCAGCGCCCAAAACTACCCCTCTAGACAAAGGTTGGGTGAAGGAACATTCTCCAAAGTTTGCGCAGACTGACAGCGTTTTGGACTTGTACGGATTTTCGGTTGGGCGTTTATTTGTACCAATTGGAGTTCTCTCGAAGCGTTTTAGATAAATATTCCAGATTTGACTAAAAATTCGCTCTGGGGGGTTATTTGGGGCGCTGATCACGAATCTGAGGCTCATTTATCGATTTTCCGAAGTTTTCGACTGTATTCGTTCACATATTCCCATCGGGGGAGAATTTGATGGCAAATCGCGACTTTTGACGCTTTCCGGAATGTGACGACAGATGTGGCTCAAATCGTTCTTCTGGAGTGGCATGCATGAATGCGGCGGCCAGTGTAGGGAGGCGCAACGTCACGTGCACGCATCGCAACTTGAATTCAAATCGTGACGCGTGCGTGCGGCGTGGCGCTCCCTGACCATCGGTGCCGCATTCATGCATGCCACTCCTGAGGGTTATTTGGAGTGCTGAACACGAGTCTGATGTCGGTTTATCGATTTTTGGCAGCTTACGGTAGATTACGGTGGGTATACGGTAGTTTGGTCAAAGTCTCAGATTTGTCTCGAAGTTTCTATGTGGGGTTATTTGGCGTGCTGAATACGAATTTGATGTCCATTTGTCGATTATCGGAATATTGAGGAAGGTTTTGTCTCCTAAATGGCATGTTACCCACCGTAACCTACAGTAAACCTTAAAATTTGGGCAAGCAAACCACAGATTCGTGTTCAGCATCCCAGATTACCCCTACATACATGTTTTTAGCGAAATCAGGAGAAAAATTTAAAAACACCCTAAAAATTCCATGGGGGGTGGTAACCTTACTTCGCCACGAAGCTTTAAAAAACGCTCATAACTTTTCAGAGTGGGTCTAGGCAGCTGCGATGGGCATATTCGGACTTTTCGTCCGAAAATGATTTCAGAAAAGTACATTTCATTTCGAATGGTCACTATGACTTATTGTGGTTCCCTTGTGAGTCGCGACGGGTTGGAACAGTTTGCACCTTCAGTCGCGATCGCCGAGAGACTGGGGTATTTCATACTCAGGCAATTCGGTATCAGCAAGCGGCTAGCAGGACAGGCGCAAGGGTTAAGTCATTCCCTTGCTGGTGGAAAAGGGGCGTTCCCTGGGCGTTCACAGGCCCCTTGCATGGGCCTGCACGAGAGGAGAAAAATTCACAAAGCATCGAGCCGTAGATTTTAGCAAGGGGGCTATGTCCCAAGTACAAGGGACCTGCAAAGACTCGCTATTTTTTGCAAGGGAGTCATCTTCGGAGAGCAAGGGGGTTATGTTTCAAATTCAAGGGGCCTGCAAAGACCCGTAATTTTTAGCAAGGGAGTCATCCTCGGATTGCAAGGGGTGTTCAAAAGCTATCGTATATTAGCAAGGGAGGTCATGTTTAATCTCTCCATACTTCTCCTGCCTTGCCAAAGTTTCCTCGTCTCCCTTGCTGCTGTTATTGGAATTTTTTAGCCCCGGTTCAGAAAAAGAGCTCTAATCGTGCCCCAGTCACTAAATTGGATCTTACTACACGATGAGAGCTCGTTCATCCTCTTTGACCTTTCGCAGGTACACAACCACGCATTATACAAGCATGGCAAATTTTTAATGCTAAAAAAAAAGAAAAAAAAAGAAAACAAAGTATGAGAAAGAAGGTACACAACCACACATTAGACAAACATGGCTGACTTTTAATACTCAAAACAAACAATAAAGAGCAAGTGAAAAAGTATGAGAAAAAATTATATTACAGAAACAAAGACCTTTACAGGTTTCAAAATCATTCACAGATACCATAAGTATATCATCTCGATCACAGAGTATAGTATTATACAGAGGCACCTTTCCCAGTAGTCACCTATTCAAAAAAAAACAACTGAACACTAATTCATGTATTTCTACTTTCTCTCATAAGCATTCTTTTCTCCCTATCCTACCTATATCCACAGCTCCATATTTACCTAACGGCATATGTGCATAAATTCTCCCTATGTGCTTCTCCCTCCCTATGTGTATCTATGTCCCTATGTATGTAATTCTTTTCTCCCTGTGTGCATAAATAACATCCCAAGGAAAAATTATTACATACAGCAGCGGTCATAGATCTAATGATATGACCTTTTCGCGGATACTGTTTTCATACATTTCCCGGCCTGGGCTTAGCGATACTTGATAAGACTTAAAGGCAGCAGACACTCTCGAAAAGTTGTTGAGATAACTACGCTACTTGAACCGTATGGCCCCTAGTAGAACGCTCACGCCGTTGGAAGCGTCAAAAATGAGTGAAAACTACTAAATTTGAGTCGAAAATTTTCGTCAGCCACGCCCGTAAGCTTCCAACTGCGCCCCCTCAATATAAGAATACGGTCACTTCGGCTGGTTTTTGAAGCTTCCAACGAGGAGAGCATTCTAGTGCAGGCTGTAAGAGTCAATCGGTTTCGCTAAGCCAACCGTTTTATCCTTCATAGTACCTATTTCAACCGCTCGGGAAAACTCGTCCAATTTTACCGCATAACAAAACAGCCGTTGTTCCTGTTATTGCATGCAGTTTTCATCGGGGTTTTCGTTAGTTTCACATACTACTAGCTCAAAACCTTCGATTTATGACATAAAAATCGATACCATTTTCGAGCGTGTCTGCTGCCTTCAAGTATCTTATGGGTTATCACATGACTTGCTTCACACACGCACACAAGTTTAATTTTTGAGCGGGCAGTTTTCAAATATGGAATTTATTCATAATTCCGTTGTCAAATTTCAAAATAGAACTAAACCCTCGAAACGCGGATATTAATATCCCAAACCCGTAACACATATTCTTCATTAGAAGCTCTTCTGAATCGTTGTATTATATTTCAAGAAAATATTCTTTACCAGAAGTTTTCTGGGAATGAATTTGATGAAATTATGCAATTTCGCACCTATCTCTTCGACGTTGAACGCACAGTCCAAGCTCGTGGGTAAAATTTGATATTATGGTCCGGACGCCCTGGGTAGCGACCCTGCCGAACGCTTAATCTCAATTCTTCAGAATAAGAGAAAAATCGAGCGCCCACTCTCTCCGCCCCCGAAATCAGCACCCATTCGCTCCGCCCACTTCGGGGTTATCGGTCTCGATAGGGACGAGAAACGAAGTGGAATCTAATCAAAAGCTATGTTCTTCCATTTGTTATCGGCCTAACTTCATAATGTGGTTTGCTCCGGCGCGATGACTACCAATGACGAGGAAAACAGGACCGTGACAACTCGTCCACGAAATTCTCGTAGTCCGAATTCACAATCGTTGAGTGGCCATAACTCCGTTCGCAGTGGGTTCTGAGCAATTCTAAGGGCACCGTTAAGATCAGTCCGACATTCTCTCCAATATAAGCTTTTAAACTGAAAAACGATTCTGAAGTTGAACTGTACCTTTAACGAAAAATGGCCAAATTCGTGTACCAGGTATACTTTGTCATAGTCCATAAAGAACATACATATTTAGGTGGGTTGTAGAGCAATTAGTTTTATAGGGGTAAATTTTTGAAAAACATGCCATAATCCGTTTAGTTTTCGGTCTTCAGAAAAATCTTGATAGAGACAGCTCTCTCACAAAGTTATACTACGATTCAGAATATCTTCTAATGGCGAATAACTGCTATGCGTTTGGAATCGTATTAGTCATGTTTTGAGAGAATAGCCCTCATTTAAAATATTACCACGAAGACGCTAATAAATCTCATATTCAAGAACTGCCCATGAAAACTAAAGCTTGTGCATGTGTTAAGGAAGGTTTGTGATACTCTGTGACATACTGAAGTTTCTTCAAGTTTCTCTATGTCTTGGCCGAGGAATGTGTAAAACAGTATCAGCAGAAATGCCATAGCAAAAGATTCCACTGTACCGGTAGTAACGAAAACCCATAAATTCACCTGCACATGAGATAGGAACTATGAAATGACAATAATTACAAAAAGGGAAACTACACTGATGCGAAACCTGGGGTTGTTTTCACATCTTCCCCTTGAACACAAGGGTTAGCATCGATGGCTATGAAATGAACTCTAGAAAGTTTTCCGTAACCATGTTATCTTCGTTTTATATGAAAGAAAACGATGAGAAATGGCTTACTTCTAGCATGTCCCCCTTGCCCTGTGGTAACGGGCTGATAGAAGGCTGTAGCAGCAGTGCGTTATCATCGTTTTTCACAGATAAGCGGATGATAGCATGACCACAGTAAAGTTGCTGGAACTCATTTCATAATCATCAATTCTATCCCAGGCGGGATACTGCCTCGTGTTTTAGGGGGAAGAAACACAAACGGCCTGTTAACAATTAAGAAGAATGTGTTCGACACAAATGTCTTCAAAAAACATCCATCCAGTTACGAGGCTTTGCACTTCCCAGCGGCCCATCTACACTACTCAATTAGAGGTTTTTTTCTGAAACAGTTTTTTTAGTACTTGCTCCATCAGAAACAGAGCTGATTATTGTAGCTGAGGTACTGTAGAAGGTGTGGGGAAAGCGAAATTCACTCACAATCCCCCAGATGCGTGGTTTGGTCGAACTTTTGGCGATTCTCTCAAACCTCAAAGCGTGATAGTTTGAAGATTTTCTCAGAGCTTGTACGACCATATCGCGTTTTCGTTAAAGGCACAATCCCAGGTGGTGAGAAAAATTTGATACCATGGCCTGGACAATGTGTGTAGCAACCCTGACAAACGCGGAATCTCAACTCTTCAGAATAAGCGAGAAAACACGAGCATCCATTCTATCTTCCCCTCATATCAGCACTCATTTGCTCCCCCTACTTCAGAGTTTTCTGTCTCAATAGGGACGAGACGCGCCATGAATTCTGATAAAAATCTATGATCTACCATTTGGTATCGGTCTAGCTTCATATTGTGGCCTGCTACGGCGCCATGGCTGCGAACGACGAGGGAAAACAGGCTCGAGACAACTCGTCCACGAATTTCTCATCGTCACAAATCACAATTTTTGAAGGGCAATATTCCCGTTTGTAGTGGGTTCTGAGCGAATCTGGGGACAACATTATGATCAGCCCGAAATTCTCTCTAAGATAAGCAAAGAAAATGGAAAACGGTCGAGAAGTTGGACGCTGCCTTTAATGATGTACCGTTGTTCTCACTGTGTTCGAGCACTCTCCCCGGAATGAGTTTTACGTTATACAGAGACTGGCAGAGACTCGCGTAGGTCCTTTCTGTATAATCCTCTGTTTGATTCCTTTTTGCCCTCATTACATCATTCTAGCCTTGTTCCGAGAAGCGCAGACGATTGTACAGTGTCGTTTTGCTAGGGTTGTAGATGTAATTTCATACCAAACTCGTCTTCCCCCCTTTTGCAGTCTTAATAAGTAGACGTAACCATCTGTCGGTTTTGTAATTTTTTACAGAACATCCAATTGTTTGAAAGGAATCGCGCTGGGATTATCTACTTGAAATTAAAAAAAGAAAGGAAAGAGTGCTGACCCTTTTTGTTGTTTTTATGATGTTTGTTACTTTGTCAGGTCTCCTCCTCAGGACATTTTTGTTTACTTGATTTCGACTTTAAAAACATCTTTCTGCTTGTCGCCGTAACTAACCACGATATAGTTGTTCGTATGTTGAGAGCAGCTCGAGGCCCAACAACAATTGCCGCTACTGTGAGAACAACTAGAACAACTTAACTTTAGCGACAGCTTTGACAGCCTCAACTTTAGCGACAGCTTCAACAACTAAGAAATTCTTCGGAAAAAGTAATGGCGAATACTGCTGCTTTGGTCGAGAAAACGGTTGTAGAGTATGATAATAGCATTTGAGGGAAGCCTCGTAGACTAAAAGTTTCTGGGAACTCAAAAAGCGATTAAAGACTTTCTATTCTCTAGATGCCATTGGCTCGCTTTAGTCAGACAGCAACCCCGGGGTGACTGGAGAAGGTCATATTCTCTACGGACTGATCGCAGATTCATGAGGGCCGAATAGCCGTCAACGATAGGCTTCCTAGGTTGATGGTCGGCCGGATCAAGGGCACTACTGCACCTTCTGTATTTGGTAGCGGCAAACGTAACGGGCCGACAGCGGGCAACACTCCAAGCGGCAGATTTATTGCGGGCAACCACAAATTTCCTCTCTGGTGGTACGCACTATATTTAACCGAACGGAAGGATATCCGGATTCTTGAGCGCTAGATTTATTTAGGATTTTCGGGATTATTCCTTCAAGTCCATAAGAAAATGTTCAAAAAAAAATTCGATTTTTACATTAATCCGAAAAAGAAGATTATTTGACCAGGCTAGAGCGCGAGGTGTGATACAAGTTTGATCCGACCCCCCCCCCCTAATCCCGTAATTTCCCCAGCCCCCAGCGGTGAGCAGGTAATGATTGATCACGACCAAGGGAGGGGGGAGGTCCTAAAGGCACAGTACACCCTAAGACATGAATTTCTTGATTTTTATTTGACTGTGTAGTAGATCCCACCTGAATAACACACGCCAAGTGCGAGATCTCAATTCCTTCAAAAAAGCGAGATATACGCGACTACCACAGTATAGTTGTACAATTTCGAAAAAAATGTCCAACGAACGAGAATCGAAATTTTTTCGTTCGAAATACTTTCGAACGAACGAATTCCGAAAAACGTTCGAAATTTCGGAGGTCGAACGAACGAAATTCGAAACTAATCGAACCTTCGATTTTTTTTTCGAAATTTGTCGAAAATTTTCGAAATTTTTTTTCCAAATTTGTTTGAAAGTATTCCGAACGAACGAATTTCGTAAAAAAATTCGAAAAATCGGATTTCGAACGAATGAAAAATGTTCAATTGTTTCAAAATGATTCGAACGAATTTTTCAATTTTCCTTCGAAACAATTTCGAACGAACGAAATTTGAAAAAATTTTCGAACGAACGAAAAAAATTTCGAAAAATCTTTCGAAAATTTCGTTCGTGTACAACTATACACCAGAGGCCCGACCTCCTTCGCTCACCACCACAGGCCCGGTCCTGATTTTCGATCTGAATAGCGGCTTGATGGATGGATGGATTGCAACGAGCCTCCGTTCTTCACCCCATTACCGGGCTGTCTCCTTATCCTGGCTTGCACTCGTTTAACGATCACGAATTAAGAAAAAATACAGGCCTGAGACAACTCGTCCATTAATTTTTCACCCTTAAAATATAGGCATGTTAAAGGAGCCATAACTCTGTTCATAGGGGGTCTTGGACGATTTCAGCGATACCACTGTGATCAGCGTGTGACCCTCTTCAAGAAAAGCATGAAATCTGAAAAATTATTTTTTGGGTGTTCTGTGTCTTTATGCCCCGTGGGCACATGCTTGCAGTTTCGGGTACGTGAATTGTGGTGCACGCAAAGTGTGCACCAGATTTGGCTTTAGCTCGCCCATGCGCAACTCTGCGATTCCGGATAACTCCGTCCAAAGGGGTGTGGCTCTTGGTTTACCTTAGCAGACGCGGCCACATGTGGCTTCCCCGTCTACCTTGCTTACTAGGAAAACATAGTGTCAAGCACTTGGCAGGTGCTATAGAAGAGTTATCCGCTACATACCCATATGAAACTCAGAATCCTCGAACGTGAATTTTGACCCCCTCTCCCCATGTATTTTGACATGTGGGAAATCTCAATTCCTCCAGACAGATGTTGAAAGAAAACAAGCCCCAAGCCCCCGCAGAGAGACCATGTGCCACGCCTCTTCAAACGGAAAGCTAAGGGCCACGCCCATGTTCAGGCGGTTGCTGTCCCACGAGGCAAAGGTGGGGTACGTGAAAATTGCCAAAAATTTTCCCTGAAAATTCAAAGACACAAATTGTTTGGAAACTTCACCTGAAAATTCATTTGAAATTGAAAATTCACGACAGTTTTTGAAAATATTTTTCACCCAGCGATACCTAGATTATTGGAAGTACGAGACAACGGTCTGCTCGACTCTGGCCACACCTCTCTGGACGAGCTTTGCAATTAAGTATAGGCCAAACGCGCGAGCGATTTCAGGCAGAGTTATTGATTTTCCGTACTTCTGTGGTAAGCCCCAAGGGAAGATCCCAGATGACGTAAACTAGGCTTAAGACAGCTTCTCCGCAAAACTGTGACAATTAGAAATTTAGGCGAATTCTTAGAAGTTGCGGAAGGTATCGGAGCATTTTAGAGATACTACACATTATTATCGTAGCGAGATTTCCCTCCCCCTAGCAGAAAATCTGAAAAAAGAAACAACTCTTGGTGGGCAATGTGCCTTCAAATGGTTCTTACTATAATTGAGGAAATAATATTGTCAATATAGGTAATACATCGTGAAAATATATAAAATTTATCGGCCGATAATTCACTTACATGAAAACTTCTCCATAACGAGTGCAGGATACTGAGTAGGCATGCGGTCTGGAACAAAGTCCAAGTCGTCCGTGTTGCTCGGCTGCACCATGTTCTATAAAAAAGAAATAATTGAAATGTTGACCTCAAACCAAGAACAGAAAACGTTCCGCCTAGAAATTCAATGACTTTTGAATAGTTAGCCTAGTTGAAATCGTCAGATATGAAAGGAACGAAAGAGTTCTTGAACATGAGTCCCAACTTCTTGAAAAACTTCAAAAAATCTATTTGAAACAATCAGTTCACATGTAGCATTGAGAGCGTAAAATACTCCTTTTTCTAGTTTTTGACCTAAAAACAATTGAAAATTTCAGGACAGAAACTAAGGAATATAAGAATAGATGCAAGGAAATTCAAGTATAAATGCGCGTGAAGTTAGCCGCGCCATTTGTCTAGTTCTATTTCAATTATCATACTCTATGTATGTGAGCCTCACATAACGTCTTCACAATTTAGTATTCATAAGACTATGATAAAGACCACCCGCAAAGTTCACTCTTCTCCATGTGGTCTTCCTATGAAAGCTAACTGGAAGAAAATAATGCGCTCTCGAGTGTACACAACACAACTTATTTTTTTAGAAACTTATTAGACAAATTGTGAAAGTCGCGAAATCGCTCTTTTTGCGACTTTTTTTGAAAAATATGAGTCCAATTCAAGTTTATTTCTATCATTGAAATTAAGCTTTTTTTTCAAATTTAGGACATTTCTAAATTTTTTCAATTTTTGGTTTTTGAAAAAATCTAATTCGTTATGAAACCTTCAATTTTTTGAATTAGAAAAATTTCTACATTATTTCATTTTTTTGGAAAATCTAAAATCATTTCAAATCCAAGAAAATTTGAATTTGATTCAGGTTTATTTCTTGTAACCAGCCACTAGAACTATTTGACGGAGACTAAGCTTCGTCGGTGGTCTGTGTAATATTGGTGGCGACTAGAGTGCGACTTCTGATTAAATTAAACTTCTTGGGACTCTCAAAAAAGTCTGAAAAAGACACAAAAGACAAGAGAAGAGAAAAAGACTCAAGGAGTGGTTGATCAAGAAGTCGAGTACGCGAATGGAACCGAGTGCATTTCGAGTTTTCGAGAAGCGTCAGTTGTAAACAGGTCGAGACGTATCAAGACAACGACAAGTCTAGACAAGATATTGACACGATTTTAAAGCCATCGCAGCGAGGGAGGGAGTGCGAGTATGGAGCTTTGGGGGTGCGGGGGAACAAATCATACGTATCGATCAAGCATGATCAGACAGGTAATTGCAGGTACATATACATGTTTTATAACTTCGACAGTCATGTTTCAGAGTTAGGAGCCGATCGGGCTCCCGAAGCTCTATTCCGCTATTCGGAGGGGGGGGGGGCTACTGTGGTATCGTATTTGGCCACGCCCATTTAACCGTGCCGCCGCGCAATTAAAGGCAGTGGTCGCGATAAAAGATGCTTGTCTTCTTTTCCTCTCTAAACCCTTTTCTGGGTTCAAAGTAGTAGGACCTATAAGAAAAATCGCGAAAAAACCGCTGTTTCAGGCCAAATTTGAAGCCTAAACTTTTTTGTCATTTGATGGTGGACGAGCCCACTCCACATCATCGGCATCGATGACCTCTTATATCAAGAACATCAGCTGGCTTGAAATTGAATTTCAGTCAATGAACCTTCGGAATTATGTACACATCTAGTCAAAAACATTGACTGAAGTGCTTTCTTTCATTGCTCAACTGTTTTTATTAGGTAAATTTGCAGTTATTTCTCCCTCTGAATGTCGATGTTTTTTGACTGCTCGGCATGAGGCGGCGATCTTTTTTTGCTGCGCCGTGCACGTGTGCACGAACTGGGATCTTTGGGCCTTAGAAACTCTTATTCTAGCCCGTTTTTCACCGCACAACCCTCCAAGTTTTTCAGCTGTTTTCGATCTGAGCCGATTTTTGTAGTTTTTTAGATTACGTTTTTCATCGCGACCACTGCCTTTAAAGCTCCTAACCTCTCTCCCCCCTCCAGAATCAGGAAAGTCGTCGCGCGGGAAAATGGGCGTGGCCACGCACGATACCACAGTCCCCCCCGCGATAGCACCCAAACTCTTGCTCAGTTCAGCAAATTCAAGCCATTTAAATCACTTCATTAAAATCAAACCACTTTTCTCTGGTCAAATAGGGGATGGGAACGATACGGATTTCCCCAAACATGAATATTTCACAGGCCTACGTACAGAAACCGGATTCGCCCAGAAATAATAAAGAAAATTAAACATCAGAACAGAAGAAGGTTGAATAAAACAGGCTGACATCTTACGACGCTGATCAATGGTGCATATCATCGATTTTTTTTTTGGTTTACTCCAGCAGCAAGGGGATCGCAAAGCCGAATTCGCTGCAGGACCCCTCTACCAACATCAAGGGGCCAGAAGTCATGGAGGCAGCAGCGTTGCAAGTTCAAGGGAATATCAAGGGAATAGTAGAAACAACAGCATCAAGGGAGGTGAACTCTTCCTATTGGCTGTTCCGAAAACAATATTAGCGAGTGGGATACCTCCCCGAATTCCGGAATCAGCAAGGGGGCTGAACTGTGACAGCAGCAAGGGAAGTGTGCTCATTGAACCAATCACAGCGCAGAGTGGGTGGGGTTACGACATCATCGCGATGCCTCGTCTAGCGCTGCAAGAGCAAGGGAGTAGATGTCGAGCGGTGGTCATTCCGAATCAGCAAGGGAGTCTAATTCTCTAATGGACAGACACGCCCCCGACCAATCACGTGCGACCACACACCTAGCAGCAGTGCTCCCTTGATCGGCCTTGAGCCTGCATCGTAGAAAATAGGGCGGAGACTGGACTTTTGCTAGCCCCTTGCTAATATCAGTTTGCCTGAGTAGTTCCTCGTGAGAGACACCGCTGATACGCATGCTGCACCGCCGCAGCCTGGGACAAGTGCATGTTCGCAGATCAATCGCCCGGTCCTCGCGAACTCCCGTGAAGCCGTGGCAGCCCAAGCGCCTGCTCAGCATCACCAAGATGCACCTCTGGACCAGAGACCGAGATCGCTAGACGATCACGGCCAACCGCTCGAAATACGTTTCGATCCTCATACACAGTCGTACGAACAGTACAAGGAACTGCTGTGTAATATAGCGTGCTATGCGCCGAGCTCATCGCGAGATTCGTTAGGGGCTGAGCAGAGTTGGCGCGGCGCGGCGCGATTGGGAATGCCGGCGCGGCGAGGCTTCCCAACCGCGCTGACAATCCACTCTGGCCGGCACGCGATGGGGTAGGGGTCGAATAGAGTCTTGCCGCTGAAAGGAGCGGCGGAGGTAGAAGCGGCGCGGCGTGCCGCGCCGCCCAAGATTTCTCGACGCCGCCGATTTCCAACTGCTATGATCGGGCCGCGGCAAACTGGAGCGGCGACGCGCTTTTGCGTACTACGTACAGGGCTATGCACCTCCCATCTAAATATCTAATTGACTGGTTGTAATATTCAGATTCGCCAAGTTGGAGCTAGACAATGTCACAGCGGCTTGAGTCATGTTCAGTGTCTCGCATAAGAAAAGAATATATATGATTTCAAGATAGACCAGTTGCCAAACAGAGCTGTTTCAAAACCTGAGGCTTCTCCCCCGAAAATGGATTTCGTGATCGATGTACAACTCTTCCGTTATCTTGTATTCATTTTTGTAGGATTATTATTGTAATATTTCACCTTACGTATTCACTAGACTTGGGGGCGAATCGAAAAATTATTTGAAAAAATATTCGAACTAATGGGATATTCTATATATTTGAAAGCCCCAATTTCTAATTTCCGAAAGGATCGATTTGTTCGGGATTTCGGACTTTTAGTTTTCTCGGGTATTCGGTTTATTCAGGGAAATAAATCATTTTTTTATCCAGTTATCGATTCTTTTGGAATTCTGCACTGATAGGTGTTTCGGATATTCGATTCATTCGGGATTTCAAATTAATTGGTTTTCCCAATATTTGCTTTTTTGACGAATCTGAATACTCAGTTTTCCGAATATTCGGACAAGTTTGGGTCAAGGCATTCGAATACTCTCTGTCACTGATAAAAAATTAGAGAATATTTGTTAATCATTCTGGAATAATTCGAGGATTTTAATTTTCATCTGAATATGCGGACAAATCTTGCGATTATTCGAATCGAGTAGAGGATAAGTTTTTGAAAATTTTCATCAATTCCAAAAAAACGGAGAGCCCTCATTCAATTATTATTTTTCAATAATTTATTCAACATTCTTAAAAATGCGTTATTCGACAAAATTCATTCAATCGGAAGTTTGGAAATGTCTCATTCAAATACATTTATTCATTCGGGGAATATATAATAAAAAGGATTTATTCAAAAAAACTCATTAGCCCGAGTTTTTTGCAGAAGTGGTCATGCGAACTATTTATTTCTTCGGCGTATTCTAAAAACATGGGGTGGCAGCAAACCTCACGAAATTGCCACTTAACATTAATATCGAAGTGGCACTTGAGTGCAACTTCGGTTGTCAAAGGGTGATATGATGGACAGTAGATGGTGAGTTGATTTCAATGCTTCATTCAAAACTTCCCATTCACGCAAGACCGAACCATTCCCCGCGCGCTCCACAAAGGGGGGCAACGCCACTGCGCTATCCCGTCGACTGCCACTTGTCCCATGTGCATTACTAAGCATGTAGGTGGTTATGCAGCTACTTGCGTTGCTGAGTGCCCAGATGATGCGTAATAGAGCGTTAGGTTGAATAATTTCCACTTTCCGATTAATCCTAATATTTCCTCAGAGCCGAAATGTTTTCAGCTGTCCTTGGCATCAAACATTACGTGAGAGGCAAGGTTTCCATAACTGACGAAGGGTAGATTTCTGTCCTATCACTAACACTGCTATTACCATCTATTCGAGTATTCGAATAAAAAACTCACTTAATTATCACCGGAATTTTCATGAGTGGACGGAATCCTGGTTTTTTTTTATCAAATAAGATAACCTTCCACTCGCCGTCAAATATGAGGTTCATATGAGGTGACATTCCATATTCACGGCTCTTGAGTAGAGGTGAATGGCTTATTGTTTTATTGTTCTTCTTCATATTTTGATTGCTAAATATTTCTTGTTTCCATTTATTGAGGTTTTGTTCATCACAATTATTTTATATGGTTTTATAAGATCTCGATGTCGCTCGGGTATTTTACTTTGGATTTCGTTATTCTGACTCAAATTTATTTTTCTTCCTTTCTCTCCGGTAAAACTTATTTTCACTTCGTTATTGGTATCTTTTCTGAGAATGAGTATTCAATAAGATTTCAAACACACTTTCAAAAGATAATATTTTCAGAAAGCGAAAAACACCTGATTGCAGCTGTGTCTGCTCGATGTGATCATCTGCATACATATATATATATATATATATATATATATATATATATATATATATATATATATATATATATATATATATATATATATATATATATATATATATATATATATATATATATATATATATATATATATATATATATATATATATATATATATATATATATATATATATATATAATTTCTTCTTGCATTATTGAGCTTATTTTTTTACCATGAACAAAAAACTTTTCGATACTCATTAATAAGAGTTTAATAGCCACGGGCGAGGTTGAACCTGCTCTGAGAGAAGCTGTTTTTCTATAAGTTTTTATTTTTTTGGTTTGCAGCTGCCGAAAGGAAATGTTTAACGAATGTTGATCCCAGCTTGCAGGACACCATCAAAAACCCTGGAATAAAAAAAGAGAAGCAAAAATCCATGGCTGTCAAACTCTAACAAATAATTATGAAAACATTTTAATGGAAAGAGATCGCCATATCGGTGCACGAAAGGAATAATAAAGATGAACATTACGGAGTAAATACAGCTGCAGTCAGCGTTTTTTCTTCTGAAAACAATCAAAACTAAGCGGCGCATTCAAAATCCTGTGAAAAATCTCAAAAATGAATTCAAAAATACAAGGTGAAAAGGAGTTTCACCGAATAAAACAAACAATTTCCAAAACAGAAATTTAAAAATTGAAAGTAGAAATGCTTAAATGACATCAAATCGTTTGAAGACCACCTGAAATGATTGCAGTGATGCAAGCCCAACAAATTAAAAAACTGAAACATTCAACAATTGAAATTTGAAATAGAAAATCAAATTGAAGAAGCCATTCCTCTCAAATTCTCCAAGGAAGGTCTGGGGGATGCTGAGGCAACTGCGGGGCATTTGATCGATTCCAAGCAATGCAATGGATTGCACTGTTATCACTGCCACAGCTGATAACATTCTATGAGGAGATAACAGACTGTTCCCTCGTCGCGCGCGGTATCATCCCTGCCGCTTCCCCCGTTCGTGGGCGTTCTTTCCGCGAGTCTCAATTCATACGCCTGGGTCGCGCCAGTCACCAACCATGACTATGATCGCGGGGAAATTCTACTCGGGGAAGAATTTCGTGATGGCGATTTCGTCGGCCCTCCTAAACTACGCAGTGTTTCGTCCTTCTCTGACACTGCCTAAGAGGCTGATCTCACAACGACGTGACGGGAAGGGGAAGGCCACCCCGAAAGGGCCAAATAATGTGAACGTGAGCTCGACCTCACATCACCATTTCGTGTGCAGGGTTCTTTTTTGGGTTTCCTAGACCTCGAAAACCCTCTCTACATCTAGCCTTTGAAAGCGTAAAGTGCCAGTTTAGTGACACTCTAAAGTGAATGTGAGGTTGAGGTTTCGAAAAGTTTGCTACCACCAATGGTGATCGGATCATTAATTCATTGGAAACCTAGCATCTAATGTCCATGTCTTGCACTCACTATTACTTATCGTGGCAACTCTACCTTTTCGAAAATTAGTTATTCATAGAAGACCTGCTTTCAGCTGAGAATAAGCTCCTCAAATGGAAATATAGAAAAACGTGGTTCAAAAGTTACGTGGGAGTTTTCGAAATCAAAGGTTAGAAAAAAATGAGTGCTCGAATTGGTGTTGAAATCTTTAAAACTCATCAAAAATCACGTTTAACCGGCCCAACACCTTACGAAAAGTGACCTTGATGTATGTACTTGCACAGCAAAAGGGACATTCACCTCATAAACATATATGCGAGACCAATTAATCATGGAAAGCAGGCTCGACCGTCTGCTGTCGCCGCGCCACTTCGCCGCACCGCTCGGGGTTGTAAAGCGGCTCCGCCTCGCCATGCGGCAGCCGCCGGCGGCGGCCGCTGCCAGATTCTGCCCTGATCAGGTCTAATCGACCCGCCGCGCCGCCTCGCTGCACCGCGTGATCGATACGGCTGCACACAATGCTGCCGGGCCGCTGCGCGGCGAGACTCTATTCGGCCCCGTAGAGCGATTACGCCAAGTCACGTACATACGTACGTACGTGAGTTGGCGTGAACACTTTGCGATCAATCGATACTGCTGCACTGCCTTGTTCAATTTGAGAGGAGTGGCTCCTTTAACTTTTATTCTTGTTTATATTTCTTTTGTTGAACTGTTCTAGTGTTGTCACTCATTGTGATTGATTCATTATATTTATTTAAAGTGGTTTTCCTAGATTTTGAGATGCCTGAAGCCATTTTGCCTCCGTTTCTAATCTGTTTTTTGAAAAAATAGTTTTTTTGCCTTTCTAGCGAAATTTATTGTTAAGAAGTTGCTTTTGGATTCACGGAGATTTTCTGATAAGAAAGATTTTTATTTGAAAAAAGAAACCAGCTGACCTCGGCTGGGTTTATTCGTTGTACCTATGTGATTGGTACTCCTTTCTGGTATTATTTATGTGAGTTCTCTTCATGATAAAAAGGTTTTAATAAGCATTTGTGAGTTTGGTGGCCGTGAGCAGGGTTTGATTTATTTTGGAAAGGGAATTTTCCATTTTTGTTTATTTCTCGTTTGCAAGTTATATGCAGCAGCTCACAGACCAAAAACATTCAACTGAAAAAAAAACACGAAAAAGATAAAGGATAACCATTTCCGAAACGGGTGTAGCCCCACCCATGGCCACCAAACTCTCACCATCAATCATCAGAAACGTTTTTCTTAAACAAAAGCCTTGTAATGCGGTACGGAAATGAAATAGATGATTATAGAACACACATAAAGCTGCATTCAGTTGTTTTTTGTCTTGTCAAAACGTTGAAATAAGACGCGTATATAAAATCTTGTGGAAAATAAAAATTAAAGCGAAATTTTCGATTTTTCTTTTTTTTTCAATTTCAAACTCGAACTAAAAAATTTATTTCACAAAAAATTATGGTTGGAAACAGAGTCAAATTAGAAAATCAAATAAGAATAATTGAAAAAATTAAATTGAAAATTAGAAGCTCAAAGCTGAAGCGACATCGAAATGCTTCAAGCCTACATGATTTAATTAAACGCCTCTGCATAGTTGAGCGGCAAAAGTCGCGCCGCCACATCGAAGGATAGAGGGCGGTTACGCAGCATCGTGCCTGCGCTCTATTCCCCAACTTCTGCTCGACCTTTGCCGCCAGACTATAGATAGACCGTAGGATGATCAAAAGCACAATAGTTGACAACATCAGAATGTTCAACCTTGAAAGTTTAAGAAGAAAAATTAAATATGCAAGTCACTCGGAAGAGCCATGCTGGACGCCAGCGATCCTTTCTTTAGGTGCAATCGATGCGTCTCGATTTTGAGTGGCGCAAACTATGGATACAGCTTTACCACCCGCTGTCTGCGGTTGAACCGAAAATATCCCATCACACGATTTTGGCTTCACTACGGCCGTAACATTCTAGCGGTGCAGTGAAGGCCGAAAACGCGATGCCCACGGACGCAGTCATAGAGCCCTTGATCGAAGGTGTTTAGCTAAATCATAGCATGATACAGAATGACGCTACAATAAGGGTGCGCCGCAGTCTAGAAGTGGTTGGACACTCAAGTCGGGTACATGAATGGGTAAGGTAGAAGTCTGAACAGTCTAACCTGACGTTTTATATGTAACCTGACTCTCATTTAGCCACTTCGGGATAAGAGACTCTCCGCTCACTTTATCGCTTCTGATCTATAACTGGCACAGCGAAGGCTTACGTGATTAGTCAACGGCGACAAAATATGGCCTTAGACAAAGCACAGATGACGCATTTATTATCCAAAAATAATCAACATAAGATGTAATGAATCAAATTTATCAACCATTTCGGCGTTGGTCAGCACTGGAAGCTTATGACGATGTTTGATCATACGCCTGAAAAATTTCCAAATCATGTTCTATACTCAACTTTTACAAACATCAAGTCCACTTCAGAACAAAACCAACATCATCATCGCACACGTACAACACCTAAAGAGGCAGCTAAATGCACAAAAGAATGCGAAAATTTTAGTGAACTATGCATTTAGCTTTACTTGGTGGGGTGAACGCCTATTTGAACATCCTGTGAGTTGTTGTTTGGAAATTTTTCACAGTCATTCGTCACATATAAAGGGGGAGTGGTAGACTACCCAAAATGTTTTCCCCATGGCCAACAGCCCACAGGAAGAGCGGTCGCATCATATTCAGTCGGGTGCGGCCTACCCTCTTCAAAAGTACCGCCGTTATCAGAGCAGAGTTTCGGTCCGCAAATACGGACTACGGCTGCTGCATCACGCGACACGAAGATAAACGTGCAGGAGAAAGGTGAGTCGTGCGGGGACCAAGTGGTCCCAACACGATAAGTATTCTATTGCGTGATTCGATAGCCGTTGTCCGCAAATACGGACCGGATTTTGGCCCGAGAACGATTGAACAACTTCCTCCATGTCGGTCGGTGCTGCTCGTTCAATTGAAAAGCGTGGCCCACTCCGAAGTCGGGGCGAACAGGATTCGGCGAAAGGATGTACAGTGGCGGAAGCAAAAAATGGAGGCGGTGAAATTATTAGCAAAGCCGATCACGATACTAATATTCTTTTACTTCTTTACAGAAAACACCAAAACAAGTTCATGGATGGAGTCTGTCGACACAAATCGCAGTGTCGGTCGTGATTTTCTTTTATGGGTGCACAACACACTGACGCGAAGTCGGTATACGTGTTTATTGCTATGTGCACCGAATTCGCCCAAACGCTTTTGCGCCAATCACAACTTCTACTGCTATTTGTACCGACTGTAGGTCTTAAGACAGTGACTCGCTTGACCCTGCTACTGGGGAAATCCGCCCAACCCTATCGCTGTGTGCTGGACAGGGTCGATCGGGGGCGGCATGCACGTACGCATGTGCCTTCACCCAAATTTTGCCCAGGGGTGTAGTTTTGGGCGCTGAACACATTTATGAGGTCCGTTTCCAAATTTTCGAAAATTAACGCCCTTCTTGGAGGGTACAAAAGCACTAAAAACGACCTTTTAAGCTTACAGCATCTTGGAACCTGCAGCACGGAACGGGATACGGCGCAGTTTTACTATTGAGCCGCTAGAGATTCTAACGATACTAGTCGTTTTGGCAGATGCGCTACCACTCTAAACACTTCCCTTGTTAGCAGGAAGGAATTGTGATTTCCTCCGTGGGATACGCTCCAAAACAGTTTTTTACACATGAACTCGCGGCCTCCCGCCGCTTCGAATACCCATTTCGGCTCTCATTATTACTAGTTGCTGGGAGGAGATTCTCCGCCCACTTTCTCGCCATAAGCGTGGCAGGCAAATGACACAGCTGACGTGATAAGACAACGGCGAGACCGTGAGCGCAGAAACTCCTCCCGCAAGTGGACTGAACAAGCACCCCACTTTCGTTCAATTTGGAAAATCTAGGCGATAATAAGTGAAATTGAGAAAACGAATTATTTCCGCCAACAATGAAATACGGCAGAAAAATCTTGTTAAAAACTTAATTATAATCAGGAAGAGGTAAAAAATAAAAGTTTTAGTTGAAAACGAACCAGAAAGAAATCCTCGACGACTCCTTAAAAGTACAGTGCTTCATGACGGACCACTGATTGACGGTCTCACCTGGGATCCCAAACTTCGGCGCTAGGGATGTTATCTGAAATTTGGAGAAATTTATATAATATATGGAGAAGATACAAGAAGGGAAGCCTAGATTGAAACAGATAGAGCACTACTGTGCTTCTTTAGGTCAAATTACGGTCCGCAATTGCGGGAAGTTTCCAGCGACGCAGCCGCCCATCTGTGGACTCCAGGTAGATTTTGGAAACTGGAAACTTGAAAAAATAGTAGAAAACTGTATAAAAAAGACACATCGAGTCGGCTTTGGCGCTGGAAACTCAACCGACTCGAGCGCGTGCGGCCACAAAGCGTGTCGAGACGCAATTGTGGACGTTCAAGAGTTCACATAGGGTTTCAAACTTGAACCCAGACATTCGCTGCACTCAATGCGTGTCTATGCAATATGCAATCAACTCGAAGACAAGGAGGTTTCGAGCACAGTTAGGGGACGTGCTGCTAGGAGAGCACGTGCTCCTATTGTGTTCCAAATTCCAGCACGTGCCCCAACAAATGAAACGTTAAATGCGCATGATACACATTCAATTCTATGGTAAAACGATTTTCCAAAAAAGGAAAGTGCACGACGCACTCCTGAGGCGGGACTCGGATGTTGGCAGCGTCGCCGGTTCAATCAGGGTTGAGCAGGGTTGCGATCAGGCACAACGGGGGGTCGTAAAAAAATTCAGAAAACCTGAATAAAAAAATCAACATCGGAGGGGGGCTCGTAAAACTTTTCGAAAAAAAGGGGAGTTTACTCAGAACCACTTGCTAGACTAAAATAAGGCAAAAGAAATTCTAAAAAGCTGGAGCAATTTCTGATCTTGCGGGGGGGGTCGTAAAAATTTTGGTCAACAGGGGAGGGTCGTAGCTTCACCGAAAATTGGCGCAACGGCCTGCTCAACCCTGGGTTCAATTACCCAAGTTTGCGGTACTTGGCTCGCCCAGGCGCTGGCGGCCTCAGAGGGTGCTCCGCGAGCTAGCCCAGTCGCATGTTGGTGCGCGCGCCGCGTCGTGTGTTGGTGTACTGCTACGGTAGCGCTGGACTACCTTGCAGCACAAGCCTGTGCGATTAAGCTTTGCAGCACATGCTCCTGTGATGAAATTTTGCAGCACGTGCTGCTGTTTGAATCACGTGTCCCCTTCGATAGAGCCTTTCGATGGGTGATGTCACTCGAGTTAAATGCACATTCAACACGCAGTGAATGCGGCGGTTTTCTGAAAATATGGGCTCGTTTTAGTTCTGCGGAAGATCACGGTAGGTACACGGTACTTCGCTCGATTTCTCCGATTTGACTGGAATTTCGCCTAGAGAGGTTACACGATATGCTGATCACAAATAACTTCTACGTTCCCAATTTTTTCTGAATATTTCAGTAGGTTGTGGTAGACAAGTGACAACAAACCTACCGTGATCCTTCCAAAACCGAGTAAACAATATTGGATTCGAGACCAGCACCTCAGAAAACCCTTTAGCACAACTTCGGATGAATCTAACAAAGGAACTAATTTTAGTCAGTTACCCATTCCGTATGAAATGTACTTTTCTAGAATCATTTTGAACGTAAAATGAGTGCTCTTCTGCAGGTGGTTAAACCTCGCTGAAAAAAGTTGAAGAAGTTTTCCAAGGCCTCACGGTAACGTAAAAGTAACCATCAGAGATTTCAGGAAGTTTTGAGATTTCTTTTGAGATTTTCTCAAAGCTTGTATTCAGAGGTAATGTACGATGCTGAACACGAATATAGGGCCCGCTTGTCGAAATTATGAGGCTTACTGTAGGATATGGTAGGTGCCATGCCATTGAGGGTTCAGAACCCACCTCAATAATCTGAAAACCGACAAACGAAGATTGAATTCGTATTCAGCTCCCCGAATAACCACCGCATGGGAAATTTGAGTCAAATTTGACTTTGACCAAACTACAGGCTATAAAACGGAGAAATTCACATGGTTCCTATGCGTGCTGATGCAAAGCGGAGGTTAGAGACAGTGAGGGAGCGGAGAGCAGACGGAGGCCCAGGCGTCGCGCGCGCCGCTCGCGCCTCGAATGATGTGAATTACGACGTTTTGTGGAGGGTACCATATACCCATCGGAATCTACCGTAACGTATCGAAAATCGCAAAAAAAGAAAACATCAGATTCGTGTTAAGCACTCCAACTAACCCCCCAGAAACACTTTGAGCAAAAACTATCTTGGCACTACGAAAATCGTCGAAATTCGCGTTTCAGCTTGAAAATTTCCACCCTCAGGCGCTTCGGTCCCGGAGCCGCACCGAAAAGAATCGGAGCCGCCTGACAGTGCCGCTCTTTCTCCCATTTTCCGGGCCACTGCTGTTGCTGCTCGGGCCAATTGGAGGAGCCCGGACAGCAACACCAGCGGCGCGGACAGCAACAGGAGCCCACCAGCAGATTGGGAGAGAGAGCTGAATTGTCAGGCGGCTCAGGACCGAGAATCGCCTAAGCCAATGGGAAGCTTCAAACGGACTGAATCTTCGAAAAGTCGACAAATAAACAGAATCGTGATCAGCAACCCAAATAATCATCATAGCGAAGGTTTCAGTAAAACGTGGAACATTCTTGTTACACGCTTTAAGAATCCCGTAACTGATATAACTCAACCACCAATCCGTACAAGACCAAAGCGTTGTTTCTCCATGCTAATTGTAAGTGCGAAGCATGAACGTTCACCTAAATTTCGTCCAGGGTAATTATTTCGGGAGCTGTATACGACTATGAGGTCTATTTTCAGAAGTCTACTGCACTTTATGGAAGATGGATTGGCTACGAAAATAATAGGGAAAACGTCCATGACTTTTTTTCAGCTGTTTTAGGCAGCTTAGAAGGACATCGTACTCTATGTCCAAAAATCGTTCTAGAGAAGCACATTTCAATCTCGTATGAGTGCCTACGTTTTTCCTTCTCGACTTAGCTAAAGCACTCCCACCCACGCCACGCTTTCGCCCACCCCATTCTGAACTCGAATGAATTTTGCAAGGGAATAGAATCAACCTTGTCCGCCAAGATCAAGTGCGCCAACTGCGCGGGCTGTCCCTGACAGGGTTGAGCAGGCCGTTGCGCAAGTCTTCGGCGCAGCTGCGACCCCCTCCCATTTGTCCAAATCTTTAAAAAAATTACGATCCCTCTCCCGGAATGAAAAATTGCAAGAGCTTTTTTTGAGTGATATATCTGGAAAAAAATTTAACTTTTGGGGATAAAAGAATGACACTAGTTCGGGGGGGGGGGAACTCCGGATTAAGTTGAAGAATGAATGATACCGTTTCCAGAAATGGAAGAATTTCTTTGGGATTTCCACGAAAACAATGACTGATAACGATATCAGACATATGAAATCAGCGTAAATTTTCATTCTTATTGATGAATCAGTCCGTTTTCTCGAGTGGTCCCCCGAACTGGTGTCAATCCTAGAAGACAACTATTTCTACCTCATTTTAGTTTACCAAGTGTTTTGGAGAAAAATCACTTTATTTCTGCAAACATTTTACGACCCCCCAGTTTTCTTTTACTTTTTTTTGAATTTTTTTCAAAAAAAGTTACGACCCCCTCCGGAATGAAGAACTGCAAAAGCTTTTTTTGAGTGATAAATCTGAAAAAAAAAGAACTTTTGAGGATAAAAAGACGACTATTCCTACCTCATTTTAGTTTACCAAGTGGTTCGGCGGAAATTCCCTATGATTCATTCGTATTTCGCGGTCGTTTTGAACATTGTTTTTGACTACATAGGCTTGCCTATGTAATAAAAAAATAAATAAATAAATATAAATATATATATATATATATATATATATATATATATATATATATATATATATATATATATATATATATATATATATATATATATATATATATATATATATATATATATATATATATATATATATATATATATATATATATATATATATATATATATATATATATATTCCGTTTATTTCTGCAAACATTTTACGACTACAACTAGTTTTCCTTTTTTTCGAAATTTTCCAAAAAATTTTAACGATTCCCGTTCCACCAAATCGCAGCCCTGCATAACCCTGGTCCCCGACTCTAATTTTAGGCAACAGCGAATAAACCAAAGGAGCAACGGATGCTGTTCAGTCAAGTTACACTCAAATCACTGGAAATAATTAACTACCGGATGCTGCAGGTTGATTCCAGAGAAAATGTAGGCATCGGTTGAAACTCCATTCGCAGGATAGAATCAGTCTCTTTAGAACTGCTGGGCTCAAACCATCTGGCCCTACTGCCTTCGAATTACTCATTTCCTTGATCACCTTCTCGACCTGAGCGGGCGTGACTGCCTCATCTTCAGCCATGAGTGGCAATTTACAGAGTTCCCGCACTGTTATTCTGTTCTGCTTCTCTCTCTTGGTTCTAGTGATGAAAAAATGCTTCCCGAGGGCATTTGCGGCCTCTTTCCCTGCCTTGAAGACTCCACCTTCAAATTCAATCGGGGAATTGTTGGCGGAGGTGAACTTTCCGGAGATCCTTTTTCAAAGCCTTCCACGTTGCTGCTGCATCACTTCTGAGTTCATCTTCTGAGTGAACGTTTCCCAAGTTTCCTTCTTGTGTCTGTCAAGGTCCCTCCTGATCTCGTTATCCAGCTCTGCGATGTCTGGGTCAAGGTGATCTGCAGCTCTCTTTGCGTCCCTTTGTTCTTATCTTCTGCAGTGTCTCCTGGTGACATTGGGAAAGAAGGTCTGACGCGACCTTCAGGGATCGCATGTTTCATAGCCTTCAAGATAGCATCAGATAGGTGGCGCTCCTTCTGGTGTACGTCGCCATTCCACGGGTAACCAGCCGCATGGCGAAGCGCAACCTCCCTGAACAGGCTCCAGTCTGCAAGGCCTCAATTAAGATAAGAATGATGACGCACACTTGTATAGGGAGCAATAGAGTTAGAGAGATCAATATCGACAAAGACAGGAATGCATCACTGGGAAGAGTTGTGGATGTTGACCAAGAGCAAGCATTAGAGAGAGAGTAGAAGAGACAAGGGAGACGTCTGGGCTAGACCATCGGCCGTTGGCAGGGAGACGAGTAGGGCTGATCATCGTTTAGAATGACCAGGTCGCACTCCTCCGCCCATTCGTCGGCGTCATTTCCTCTAGCATCAGAGTCAAGCGACGAGCAGAATGTGTGAGCATTGAAGTCACCCGCAAAGACAATTGAGGGAGATAGAGAGCAGTCATACAGTTACTTGAGTAGAGGGATAGGGCTGTATGTTGGTGGACAGGATGTAGAGGGAGGAGTGTATATATTAAAAAGAGAAAGTGGTGTTTTTAGAGGTAGATGGATGGGGATGTACTCGAGACTGCCATCCTCTGGAGTGTTTGGAATGATGTGAGAGGGAAGAGAGGACAGAACAAAAGTAGAGACTCCGCCTCCTTGAGATGACCTAGGAGTATGATAAGCAGTGTAGCCCGGGATGTTTGGATGCCGAGAGGTAGCAGAGGGAGAGAGTTTGGTTTCCTGAACCATGATAACATCCGGGTGATGAGTACGGGCGAAGAGAGATAATTCAGAGAGCTTGGCGCGGAGGCCGTTGAGATTTATGTGTACAATAGAGAGGGGGCGGTTGGCAGATGAGGAATTGGAGTTACTGGAGGCGGAGCACACAATACAACGAAAGGAAGAATCGTGGTGCCTCACAGAACTGAGACCCGAACAAGAGAAGTGCAACCACCTTTGGCATCCGAAACACTGGACACTGGTTCCATTCCAATTGACATTTCTTTCGCATGTCGCACATGGGTACTTCTTCTTCTTCTGAGCGGGTCCTGGGTTCCTCTCGACGCCGGCTCTTTGTAGTAGGATCTTCAGGAGAGCTGCGGCCAGCCAGCACCTCTCCCATGACAAAAACCCTCTCCGCGGAGGGATTGACGTCGGTTTGCACGGAGGTGGTCTTCTTTCCTCCACACTGCCACGGCACGAACGTACGACATCTCGGCAGACTTCTGCCCCTTCTCGCCGACGTCATTAATACTTCGTTTCCCACCTGTACATTACCCCAAAATTGAAAGTTGCTCGTGTGATTCCACTGCCGAAGCCGAAAGTCACCATCCACGGCTAATGGGTACCGGCCGATCAGTCTGCTCTCACCCATTGCCAAAGTTGCCAAAAAACTGGTTGTGGAGGAGCTGGCCGAACACCACAACAAGCAACAGCATCAGCATGGTTTCCGTAAATTACACTCCACCACTACGGCCTTGTTGGAAATTGTGAGCTATGTTCTGGACGGCTTCAATGCCATGAAACCCCAACGTACTGTTGGTGTGGCCCTCGACTTAAAGGCAGCGATCACGATGAAAAACGTTATCGAAAAAAACTACAAAAATCAGTTTAGATCAAAAACAGCTGAAAAACTATGAAGGTAGCGCGGTGAAAAACGGTCCACAAATAGAGTTTCTAGGGCCCAAAGAAGCTAGTTCGTGCACACGTGCACAGCGATGACGAAACAGATCGCAGTCTCATGCCGAGCAGTCAAAGATCATCGACATTCAGAGGACGAAATAAATGCAAATTTAACGAATAAAAACAGTTGCATAATGAAAACATCACTTCAGTCAATGTTTTTGACTAGATGTGTACATAAATTCGAAGGTTCATTGATTGACATTCAATTTCAAGCTAGCTGATGTTCTTGATATAAGAGGTCATCGATGCCGATGATGTGGAGAGGGCTGGTCCACCATCAAAAGACAAGAAAGTTCAGGTTTCAAAGTCGGCCCAAAACAGTGTTTTTTTCGCGATTTTTTCGTATAGGTCCTACTACTCGAGACCCAGGAAAGGATTTGCAGAGAAAAAGACGACAAGCATATTTGATCGCGACCACTGCCTTTAACAAAGGCATTTGACACTGTAAATCTTGGCCTACTATCAGAGAGTCTGTTGAAGTCTACCATTAAGCCATGGCAGATGCGGTGGATAACTGCCTTCACTAAAGGACGTCGGGCAAATGTGCTATTCCAGGGACATGTTTTCAATAGCATCCCCATCACCGCTGGTGTCCCTCAAGAAGGAGTTTTATCGCCTGCACTTTTCAGTTTATATCTAGAAGATCTGCCCGTTCTCCCTCAAGACATCAAGGTCGTTGCATACACGGATGATATTAGTATTCTGTGCCGAGATCGAGGTAGCCGCCAGTAAAATCAATGACTACTTGATCGAGTTGAAATGTTTCTTCGATTGCAAAATGCTCACAGTCTCTGCCTCCAAATCATCCGTCACCGTCTTTTCCACTGATAATGCAGAGCACAGTGCCCATCCTATGGTGAAATGGGACGAAACTCAATTGCAGGTCACCCGATTCCCCAAACTACTTGGACTCGTGTTGGATCCTTCTGTTGAGGTTTCATAAGAACACTGAGCAGAAGCTAGCCACAGTGAAAACAAGACTCAAACGTCCTGCGTGCTCTCGGTGGAACGTCCTGGGGATGCAATAAAGAAACGATCCTGATCACGTATAAGGCTATTGTGCAACCCGCCTTGGAGTATGCTGCGCCTGTCTGGCAGCACATCGTGTCGGACTCATCTTGGTCCAAGCTGCAGCGCGTCCAAAATTGTGCTCTGCGAATTGCAACTGGCTGTTCTAAAAGCTCTCCAAATGAGCACTTACACGCCGAAGCTCGCATATTGCCTGTTAAAGACCACTGCCAACTCCAGGCGCAACAAATGTACATTAACATCGTGAAGCAGCCGAATCATCCATCGCGAAGAGTACTAAACCCGGTGAGAGAGAGATGTATCAGAAAGCCTTTCGCCGATGCTCCGTCGAAAGTAGATGTGCAGAGATGGACCGAAGCACAACAAGAACGCCTCCGTCTCTTGCGCGCGGAGCATACCCGATTCGTGAAGGAACACTTGAGCAGAGTTGCCATAAACTCCATCCTGGGAGTCGCTCCTCCGAAGGTCAGCGAGACAGAGATGGAACTTGGCAGGCGTGCCAGGTGCACCCTTTCATCGTTACGCTGTGGACACTCTCCCATGCTTATGTCATATTTGCATAGGATTGATAACGGCAAACCTGACGAGTGCCCTGATTGCGGTAGTCAAAGGCATACTACTGCGCACCTGTTCAATTGCCCGAAGAGACCGACTACATTAACGACTATGGATCTGTGGACGAACCCTACGCTAGTGGCCGAGTTTCTGAACCTGTGACAGAACCCCTCTCTGTGGCTGCAAAGAAGAAGGATAGAATCAATTAGACTGAAGTCGGAGACGTGATGCGGCAGATAAGTCTGAAAAAAAAAACGATTGCATAACACACATACATGCAGACGTTCGAGAACTACAAAAGGATAAACGCTTGAATGCTACTACAAATAATCCAAATTGAACTGTTTAATGACAAATTGGTTGGAAAAAGAGAAGGTCTGAGTTGTCTGGAGCTCGAAAAAAGTTGTTTTAGAAGATTTTTGACATCTAGAAACTCCATAAGCAATCAGGAGTTCCACCCACTCAGTTCTGGATATAGGGAAAGCGAAATAATGAGTAAGAAAGGATTGCAAGGTGAAAAAAAGCCGAGATTCGGCTCGGAACAATGGAATAATTGCGAGGCGGCGGCCGCGCCGCGCTGCATTGCAAGGCGGCGCGATCGAGGCCTCGCGATGGGGGGAGCGGCCGATTTTCGAAATTCACGTGTCGGCCCACTCTGACTGGCACGCGATGGCCGCGGCGCGGCGCGATCAGTCGATACGGCCGTTCATCATCAGGCCGCGCCGCGCCGCGGTGGCACTCTGCTCAGCCCCTAAGGTGCCGAATAGACTCCCGTCGCTGAAAGTCGCGGCAGCATGCAATGGAGGGGAATCGATCGTGCGGCTCCGCATGATCAATACTCCTCCATTGCATGCTGCCGCGCTTTTCAGCGGCGGGAGTCTATTCGGCCCCTAAGCGCATAGCTGACGAATACGCATACACCTTCGGGGATGGCAGTGTGACCCAACCGCACAGGGTCACACCTGATAATTATCCAGTGTTGCCACGCAACGCAGCACCGCCGGACATTATGCCATATGCAGCAGGCTTACAGTTTGTGAGGGATGACGGCTGACTTGCCTGTCTTATATCCGTCTTCCTTTGGCTGTCGGCCAGGTGTGATGCGTCTTCTTTTGGCTAGTGCCGGCTTGAGTTCTTCTTTCTGGCTGGCTGCCAGGTGACCTTTCCTCGTGGCTCGATGTCGATTTCTTCTTTCTGGTCAGTGCCAGCTACTACTCCAGTCCCGAGCCTGTTATCCGATCTGGAAGTAGAGTTGCAACAACAGGCCACAGCGGAAGAGATATTCAGGACTCAGCCTTCGTCCGTTGACACACCTCGAGTACTGCACAACTTCTTTATTGACCCGAAAGCACTATAGACGACGCAGAATAACAGTGGTAGAATGGAAAGAATAATAGAGAACAATAGCATATACAAAACCCATTTCAAGTGCTCCCATGGGCTACCGTACATGGGTCGGGACCCTCGCGAAATCACTCTAAAGTGATAGAGGGCGCAGAGAAACAGAGAGCTAAATGAACGGATTAGCGGAACCTATGGAGAGGAAAAATAACCTCTCACCAGAGGGAGTACAAAGAAAGAGGGGAATAATACTTGATACATTGGAGACGAATAGGCATATAACTACAGTCTACGGCTACTACAGCTTATTGATTGTTGAGATACAGTTTACCATTACTTCGACATCTACCCTACAAGGTTAGTGCAATATCAAAATACAGTTACATGAGATTTCTACTCGATGAATCAATATTGTCTGGTGCACCTTTGTGCACATGCCACTCCCGCCGGTCGCTACAAATAGTTAGCAGTCATGAACCTGCATAACGTCGGAAAGCTGACCGCCATCCAGCTCTACAGGGTCATGCCGCACATAGTAAATTTCCCACAGACTGAGTCTGATCACACGCCACCGCATGAGGATACTCCTGGGTTGAACAGGGATGATCGCCTGTCAATCATCATTATCCTCAATTCGCTCTCGATCCTACACAATACGATCAACATCGCCGTCGAACGCATTCGAGAACTCGCACATCACCTCGCCAACACGGGACCCGGGTGACCTGGGCTTCGCGGTCACATCCGCGTGGGCGCAAGATCTGGAGCAGACTTCGGAAGCTATCCGAACCCACCAACAGATTTTGCAAGAGGAGATGATTCCAATATCGCTGTATAGCCCTGAGCGTCTCGCCAACTATCACGCTGCGCTAGGACGTCAGCGCCTAACAGTACGATACGTACACGCCACGCTCAATCGAGCATCCGCAATAACGCCATTCCTCACACGTTATATTCGCAGGAGATTCGCGTCATCACAGAGTTCAGGGAGAACGCGAGTCCCGATTTTACGAAGAGATTGTGCTACCGCCACAACTCGGTGAAATCGGAGACTCACGAGTCTCCTTCCTCTCAACTATCAATGAATGGCGCACTACTCAATTCCGCAGGCCCACTCTCACAGAACTCCAGAACTTCCTGGACGAGTTCTACAATCAGCGAGTGGAGCCACAAATTCGCCGTCGTGAGCAGGAAGCTTCACGCTCACGACACAATACCGCCTCATCGCAGCACGACCAGGACCGACCGAGCACATCGCGTGCCACTGAGAACCGCTCTCACACCGGTCCTTCGACCTCGAATGAATCGCAGAGTCACTCGCGAGCGTCGATTCCACCACAGGAATCGCGCGCTTCTTCGTCCCGAAGTCGCGAGGCTGGACATGCGTCCAATACGTTCGAAGCGTCGCGGAAACGCACGGCCGGAGATCCTAACCAACCGCCGTGTCTCTTCTGTCTGTTCTGGAAAGAGGAGACTATTCCGCTGAATGTCCGAACTACAACCGCCTGTCCATTCGCACCAACCTCATCGCAAAGGGCGGTCTCTGCATTGTGTGCTTGAAAAGTCATGCACCACCGTGCAGACGGGTGGACGCGTGTCTGTCCTGCAGACGGAAAGGCCACCATCAGGTCCTGTGTCCGCAGAACAGATTCGTCGATTCGGACATGGGCATGACTGCAGCTAGGTTCTTCCAGGACCTAGCAGACGCAAGTAACCGCACGAGGCAGCCGCAGCACCCGCAGCAGCTGCAGCAACCAAATCCGCCCCCGATTCTGCCACCGAACCAGCCTGCAAGACAACGATCCCGATCGAAGAGCCGAGACTCTTCAGAAGAGCGATGCCGACCCGAAAGCAGAGGATCGTTCGCACGCAGAGATTCAAGACGCAGTCTCAGAGGAGTATCGTGTATTCTAATTCGCCGTATCGCTTGGATTTTTGATCTACCGATACAGTCGCATAGTAGAAATGCTCATTCGTTGTTCTCTAATACCTACTGCATGACATTCGATTGACGGGAGATGCGATGGATCGTAAGATGCGATGGCGTGTGATGCGATGGTCAATCGAATGATGAGGAACCAGCCCTAGGTGACGCGACAGTGATCGATAAAAGACGCTTCATGGACCGACGACGGCGACAATCTATAGACTGGTATTCTGAAGACGCGGTACGATTAGAGAGTGTACATACCATATTCAATCTTTTGACATGTTAGTTTTTTAGAAATTTTTGTGTTTTTTCGGGCCTCCTTAAAGGCAGTGTTCACGATAAAAATCGTTTCTCTGTTTTCCCGCCTATCTTGAAAGCGGACCCATGCTGTTGCCAATGATGTCTCTGAAATCTTACAAGACCTGGGAACGGAGTTATGGTCCCTCAAAAATTGAGCTAAGGAAACATGGTAGACGAGTTTTCCGAGGCTTGTAACTTACGTCTTTTGCAGCCGATGTATGCGAGCTGACCTGAGTAAAGAGAGAAGTTGAGAATGAAGGGAAGAACGGGGCTAATGATTGGGAATCATCGCTCATCTCACGATCTCGAGCATTCATTTGTTCACGTCGGTGGGCGTGTTATGCGCTTTTGGGGTTTGCCTTGCGCTCGAAGTGGCACCTTCGGGCTCTTTTGGAGCTTTTCCTGGCTCGTTTTCATGCGTTCTTTCGACGTTAACGTTGCAGTGTGCCCCTCCACTACTCAATCCTTATGGAAACTAAAACACATTTTTCATCGTGAACACTGCCTTCAAGGTGCTCGAGCTTTTGTGTTTCTTCAGAGTAGTTTAGGGTAGGTAGTAGGATTTGTATCTCTTCTTTCGTTTTCGTTTTCTTTTTCATATGTGTCCTCCATTTATTTTTATCCTGATTATCCGTGGGGCTGTCAGCTTGTTTTCCTCCCCTTCCCGCTCGTCGGGCGTGCGCGACAGTCCCTGGTTTTTCACGTTTATTTTATGTATGCACATTTTGTATGCCGTTCGCTGCCGGCGTGTATGCCGACGTGAGTGAGGATCCTTCCGTGAAAGGGGTAGATTCTTTCGCTGTAAGGGCTAAGTTTCGGGTTCTCCAGGCGCTAATTCCCCTTTGCCCCACTTTTCAACTTAGGCTTAATTCGTGTCCGACGGCCTTTCGCCTCCCATGAGGGCATCGTGTTCGCGTCACTTCCTTCTTCGTCTTCGGGAGTGTCGCGGATTGCGACCAGTTCCTCGTGAGGGGCACTGTTGTGCCGGGCCTCGCGCTCTAGTCATGCGGCATGGGTTGTGGCTGGTTGCCAATCGGCGGGAGAGGGGCTCTCTACACACCGAGTTAGGAGTTGTCTTGCCTCTCCACTTGGGACCACTTCGCTTGCATTGACTAGCGTGGCATGTCGAACTGAAAATCGGGACAACTCCTCCTCTGTGTGTAGAGAGCCCCTAACCCCCCAATCGTCGCATTGCGTTGGCTCGTTGCCACGACGCATTGTGCGCTGCGGCCCCGCCTCCTCTCGCCTCTGCCTCCTTGGGAGTCTCCACCGGCGCGGCGCATGCAGCGGCCGCGCTCGCCTCCGCTGGCATGAGTCATGCTCATCCAGCGTTGGGTTGGGCGCTGGACCTCGTGCACTGCCAGCGCTTGGCGCTCCTGTCTACCCTTGTGTGAGCAGTTTTTTTCGCACCTGGTGCTCTTATTGCCACACCGCGGTGGCGAGCGCCAGGGCCAGACTTCCACGAGTTTAATAGTCGTTATATTCGCGTAAGTCTGGCAGCTAGGAAACTGGTCGCCTCCAGCAGCACCCGCTCGCTGCTGTTGAGGAATCTGGCCCTGCGCCGCAGCTGGGTGTCAGGTACGAGACCACACCCAAGCCTTCTTCTGAAGGAGGGCCAAGGAAAGGCAGAACTACCGCACGAGGCGCCATAATCTCTACGCTAGTATTCATCCGCCAATATTCGCTTCTACCTGGAGATCCGGAATGCGCCCCCTAAGGATTTGGAAGAATCATAGGTACCGTAGGATTTTAATGTTATTAGAATAAAACAGTACTCGGGTAAAAACAGTTGTCCAGAAAATGTCGAGAAGTTGTCCAGAATTGGTCGAGAATCGAGAAGTTGTCCAGAATGTGGCGAGAAGTTGTCGAGAATTCTGGTAGATGGGGAAGTTGTCGAGAATTCAGGAGAAGTTGTCCAGAGTCCACTCGAAAATCAAACCTATATGGGAATTTCCACGATTTAGGTTTTGAAATATCGGGTTTACCAGGAAATTGGATTTTCAAGTTACTAATTTCTGTAAAAAAGTGTCGAGCTTCCAAGAACGGATTTTTTTGATAATCTGCAGATGGAACAATCGGATTTCAAAAACTATGCATGCAGTTGCTTGAGCAATATTGAGATAACGTTGAAAACCAAGATAATTAATTCGAACAAATCTTAAGTGATTCAGTTCAGGGTCGAATATGAACCTCTTAGCCTTGCAATAATTCCTTGGCGCTGTCTTGGTGTCTAGTATCCTGCCCCAAGTAGGTACCTCCTTCATTGCGTGGATTGGCGTGACCCGAGCCTTGTGTTGGCACATAAGCGAGCCCAGTCAGCATATCCTAGAGTATTAACAGGCAGCCCGCAGGTTATCAGAATTGGGGCTCTGCTGACCCGTTACCGTTGACGAGTCGTCCACAATCAGTATAAAATCCGCCCACTATTGGGGCTACTCGTACCTCACATGCCCCACTATGCCGGCTTTTGCAACAACCAGTTATTCGTCTTTTTCGGATACGCGATTCACTTAGAACTTTCAATTTTGATTTTCCTACAAACATCGGATTCATTCGAAAGAGTGAATCATTTGTTTGCTACAAAATTTTATTATTTCAAGAACTTTTTCTCGAATATTCTGCTCATCAGGAAAATCGAAATATCGATTTTTTTTTGAATTTAGGGTCAATTTCGGGTCACTACATTTGATTATTCAGTCAATGAAAAAAGTTGAAGAATACTCATGACTTCTCAAATATTCGCATAGATTTTCCGAATATTCGGTCTAATCTATTGCATTACAGGTATACAAATTATCCATTGAATTGAAAAAACTGAGGTTTTACTCGGATTCAGTCATTTCTTCGTAAAGAAGCGTGTGATGGCTTTTCCGAGCTCATGATTCCTTCCAGTCCAATGACTCGCGACTAGGAGGCTTGAAAAATGTGAAAAACGTGTATCTCTATTTTCAGCGTCGTTTTTTGGATTTTTCTTTCGGAAAATTTTCATCCTACAACTACAAAATTCAACGATGAAGGACCATGAAAATTCAGCGGCTCAGGTCTGATTGAGTCGTCGCTTTCACACTCGTTAATATTATAGCTCTTTAACGCGTAAACCTGTTTTACAACCGACATAATTATCCCATATCCTGTTTTGAAATATACTACTAATAGAGGTGTATTTCAGATAGAGAAAATACCACACTCGTAGTTGAAAATTTTCGAATCTATTTTAATCGTGCTCGATATTCTCATGATGAGAGTAACCCCTGACAATTTCACCATTTACTGCAAATTATAGCTATTCGAAACATTAAGTATGCGATCGGTAGTGTACTATTGCCGTATTAGTACATAATTAGCGTGGTGTATTGAACTGTTACCCCTTCAACCTTCAGAGATGCGGATCGAAATACCTTTGCGAAGAGATAGGATTGTTAGCTGTACACAAGAAACGCCTACAACTGAATCAAATGAGCCAGAAGGTTAGTAGTTTGTATGCTTGTTGAGAATATATTGGGTTGAGAGGGAAAAAATGAGTTTTGGTTGTGCACTTCACTCGCCAATTTTGATTTTGTTTGGCTAAAGGTGTGTATGCGTTCAAACAAAGCATTTTTTCCTCAATCCAAATTTTCTTATCGCTTCCTCTGAGGCATGACCAATTGATATTTTCATATTTGGAATCGCCTTCTATGATACCATTAAACCAGTCATAGTTTCTTTAGCGTTTGATCTCTGACGAGTAGATGAGAACATTGTAGCATACAAATCTCTTTCCGAGCGGCTGACCATCATTGGCTCGATTACGTGAGGACTGTTGTCTGTTCGTCGAAATTATGAGGTTTACTGCGGGTTACGGTACGCAATATGCCATTTATGGTCCAGTGCCTGCGGGTGGGGTCCGGTTGTATCGTCGCAACGCGGCGGGGCGTCGCGCGCGGTGAAGGGTGCGTCGCGCGCGGTGGAAGGGCGCAGCGATACGAAATCTACAGTACCCATGGCGTATCGACTAGAGCACGTTAACCCACGCTAGTGCATTACGACAACAACAGCAGAGAAATGACGCGTCTGATTGCCTGAAGTTTGATTTTCACAGCTAGTTCTTTAATGCGAAAAAAAACTAAAACATACAGTTAAATTCCAGTGATCCAAATATTCCACCGCAAAAGAAATACATAGCTCAATCGTTTTCGGGCATCTTTCGGCAATATTTGAAATTACGAGTAGTTTTTTGAATCAGAGAATGAAATTAAATAATTACCCGAGCGTTTATTCGAGTCGGATATAGATCAGTTTCTTGATTGCATTCACGCAGAGGAAAAATTTGAACCTATGAGTTCGAATAAGTATCACTTTATTCGGAAATTTCGAAAGCCATTGTTCGAATTGATGGAGGAGAGGTTCCCTAATCAAATAAACTTGAATAAAACATCGTTGAAAGGAATTTAAAAATCGAAGGGTGAAGGGAGGAGTCTCGAATCGTCGGTCAAAGTCAAAAAATCACAGAAAAAATGAAAATGAAAAAAAGGAAGTATAAATGAGTTCAAAAATGTTTTTTTCAAAACAACGGTAGTACAAATAACTTTTCCTATTTTCTATTTGCCCGACTGTGGTTTTTCTTTTTTTTTCAAAATTTAATTAGCTATTTAGTAAGCGTTCTCTAGCTCTAAAAATTTTTACGGTCCCTTTTCCGGTAAACTGTTACAAACTAATCACTCATAAAACATCCGTATTGAGCCTCGTGTTCATATTTCTCTTCCGAGAACTGAATATTGTCCACTGTTTACGGAAAAAACCTACATTTTTTTATTTAATCCTTCTTTTGAGACAAATAAAAACTTAAAGTCAAATTTTTAATAATATTTCTAGGTTAGGATTAGCAATGACGAATACAATGAGTTAACAATGTCTTCAAGAAATATGAATAAAAAAGACAAAAAAATCACCAACTACAGTCGAACATGTGGTTTTCTTCTCATGGATAATAATCAATATGAAACCAATGCCCGGCTACTAAAATTAGATTGTTTTCATATAGAAAAAGGACATTTTCGAAAGCATGTGTAAATAAACAAAGTTTTACGTTTGTTTGGCCATATCTTTACACTAAAATTTTGAACACCCTCAATCACGAACACTAAAAATAGAGCTACGTTCCTTTCTGGTGCGTTTCGGGGTAACTCCATATTTGAGCAAAATTAAAAAAAAAAAAACTAATCTAGTTTTGGGCTAACGCTCGCAAGTTCAGACAAAATTATTAAGTGAAATATTTTGCTACAGTCCAAGGAGTCTATCTAGTTAGAGAAACGAATTTATTGCAAGAATAATTTTTCATTCACTCGACGACTACCTTCAATATTTCAGAATTTGATCAGAAAAAATTTGGGACAACAACAGAAGGAGAGGAGCGAGTGATCCGGATCACTCTAGATCTGGAATGTAAATATAATCGGGGTACACATGTAATCATTATGGTAATGGCAATATGTGCGATAAGGGTCCTCCTTTCCTGAAGGAAACTTCGCACATTAGCCACGGCCTACATATGTGCGAGCCATTTGTGACTAGCGCTGCTGATACGTGAGAGGCCCTGAGGTAATCTAAGGTGATAACATTTAGGGATGTTGGGTCAGTTGAAAGCGCGAGAGCGCTAATTGATAACTACCTATCCTAAGTCTAGTCAGTTGTCAATGACAATCGATTTTGGTTTCGAAAAACCCACCCAAATTGTGACAATCTTTCAAATTGGCGAAAATTTGGGCATAGTGGAGGGATGAGTTTTCGAAAAAAAACATCTAGATTGCGACACTTTTTGATTTCGTTTACAAATTTCTTTAAATCAACCCTAAATTGAACATGTTTACAATCGGAGAAAATTTGGGCATAGTGAATGTAATTTTTCAAAAAAACCGACCATAGATTCAAAATATTCACCATTGGGGTAGTTGGGGCATAGTGGAATGACGATTTTTTGAAAAATTCATTTAAATTGTGAGAATTTTTGAAATCGGGGAAAATTTTGGCATAGTGGAGTTTTTTTTTTCGAAAAACCCGAAAATTGCGACAATTTTTAAAAACGGGGAGAATTTGAACATAGTGGAGGGACGATTTTTTGAAAACCCACCATTGTGGCTTATGATTGCAGTCGTAGTAGAGGAGTTGAGTTTTTATAATGGAAAAAAACTCCGCCTTACGAAAAAAGATCTTCCACTCTCTTCCATCAAAGTTTTTATGATTATGTATAAAATATCTTAATGTAGGTTGAATTTTCGCACAAAGTCGCATGTTTTCATCATCAATTGTTATTGAAAATGATTTATTGATAACATACATTGTTTAAACTTCAGTGAGTTCCAACCACAAAATCATCTTAATCAACGCCCTTTGCCGCCTTTTTAGCTTGGACAAAAAGAAGAAACTCAAGTTAATTACAAAATTCAATCTCGAAATAGTTGGAAAAATAGAGGCTTTGAAGCATCACTATTATCAATAATTATCCACGGATATTCACAAAACGTAAAATTTGGGATAATTAACCAATGTTCCATTTAATTCTATTTCGAAAATTCAAGAAACCTATTACGAACTCTAGCTAGTTCCTAAATTTCTGCTAAACCTAAAGGTGAAGGAGCACTAGCCTTTTTCTATTTTTCTGCGATAAAATACACGTTTCAGAGAACGGGAATTTAATCGCAAAATGTCTAGAAAAGTACAGCTTGGACGGAAACGTAGACGAAGACTAGAATAATAGTGAATATCAGTTAGAAACGTAGACGAAGACTAGAATAATAGTGAATATCAGTTAGAAATGTAGACCAAGAACAGTGAATATCACTCAGAATAGCGTGTTAAGAATAATATTGCAGTAAACAGGGTCTGCGCGTCCTTTAAGATTCAAATCTAGTATCGCGGAGGGTAACTCGTCCGCGACCTAGCCGTGCGACGCCGCGTCGCGACGTGGTCAAGCTGCGGCGATACAAGCGGGCGTCCCCCAGTGCCTGCCTTAGAAGTTCGATCGGCAAATGGACATCGAGTTCGTATTCGCGACCTTGAATAACCCCCGCAAACTAAATTTGAGTCAAATCTGAGACTTTGATCAAACTGTCGTATACCCTCCGTAATCTGTAGAAAATCGTCAAACGGACCCCAGATTCGTGTAGAGCACATCAAATTACTCACGCAGAAGGATTTTGAGACACATCCGTTGGAGAAATCCGGAAATGTTGAAAGTGGCGTTCTGCCCTCGAAATTTTTCCCCGCAGGGAGGCTTTGTGCAAATTAAACCGAAAACTTTTGAGAATTGACAAATAGGCTTCAGATTCATGTTTAGCACCCCCAGAACCCTGGGAGAATTTTAAGTCAATACTGGTAAATTTTCTGAAGCCCTCTCAAAATCTCTAATAACCGCCCAACCAAAAATCCGTACAATTCTAAAAACGCAATCAGTCTGCACAAAGTTCGGGAAATGTGCTTTTACCCAAACGTTGCTCTGGAGGGTTATTTTGGCGCTTAACAAGATTATAAGGTTCGTTTCAAGATTTTCGAAAGTTTGCTGAGCGTTTTAGAAGGCACAACAAGTACAAAACGACCGTTTTGAGCTTATAACTTTTCGGAACTAGCGGCTTGGGACGGGGTACTACGCATTTTACTATAGATGCCCCAGAGATACTAGCAATACAATTTGTTTTCACAGAGGTGACATACGCTTTGTATACTTCCCTTGTAAGAAAGACAACATTTAAGCTGACAACACACGATGTGTGGTTCCTCAGAAATAGCCTGAAAAAGAAATTGCACAAGTCGCAAACTTCACAAAAATGCATATGACAACCTATAATTGAATTTCATGAGCCTGTTTCGGTGAAACGATTTAGTCTCTGGGATGGTCCCAATTTTCATCAACAGTGACTGATTTGGAGCTTTGTAGGTGAAATATGGTGTTTGACAGAAGGTATGAATTCCAAGTAACTTTTTGGAAGTTTTTTGCGTATCCAAGTGTTAAACTTTCATTGTTATCCGTTGTTGGAACAGACGGATTTTAGGTATTATTCAGGAAGATGTTCTAGAAATATCAAAATGACGTTGCGAATTCTGGAATATCTCATTGAATAAATACTAAATAATTTAGTTCTAACTCTAAATAGTATCCCACGTGGGTTTCTCCTTTATGGCCTGGATAGGTGTGACACGAGCCTTGTGTTGGCACATGAGCGAGGCCAGTCAACACATCCTAGAGTATTAACAGGCAATACCGCAGGTAATCCCAATTGGAGCTCTGCTGACCCATGACCGTTGACGAGTCGTCCGTTACCTGTAAAGGATCCGCCCACAATTGGCTACTTTAACCTCTCATGCCCTAATATGCCTGCTTTTGCAACCATCGGTTAGTCGTCTTCTTCGGAATATGCGATTGATTTAGAACTTTCCACTTTTATTTTTTACAACATAGGATTTATTCTGAGCAAAGAAATTACTCGTTTTAGAATACTCCGACTTATTCGAAAGACTAAATTCATTGTTTGTCAGAAGTATTATTTCAATATTTTTTCGAATATTCTGCTTTTCATGAAAATCGAGAAATTGAATTTTTTTTGAGTTTAAGATCAATTTTGGGTTACTTTACTTTGCTGGAGCTGTAAATTTCACAATGAATTAAACAAGCAAGGGAAAATGAGATTTAAGTGAAAATATCACACTAGGCTGTTCGCATTTGGTTTGTTCTTTTGCCCTCCAGCTTATTTTGCGAATTGAATCTTCTCAATTATTTTTTCAAAGTGCTTTAAGAGCAATCTTCGGCATCAGAAGATGAACTGTCCTGTGATTTCGAGAGGCCCCGCAGTCAACAATTCGAGGCTTTTCCTGTGAACGGTTCGCCGATTTCACCCTATTCAAGATAGGAAGAGCTTTAAACAATTTTCGTGTGTTCAGCACCTCAGAATGAACTCGCGGCGGTGACCACAAACGCTTTACTCTCACTTGCATTTGTTCTGGATTCTCATTTAAGTAAAATGGGTGAGTATTTACGAAGGATATGCCATAACAATGAATAAAATTTTTGTTGCAGACACCAAACGCTATCTGCTTTCTCTCAGTGATAGGAAGGCTGCTCATGATGTTAAACACCTAATCGAATGTGCTAATAATTCTGTGGAGTGTGTATCGCAAGCATACTGTACCGATTGTAAAGCAGAACAAAACAAAGCGAGGGTGTGAGCTCATGGTAACGTACAAGACCGTTTTTCTGCAGAGCATTGATTATGAATTATCCGTTACCATTCTAGTCACGGTGTCCAGACATTTACATGGTCCTCGTGCGATCTGGAAATGGCAGCTCCAAGAACTTCTCTCGCGCGAGCTGCTCCAATAGTAGGAAGATTCAAGCGGCATTCAGTGAAGGTGAAAAGGTTGAAGCTGTCGCAGGACACGGAAGGTTTAAGAAGTTTATGAGAGCACCACGAGATGGCAGAATTCCTGTACTTTTATTCGTACATTTTGATGGCATTTCAATGAAGGGCGTAAAGTAAGTTTTTGCTACTCTGTTGTTACGACTCCATTGGTATTTGTGGCGTTTTTAGGAAAAAAGTATGGCCGTATTTTGCTCAGGTGATAAACCTTCCACACGGGTCTAGAATAAAGCTGCCAATCTTCTTCTACTGGGCGCATATGAAGCGTATACTGATCTGAATCCCTCCGTGCATGATTTCGTTGCTAAAGTTGCTGCACAACATTGCGCGCATCAGCGAAGGAAACAGAGAATTCGGAATGGAGGGACTCATGGGCGTGGATGTGAGAATTGTTGGTGGTGGATTCGATCAACCGGTAGAGGACTTGAGTTTTTCTCTAATCGCGCGCATTGCACACCGTTCCTGATTCTAGGCAAAACGACTCGTCTATGACTTTAAACACTTTTCTTCATCATTGTCTTGCTTTTACTGTGTTTCTTCTCAGTCGCGGTACAAGTCCGAATACGCCGAAGGTCTGCATTTTTTCTGCATATCCCTGGTTCTAGAACCTTACCCAAATATTTTTTTCGTCAGGAAGACGATATTGTCGAGGTGCAAGTGCGACTGTCAGGAACTCCAAAAAAGGAAGACATGGATTCAAAGGCAATTGTAATGTACTTATGAACGAATTATGCTTGGTATACAACTCCACAATTGATCATCTGCACACTTTTTCGAAGGCATCTTTAAAACTATCTTGAAAGGTCTGCTTCTCGTTTTCGTTAACTTGAATACATTTTGCGTCCAAATTCAGTCTAGTGCATTTCAGATGCGCTGCCATGGAAATTCGCTAAGATAAAGCATCCAAAACGACTTTTCTTATTGAAAAAATCCAGGACACGCGAAGAAATAGAACAGTTTCGCTAGTCCACAGCTATATGAAAACTCCGATGGATCATATGAGGCGTTTGCTGATGTAAAGGTAAAAATAGAGTTTTTCTGGATGGAAAATGATGGGGTTTCCGTGAAAAGGAACACTTGATGGTTTACTGACCTCGAAATCCACCGAAATTCAATTTCGCATTATCCCACATTTCGAAACCAAAATTACTTCTGTAAGATATACCATAACGGAACAAGCTTCCGTATCGTAGACTTTTGTTTTTAAGAAGCCATTACATCAAAAAGAGCCTTCAAGCAACCTGAATTTCAGGATTTTCGCTCAAATTCGTTGAGAAGGGCGATTATCCCTGTCCAGATAAGATCCTCGAGATAGGGTCTTGTCGACGAGAACTGCAAACCGATCTTCGAGACGCTTGCTGGAATATCCATAATAGTAGGGTGAAAAAAATTTAATTTTAGTAATTCCTAACACGCAAAAATCACTACAGGCGGCTGTTCAATCGTTGTCGAGTCGTAAGAAGGAGGCTGCTCAGAAAGTTCTCACGTCAGCATCTGCTGTTTACGGGGTGGTTTTTTTTCGTTCTTCTACACAAGCCCCAGTTTCATTGACAATATCTGGATTCAGAAGTACACTCTCGACCTTTTCGTCCCGAGCCAAATCGATGAGGATTTGTACGTTGTACTGCCACCGAATAAAAGTCATTTGAATCTCGTGACTGCTCTATCCAACGTAGGCATCAATAACTACTCTAGTCTGCAGTTCATCGTGAAGCAGTTCGCTCAAGCAATCGGAAAAAAAGTGCTGTATTCGCATAATAATTCGCATGACAATTATTTGTTTAGCAATGAGGGAAAAATAATTTTGGTATTTCAAAGACCTTTTTTCAGTTGTGGTCGGACGTAGAGGCTCGTTGTTTAACAGCCTCCGTCAATTGTTCCCCTCTCGGCTACTACAACATCTCCGATGAGAACCTGACGCCTCTAGCGCGTTCGTTTTCTTTTGAATAGGTATGGATGCTTTTTGAGAGAAAAGTAAAACCGCTCAATTTAAGGTGCTTTGATAAGTGGATTCGGTATATGCTGTGGCGTCAAGGAGACGTTTCACTTGGAGAATGACGGCAGAGTGCTACTACGCAAAACACCTTTTGCGAGTACTTGTATGTTTTCCACAGAATAATTGCTCAATCGCGCTACTGAATCATCTTTTTCGCTTTTCAGTGAGTATAGAAGGAAGGTTTTTTACGAGAGTAACAAGACAATGTTTGCGGAGCTGAAGTCCAGGGAACGGTCCTTTCGCCTTCGCGTCGTTGTTCAAGAAGCAACTAGAAGAGGGATATAAGAAGGCGAAGGTATTCAGCTTCTACCATTTATTTAGTGGAAGATGGAAGATATAATGTCTCTCTGCAAATACGCGAAAGGAAGTTGTAGAGCGTCCATTCCGAAAGTTTTCGTGGCCAAATTTAAGAGTGTGGATGATCACAAGCCCAAGCAGAACTAAGCCAAACCAGCTGCGAATCGGCTGGAGCAATTTATAAGTGAAGTAATTCAGTAGCAGTTTCTTTATTTGCACGTGTTAAGGATAGCGAAAAGGACGGAGGCCTGTGAGAGGAAGGAATTGGATTTCGGTCGCCATCGCCATTGGTTGTCCTCAAAGAATCGAGATTTGATTGCCAATATATTGTAATTATATTTCTGCCCTGAATATTCGGGAATGGATTGTGCCTGTTTATAAACTAGGAAAAGATGCCCTTCTCAATTAAATATAATGAATTGAAAATTTCGTTGCGAATAATGCATAAAAATGTGAATGTGAGAGGAATATTATAAATGAATAAATGAAATTATTATAAAAAAAGTGAACTAAGATGGTAAAATTCTTTTTCTCCTTGTGCGGAGAAATCAGCCAAGAAGTTATTGAGAATAGAGCGAAAACTTGTAGAGAATCAGCCGAGGAGTTGTCGAGAATCCGGCCAAAAGTTGTCGAGGATCAACCGAGTAGTTGTCGAGAATTAGGCGAGAACTTGTCGAGATCTATGCGAGGAGTTGTCGAGAATTAGGCGAGGAGTTGTCGAGAATTAGGCGAGGAGTTGTCAAGAATTAGGCGACGAGTTGTCGAGAATTAGGCGAGGAGTTGTCGAGAATTAGGCGAGAAGTTGTCGAGAATTAGGCGAGGAGTTGTCGAGAATTAGGCGAGGAGTTGTCGAGAATTAGGCGAGGAGTTGTCGAGAATTAGGCGAGGAGTTGTCGAGAATTAGGCGAGGAGTTGTCGAGAATTAGCCGAGGAGTTGTCGAGAATTAGACGAGAAGTTGTCCTGAATTCGTACGAATTCTGCACAACTTCTCGCCGGATTCTCGACAACTTTTTTCACCTGAGTACACCCTCATTTTTCTAGTGTTTTTATTTTTCTTATTATTTGTGTTGTGCACAGCGGTTACCGCTTACTGCAGGCATTGCCAGTTCGACTTGGTAATTATTCATGCCACCGCTGGCATGTAGTCCGGGTTAGGACGCAGGGTTGCCACAGGTTTACCCCGAGGCGACCCCTGCTTAGGTTAGGTCCGCTACTCTGGTCAGCCCACTAGGGCGGCTGGACGCGACGACCCTTGACGGAGAACGATCGTGGTTTTTAGACCCACGGCCAATCCCCCGAGGTCAGACGTCACCGGGGACGTGAACACCGCCGATGCGGGGCTCGGTCGTGGCCATGGCCTGACCACCTGAGCTCCAACTTGTCGATGGACGCTGCCCTAGTGCGCCCTCGACATTAGTCCTATGTAGTGGCGATAGAAATTAAAGATTTTTCTCTACAACTCTATATACGAGCGTTGTAAAAATTCTTCGTTACGGGTGGACAACCCGTAGACCACCTTCGTCCGGATTGCAGACCGTGTACAGTCGGCACGGATCGCACTGAGGCTTTGCGCTTGTTATTGTACATGGGCGCAAACTCGTTGTGTTACACCTTATGTTACAACATATGTGTTCTATTTGGAAGAAATATATTTAAAAAAGCTCATACCCCGTTCAGAGAAACGTCTCGCAGCTGCAATGTAAAAATTCGAATTCTACATCGAAAATTGATACTAGAAACGCTAATTTCATCAGGAATGGCCACGGCATGTAATAATCCTTCCCTTGTTAGTGCGCCAACGCGCACTAATGAACGCGAAGTATAGTTAGGTCCGTGGCTTTCCTTAAGAAAAAAAACATTTAAATTTAGACCGTGGCTGGCGCGGCGGTTTAAATTTAAATATTTTTTCTTGAGGAAACAATCCACGAACCTAACAAAACATATCAGTGCGATCGGTGATGACTGCTCAGAACTATTTGAACAATTTGAGAACTACATAAAACACCGCGAGCAATTGTAAAACAATATATCTTCGCGTGAACAACGTTCGGTTCAATTACTTAAAGGCAGTGATCGCGATGAAAAACGTTATCAACAAACTACAAAAATCAGCTTAGATCGAAAACAGCTCAAAAACTATGGAGGGAGCGCGGTCAAAACGGGCTAGAATTAGAGTTATTAAGACCCTAAATTTCCAGTTCGTGCACACGTGCACAGAAAGATCACAGTCTCATGCCAAGCAGTCGAAAATCATCGACACTCAGTGGAAGAAATAAATGCAAAATTACCTAATAAAACAGTTGAACAATGAAAGCAAGCACTTCAGTCAATGTTTTTGACTAGATGTGTACATAAATCCGGAGGTTCATTGATTGAAATTTAATTTCATGCCAGCTGATGTTCTTGATATTGGAGATCATCGATGCCGATGATGTGGGGTATGCTCGTCCACCATCAAAAGGCTTCAAATTTGGCCCAGAACAGCGTTTTTTTTCGCCATTTTTTCTTATAGGTTCTACTACTCTATACCCAGAAAAGGGTTTAGAGTGGAAAATAAGACGAGCATATATGAGCGCGACCACTGCCTTTAATTCAAACGTTAGTTGTTGGTGGTTGCAACGGCGCGCGGACAATTAACGTGCGAGGAAAATCGAAAAAGTGTCGCGGATACGGGCATGAGCAAGAAATCGGCAACAAGTTTTAGGAACGGACATATTCCGAACTATGTACATTGGAATCCGCGAAAAAACAACGAACGAATTGCGCTGGGCCCTTAATCGGTCTGATACACGGATAACTTACAAGCAGCATATTGAAACAACTATTCTCCAAGCTTTGGAACGCACTTGTTACGAACAACAAGGCGGATTAGTTGAGCCCGAGCTTCTATAAATCGATAACGCGATATTGATAATGCCTCCGCTGCTCCGCCATCTTATCCGCCGCTGCTGTTTCTTGTTCTGCTTTTGACTTCCGTATCATTCACTGGTTTGGAGTTGCAACCTTCCTTCAACCTATTCACGACCACGTGTCCCACCGGTGGGACACGCGTTGACTACCACTTCGGACTGGCTTTTCGAAAATCAATTTCCATGCCACAAGAATAACTTTTCCAACCTTTGCATGACGAATATATTAACCTACCCTAGACTCGACTAGAGATTTCGAGGTACATCTGTAGCTCCACTATAGCTCAGTATAAAAGCTTTAGTGGAAATAGCTCGAACTCAAATAGAAAAACGGCTGCGAAAACATTTGTCCAAGCACACTATGAGTTGTTTCCCTTCCGTTGCCATTTTTTAGCCTTCTGAGATGGAAATCATAGCTGGAGCCGTCATCTTTTCGACTGGAAACTTGGCAATACTATTACAATACCTACTATGCCCCAGAATATCGGATTTCCTAAATCTAAACTTCCACGCTCATCATAATCGGTAAATTCTAGCTCATGCAAAATTCCTAAAACGGATACCTGATCTTTGACGTCTGTCTTCTTTGCAGCCACTGAGAGGGGTTTCGTCACAGGCTGAGAAACTGGGCGACAAGCACTGGATTCGTCTGGCAAGTCTATTGTAAATGAGCGTTGTTATGGCTTCTTCTCGGACAAATCAAATAGGTGCTCAGTGTCGGCCTTGGTTTCCACTGTAGTCCGGGCGCATGTCAGGCTGGCTATTGTCGATCCCGTGCAGGTAAGACATAAGCAATGGAGAATGCCCTCAGCGTAACGAAGCGAGGATACACCTGGCGCGCCTACCGAGCGCGGACTCGGTATCACATACTCTGGGCGGCACATCACCAAGAATAGGGCTGGACGTCCGCTTTGGCGAGATTGATCCCTTCACGAACCGGGTGTGTGTCTCCGCATGCGTAAAGAGACGAAGCTCGTTCCTGATCTCGAATCGGTCCATCTCGTACATTCACTTTGTTAGGAGCATCGGCAAACGGCACCTGATCGATCACTCTCCTGCAGTGGATTGTAATAGTCTTCTCGACAGATGATTAGGCTGCTTAAAGCGCAGTGTTCACGATAATCTTCGATTTTGAGATTAATATTAGCTAAATCGATTGTTTGGTCTCCCTGGGTAGAACATAAATGACGAAGGAATCGAGAAAAAACGCACCAAGAAGGTCACGAAATCTCTTTACTTCTCACCCCACCTCTTTACTTCTCACAGGAACTGTTCGTTGTGACAATGAAATCATTTGTGGGCCCGTCCTTTAAAAATTATTGCTTTCTGCTTGCTCCGTACAGGCTACGGCGCGAGGTGTGATACAACCCAACATTGGTCTGACTTCCCACCCAAGTCAAGTGCTGACACTTGAATGTCAGCCCCCCCCGGGAAAAAATGATGAAGTGCATTTACGACCGGGGCTATTTTACTTAATTTCGTAATTTTTTATTTTCTTATAGTGAAACGAATTTTTAATTCCAAAACTACATCAAGGCCTAATAATGCGATAAAATAAAATGGTTTCAACGAAAGTTAAGACAAAAACAACTCTCCTACGACAATGGCACTAAATGTTTGTTCAATGGGCTGAACGTTCATTATGTTTCCTGCGCTCCCAGGCAAATACAGGTGGTTTCGACATCCATACTCAAGCAATATAGGTCTTATGAGGGGAAAACGTACTGCATTTCAGCTTCATCCAACAGTGCCAGTATAGGATGGGCGGAGCTCAGCGCCATGCCCTGAGGAAACAGAGTGTCAGCACAAATCATCATAATACACGGATTCGGGATTGAAAATCACACCAAGTACCCACTTTTTGAGGATGCAGTTTAATCTGAACAGCGCCTGTAATTCATGATTTGAGGCTTCATCCAATCAGCTGGCATAGATAAGGAGTCTCCAAAGCTCATGCCCTTCGAGGGCAGATAGAGGTGGTTTCGTAATCGCACCACATTCAGGCCACTCCATTATCCGACTGGAAAACGCATCCAGAATTCTCGGGATGCAGCCGTCACTGAACAGCGCCATAGCGGGCGATCTGCTACGCCCTCGAGGCTACTATAGCGGCTCAGTATCGCACCACAATTGGCATCCGACGTTCGACCCAGAATTCGATTTGCAAGCTCCAACTGATAGCCACATTAGGCGGGCGGAGCCACATACCTGGTAACATGTCGCTTCAGAATCGTTCACATTCAGCAATACATCCGACAAAACGCACCCAAAATTATTGATTTATTGAGCAGCGCCATATGGCGGGCGGAGTCTGTTCATTCCCTGAAGGCTATATTGCGCGTTACTCTCGCAGGCATCAAACCACATTAGTAATTGGCCTGAGCCTGATTTGAAAACGCACTCCAAAATTTCATGGATTTGCAGCTCAACTGAGCAGCGCGCCGTAGTGTGGGCGGTTCAGCTTTTCATTGTCCCGGAGGGCATCACAGCAAAGCCGCCCAGGCATCGAAACCACACAGTGGGAATTGGCACATCCAGATCTGGGAAACGCACCGTGGCTCATGCTGGATGCAGCTTCAACCGAACAGCGCCATATAGTGATGGGCGAGCCTGTTTTCATGCCCTGAAAGTGGGCATAGGTGGCCTCGCGTATACGACAAACCACATCCAGTGCGGGTCTGACTATCCATATGTGAAAACGCACCCAAAGTTTCATGGGACGCAGCTTTAAAGGAACAGCGCTACATAGTTAGTCCGCGAAAAATTCGATAAAGCCGTGAAATGCTCTACAAGCTACTTTAACGAAATTTGAATTCCACCAGAAAGCTCGCGTTGCCATAACGTGCGGAAAACCCAGTCACGGGACTAGCAATCAATTTCATTTTATTGATCGAGTTCAAAAACGGTCTTTGAAGACCCATTTTGTAGGTGTGATACAATCGGGATTATATCATACCTAAATCCATATTAAATTCAGGTGTGTGATACAATCGATTGTATCACACTCAAAAATGGGTCTTCAAAGACCGTTTTTAACCGGGTAAAAGAATGAATGATTGAGATTAATTTGGTCCATGACTAGGTTTTCCGCAGCAACGTTGTAGCAACGCGAAACTCCCTAATTAAAAAATTCGATAAATAATTTCTGACAAACATTTCACAGCTATCGATTTTTCTCATGGACCCCAACCCTATGTAGCGCTGTTCGGATTGGAAGCTGCATCCATGAAACTTTGGGTGCGTTTTCAAATCCGGATAGCCAATTACTCAATGTGGCTTTTGATGCCTGAAACCGCACCCTATGTGCCTCTCAGGGCATGAAAACAGACTCTGTCCACTCCTATAAAAGTGCTGTTCGGATTGGAAGCTGCATCCATGGAATTTTGGGTGCGTTTTTCAAACTCCGTATAGCCAATTACTTAATGTGGTTTTTGATGCCTGAAACTGCACCTTATCGTGCCCTCAGGGCATGCAAAATGGTGACTCTTCCGCCCACCTCTATGTAGGTGCTGTTCGGATTGAAGCTGCATCCATGGAATTTTGGGTGCGTTTTCGGTGATCCGTATAGCCACTAGATTGACTTAATGTTGTTTTGATGCCTGAAACCGCACCTATGTGCCCTCAGGGCATGAAAACAGACTCCGCCCAACCCCATGTATGAAGCGCTGCTCGGATTGAAGCTGCATCCATGAAGTTACGGGTGCGTTTTTCAAATCCGTATATCCACCATTACTTTTCAATGTGGTTTTGATGCCTGAAACTGCACCATAAATGTGCCCTCAGGGCATGAAAAAACAGCAGACTCCGCCTACCCTATGTAGCGCTGTTCGGATTGAAGCTGCATCCATGAAATTACGGGTGCGTTTTTCAAACTCCGTATATCCACCATTACTTAATGTGGTTTCTGATGCCTGAAACTGGCACTCTATGTGCATTCTCAGGGCATGAAAACAGACTCGCCCACCCTATGTGGCGCGCTGTGTTCTGGATTGGAAGCTGCATCCATGAAATTTTGATGCGTTTTCAGATCCGGATAGCCAATTACTTAATGTGGTTTTTGAAATGCCTGAAACCTGCACCTATGTGCCCTGCAGGACATGAAACAGACTCCGCCCACCCCATGTAAGGCGCTGCTTCGGATTTGGAAGCTGCATCCATGAAATTTTGGATGCGTTTTCAAATCCGGATAGCCAATTACTCAATCGTAATGGCTTTGATGCCTGAAACTGCGCACCCATGTGCACCTCAGTGGCATGAAAACAGACTCCGTCCCATCCCTATGTAACAGCGCTGCTCGGATTGAAGCTGCATCCAGCATGAAATTACATGGGTGCGTTTTTCAAATCCGGTATATCCAATTACGACGTAATGATGCCTGAAACTGGGAAAATTTTCATAAAATTGTGGGGCAGAAAAAGAGACTCGCCCACTTATAGCAAGGGGTTGTTCGGGATTGAAGCTGCATCCATGAAATTACGGTGCACAAACTGCACATTCAATTACTAATGTGGTTTTGATGCTCTGAAACCGCACCTATGTGTGCCCTCAGGGCATGAAAACAGACTCCGCCCACCCTATGTAGCGCTGTAAGAGCCTCGGATTTGGAAGCTCAAAACATCCATGAAATTTTGGGTGCGTTTTCAAATCCGTATATCCAATTAATACTTAATGTGGTTTTGATGCGCCTGGAAACCGCACTCTATGTGCCCAGATCAGGGCATGAAAACAGACTCACGCTCACCCCATGTAGCGCTGTTGTTCGAGATTGAAGCTGCATCCATGAAATTTTGGATGCGTTTTCAAATCCGGATAGCCAATTGACATTTTAATGTGGTTTTGATGTCTGAAACTGCACCGTGGCGTGTTCCTCAGGGCATGAAAACAGACTCCGCCCACCCTATGTAGCGCTGTTCGATTGAAGCTTTGCACCGCATGTGGAAATTTTGGATGCGTTTCTCAAATCCGGATAGTCCAATTACATAATGTGGTTTTGATTGCCTGAAACCGCACCTCCATAAAGTGCCCTCAGGACATGAAAACAGACTCCGCCCACCCCATGTAGCGCTGCTCGGATTGAAGCTGCATCCATGAAATTTTGGGTGCGTTTTCAAATCTGGATAGCCAATTACTTCAATGTGGTTTTTTGATGCCTGAAACCGCACCTATGTGCCCTCAGGGCATGAAGACAGACTCGCCCACCCTATGTAGCGCTGTGTTCGGGATTGGAAGCTGCATCCATGAAATTTTGGATGCAAGTTTTCAAATCCAGATAGCCAATTACTTAATGTGGTTTTTGATGCCCGAAACCGCACCTATGTGCCCTCAGGACATGAAAACAGACTGCGCCCACCCTATGTAGCGCTGCTCGGATTGAAGCTGCATCCATGAAATTACGGGTGCGTTTTCAAATATGGACCGCCAATTACCCAATGTGTGGTTTTCTGAGTATTCCTGAAACCGCACCCTATGTGCCTCCTCAGGGCATGAAGAAACAGACTCGCCCACCCTATGTAGCGCTGTTCGATTTGAAGCTGCATCCATGAAATTTTGGATGCGTTTTCAGATCTGGATAGGCCAATTACTTAATGTGGTTTTGATGCCTGAAACTGCACCTATGTGTGCCCTCAGGGCATGAAAACAGACCTCCGCCCACTCCTATGTAAAGCGCGCCAAGCTCGGATTCGAAGCTGCATCCATGAAATTTTGATGCGAGTTAAATCCGGATAGCCAATTACCATCACTGGGAGCGTTATGATTCCCTGAAACCGCACCTATAAATTGTCAGGGCATGAAAAACAGACTCCGCCCACACATTTATGTAAAGCGTTGTTCGGGATTGAAGCTGCTTCCAGTGAAAATTCTTGGATGCCGGTAATCTGGGGATAGCCAATTACATAATGTGGTTTTGATGCCTGAAAACCGCACCTATGTGCCCCTGGCAGGACATGAAAAACAGACTCCGCCCACTCCCGCTATGTAGCGCTGCTCGGATTGAAGCTGCATCCATGAAATTTTGGATGCGTTTTCAAATCCGGGATAGCCAATTACTTATCGTGAGTTTTGATGCCTGAAACCGCACCTATAAGCACTCAGGGCATGAAACAGACTCCGCCCACCCTATGTAGCGCTGTTCGGATTGGAAGCTGCTTCCATGAAATTTTTGGATGCGCTTTTCAAATCTGGATAGCCAATTACTTAATCGTGGTTTTGATGCCTGAAACCGCGGCACCTATGTGCCCTCAGGACATGAAAAACAGACTCCGCCCACTCTATGTAAAGTGCATTGTTCGGATTGGGAAGCTGGCACATCCATGAAATTTTACGGGTGCAGTTTTTAAATCTGGATAGCCAATTACTTAATGTGGTTTTGATGCCTCGAAACCGCACCCCATGTGCCCCCTCAGGACATGAAAACAGACTCCGCCCATCCTGATGTAGCGCTGCTCGGATTGGAAGCTGCATCCTATGAAATTCTGGGTAAAAGCGTTTTCAACATCCGGACCGCCAATTACTCAATGTGGTTTTCATTCCCGAAACCGCACCTCCATGTGCCCTCAGGGCATGAAAACAGACTCCGCCCAACCCTATGGCGCTGTTCGGATTCGAAGCTGCATCCATGAAATTTTGGATGCGTTTTCAAATCCGGATAGCCAATTAGAACATTGTAATGTGTGGTTTTGATGCCTGAAACCGCACCTATGTGCCCTCAGGACATGAAAACAGACTCGCCCAACCCTGATGTAGCGCTGCTCGGATTGAAGCTGCATCCATGAAATTACGGGTGCGTTTTCAAGATATGGACCGCCAATTACTCAATGTGGTTTTCATTCCCGAAACTGGCACTCTATGTGCCCTCAGGGCATGAAAACAGACTCGCCCACCCCGCATGTAGCGCTGTTCGGATTGAAGCTGCATCCATGAAATTTTGGATGCGTTTCTTCAAATCTGGATAGCCACCATTACTTAATGTGGTTTCTGCGATGCCTGAAACTGCACCTCCATGTTTTCTGTAACTACAGAATAACCAAATACTGTCTTGATGATGAATCACTTGAAACAATACGAAAATTCCATAAGCTTAAGCATCATTTGCTTATGAGCTAAAATTCCTTCACATGTTTTGTCTTCTCTTCGATGATTGCTCTAGACATATAAAAAAATGGTTGGTAGTGAAAAGTACCACAAGAAATGCTAATAAACGGCTTTGGTCTAAAAGTGTCTCAACGGTCAAAACAATTGGCGACCACGGACTCAACAAACAAACGAACCAGCTCTCGTCCACCAGAAGATGACCACTGACTCCTACACCGATCGTCTCCGGCAGCATCACCCTCCCACAGTGATCGTCTCCTACATCCAGCAGCAACGCGCCACCTACATGCGCCGACAACGGTAGCAGTCCTGACATCTCTACAGCCCTCAACTTTCAAGCAAATGTCAAAACATGGCCTCGGCAGGTAGCGGTAAAATTCGACGTCAAATCGGCTTCTACAAAAAGCAATCCATAACGACTTATGCTCCGCAACAACACTCATCATAAAAGAGTACGATATCGACTCCAAACAGCCAAAGTCTCGACAAACATGACGACGATCAACTCGAATGCTTCCGCCTCGAAGCTCGGCACCTGGTACAAAGCAACATACTCAAGACGTACACAAGGATCACGAAACTCCATGACGAATAAATGGAATCTTCATACTACAGTCCGATCCAGCAGAGCTTCAAATCTTCGACGATTACATTTCGAACTACGGTGATTACCGTATCGTAATAACGCTGACGCCGTCAACCATTTGGAAGAAATGGACACAATCCTGAACGCAATTCGACGAGGTGAATACGCGCCGCCGCAACCCAATCCAAGCATATCGTCAGCTTCTTCAGTCGTCACTCAACCGGATAAAACCTAATGGATGTTTCCCAAGCTGTATGACACACCTCTCCGCCTCCATGCGCACAAGCCACCGACGTTACCTTCCAACAGAGGAGCAGAACCCACATTCATGCAACACGTCCCTGCGTGACAAATAATTCCTCATAAACTTCGGTCGATGCGCCTCAAATTCTCAGCAAACTGGAACTACCAACTTTCAACGGAAATCTCCTCGAGTATCCAGAATTCTCATCACGTTTCGCCACACTTGTCGGCAACAAAACTCAGCTCGATGGATACCACCCAAATTCTCGTTACTCAAGTCATGTCTTCGAGGTCTTGCTCCTCCAGTCTATACAAGGATTGTCAATGACAGCTGAAAACTACCGTATTGCCATGGAGATATTGAAAACGCACTGACGACGACAAGGTAACGATGGATAGGCACACATTACTTTACACACGACTCTTGCCCTAGCTGCCGAATTGCGATCCGCAGAAGGTAGTCATCTTCCACACTCTCACAACCGTGCATGTTTGCACCTTCATTCGTGTTAGTTCACGGACGGGATATGACGATTCAACGGAGACAGCACTAGGAGCGATCCTGGATGAACAAACTCGCCGACTCGAGTACGCAGCAAGATCTACGAAGCATAACTTCTAACAACCGCAATCTTCGCCGAGCCGAACTTCAACACGACATCCTCACCAACATCGGTTCTGCAGTAAAGACGCCACTTTATCTCGAAATGGTTATCGTACACTCGCAACAACGATCCAGCCTCAATATCAAGGATTCAACATCATCTCAAAACCAAGACTCCAACGACCATCACAGCCACAACGTGTGAAGCCAACTTTCGAAGCCGTGTTCGCTCCTTGCAAGAGCACACATCATCTTCTCCCTATCGTCTGGCGACGTTTTCTCCAATCCTCACCAGAGAACCCGCCAACTAAAAAGAACGTCAAAGCTATGTTACAAATCTGTCTCTCAAATCAACATCCTTCAAAGCGGACTGCACTTCTAAGCGCTCTTGCAAATTCTGCACGAAACGTCATCACTCGTCGCCATGCTTCAAACAAGCTCTACAACTCATCAAATGATCCCTCCTGAGTCAGACTTCCTGCACAATCGTACCCTGTGAAATGTACTCATGTTCGAAGTTTAGCCTCAAGCTACCACCCACAACATCCTCAACAACTCAAGCACGTCCTTGACTTTCGTCAACATTCGCAGAAGCGGATATCACCGCACGCAACCCGAATGACGACATCATCCCAAATTCAAATGAAACAAACGATATGACTGCGATCACCTGGCGAACGTCCACATATCCAACGAATGAATACGTCACTTCACAAGCTGCTCTCATGTAGTGCTCCCTGGTAAGACTGTTTAATCCTTCCAATCTCATCACTTCCGAACGACAATCACCGCCTTTTTGGACTCAGATTCGAATCGGTCATACATCACAGACGAATCAACAGAAGTTCTTCAACATCCAACTTTGACAACTGAAGAGATCTCCGTATCGACGTTCGGCACGACTAGTCCTCTCCAACCTTTGGGGGCAAATCGCGAAACCGCGTCATTGGCATCTGCACCAAAAATGGGAATGAGAAGCAAAACCAGAGGTTAAATCTCTTCCGAATACGTCACTGAGACATTTGAAACACCTTCTGTCCTGCTCAAAGTATTCATAACGACAACATCAGCATCTCCTCATGCAAACCATCTATGCTAATCGGGGAGCGACTACTTCTGGGATATGGTATTATCAAGCTAAACTTCTACTATGAGACACTTCGAAACGGCTAACGCGTACTCCACACAAACCCTCGGCAACGTTCTCGTTGGAAAAGTCGTCAACATGGAAGGTGTATAAATACCTATACTTTCTTTGACTTCAGATGACAATATTACTAACCCAATCTATCACGACGATCTTTCTCGACCTGTTAGCAATTTCTGGAACCTCGAAGAGCAGTTGGAATAACGGGACGATCCTACTCCAGAAATAGATCGACAACGTATGTCTTCAATTTTTCAAATGACACCGTTGCATTTGATGAGAAAGAAAAATCGCTACGTCGTCAAGCTGCCGTTCAAGTCGGACCCAGCTCAAATTTCTGAACAACTTCTTCCTTGGCCTTTTTCGACGATTTGTTAGTCTAGTGAAAGGGTTGAAGGAAAAACCATCCTATATGGCGAGGAAGTACGACGACGTCATCAAAGATCAACTTCAGAGAAAAAATAATCGAACGAGTGCCAACTCAAGAACTATCGAAGCCTTCAGGCATTATTTGTCTCATCATGGTGTAGTGAAAGCCGAAAACAACGACGTGCAAAGTGAGAACAGTGTCTTCGACGGATCAGCTAAACAAAAAGGAACCTTAAAGGCAGCATATACACGCTCGTGCCTTGCAAGCATAGTCGAGATAACAGCATAAGATAGGTCCGCATCGGGCTCGTACCATAGTCGCTTCAACGACGTTTGAAGCGCTGTAAAACTTTCCAGAATGGCAAATATTTGAGCTAAATGTTTCGCAGCAATCTTGCCTTTCCACGCCCGTATTTTCACACCCCTTCGAGGGTAACAGAATGAGAATCGATACTTGTGGAAAAACGTGTGATAATTGGAGAGTGATAGCACAATCAAATGGGGAGTGCACGAGAGAAATAGTCTTGGTTTTCTTTGAGTATAACATGTCTGCATACCTATTGACTCTCGTCCACTTTCGAGAATGGCGCTCTACTTTGGTTGACTCCTCTGAAATGGAGGATTTTATCAGTAGGCACAAACATGCTATATTGAGGTGGAATCGAGTTTTTTTTCTACTGCACTCCCTTTTTATAGTGCTATCACTCTCAATTATCACATCGTTTTTCACAAGTATCGAATCTCATTCTGTTACTCGAAGGTGTGAAAATACGGGCGAAGGCAAAGTGATTGCTCAAACATTGTCAAATATTGTCATCCTGGACAGTTTTTCAGCGCTTCAAAACGTCGTTGACGACATAGTACGGGCCGTCGCGGACCCATTCCCTGTGCTGTTATCTCGACTATGCTTGCAGAGCGTGTATGCTGCCTTTAAGTGATTCGCAACTGAAATACTTTATCAGAGGACCAGTACTTTTGCTCTGACCTGACCGGTATCCTGACTACGCTGCAGGTTCCTCCAATTCTTGTCATTAGTGATATCGCAGAAAGCATTTCTGATGATAGCCCTTCATCCTGGATTGCAGAGATTACACACGCTTCCTATGGCTGAACCAGACACCAACGAAACCGCTTCACAGCAGCAATATCCTCACTCTTCTTCTGTTTCACTCGCGTTCCTTTCGGCCTGATTTGTTCACTCACTTTCCTCCTTTCTGCGTACTCATCCATCACCACCTGACGACTACAGCAACACCCAAGCTTTCCGAGACTTCCGTTGTTACGAAACACCTACGTCGACAACGTGCGTTCCATGGTGTGAGTAATGTCAACGAAGGGAAGATCTTTTATTCCAACTCAAAAGACCTCTTCCGCCGAGCTGGTATGAATCTACGAGAGCATACGCAAGCAACTCTTCAGAACCCAAACAAATTCCTTCGAAACCGAAGAAGCCACAGTAAAGTTCCTAAAAAATCAAAAACTACTCGGCATACAGTGGAACATCACATACTGATGAACTTTGCTTCGCTCTCCCAAAAAAGCCTCCAGGACGACATCAAATGGACGAAAAGGAAAGCTTCTCAAAGAAATCGCCAGTTTCTACGATCCGTTTGGAATCCTATCTCCTGTCACCACTCATTGGGAAAAAATGTTCCTCCAGTCACTATGGAAAAATCGGAACTAGCTCTGGGACGACAGCCTTCCAGAAGAACAGGATGCACAAGTGGCACAACATCCCTTGACACATGAAGACAACGCCAACACTGAAAACCGATCGCTAGTGTCACTCGATACTGGAACAACCAGTATAGTCAGACTTTCGATCTCCTCGTATTCTATGGATGCATCAGGAAGTGCGCTCACTGCGCCAGTAGCGTACTGGTTCAACTGACCTTCTCGAGATCCTCCTCACAAAGCGATATCTCTCATCATGGCTAAATCAAGATTAGCCCCACTTCACCAAACAATCACCATACCATCGACTAGAAGTCTTAGATTCGGCTCTAACGATTGAAGTGCAAAACTACTTCGCTTTTATCAACGAACAGATCGACATCAAGCCTCACTCGCAAATATCTTTGGACTGATAGGCACGGTTTGCGGCTTTCATGGACGAAAACGGAAAAGCGACGTTCCAGTGTTCGTTCGTAATCGCGTCAAAAACAATTCACAACCTCACCAACGACGTTGTCATCCACAAAGTGCATGTTCCAACCTCTGAAAAATCCGGAATGCTGATATCGGTTCCAGAGGAGCAAACAATTGACGAACTCCAAGCAATGCCATTGTGGTGGAAAGGTCCGCCATTTCTATTTCAGAGATTGATAATGCATGGCCCCCTTCATGATGGACGAAAACTGATTCGACGGAAAGACGCTGAACGACAAGAATGTAAACCAGCAAATTACCAACCAAAGTAACAATGGCAACCCAAATCCAAAACAATTACTGAAAACGACTCTACAGAAGTTCCTGAGATCATTTTATCGACAGCTCGCGATTTAGCGCATGGACGTCTCTGGTAATGACAGTCACCGTGATCTTACGTCTTCTCACCATCAAAGTTCAGGAGAGCCGCTTCGCACTTCGGAAACACTCGCGCAGTGCTAATCGACAGAGCAGAAAAATATTCTGATACGCCTCGCATCATCGCCAAAAATCCTCCTTCACCAGAACTCAGAAATCAACTCCGTCTGTTTCTCTTTATGCGAAAAAGATACATGGGCTCTGGAGATCACGAGGACGTATAAACAACTCCCATCTTCGATAAAGACGCAGTCACGCCAATAAGTTTCTCCCCAGGTAAAACCGCATCACCTCTCTCTTCATACATCATATTCACGTGGTGCCAATAATCACAGGAGTCAACCACACACTCACAGCACTTCGTCAACGCGTGTATGGATAACCAAAAGTTGACGAGCAACAATCAAACGAGTTTTGAGGAACGAACGCTACCACTGCAAATGATATACGGCCAAATCCATTCCCGCTTCCTCTCCCTTTCCAGTTCATCTCGACAAACAGAGTTACCCAGCCACAATAATTTTCAAAATACAGGAATGGATTTCTTTGGACCAATGCAGTACCGAAGAACTGATGGCTCAACAGCGAAAATGCTGGGCGCTTCTTCTCACTTGCCTGAATACTCGTGCTATCTTATGTCGATGTGGTCATGGATTATGACAAGTCGAACTGTGCGCTACATGTTCCTACTACGCTTTATCGCATCAGTAGGATGTCCTTCGTGGATACTATGCGACAACAACCCAATCCTTCAAAACACTCGCGGAATGTTTCTCGTCAATCCCTGACGCAAAATATCGACGACGACATTCTTAGATTACCGTTCGAAAAGGACGAATACAACTCAAATTCATTCCGAGTTTGAGCCCCTGGCAGGGAGGAACATGAAGGAGAAAATGATCGACGTCTTCTAAGAAATCATTCAAACACGTCATCTGGTAAATCAGTCTACTCGATAGCTTGATGACATCAAAACACTGATGAAAGAAGCAGAAGCAATTGTTAACACCTCAGACCACTTGGACATACGTCAGCAACGACATCGAATTTCTACCACTACGCCCCATCGACTTCTTGCGCCCGTATACCTAAACTTGCAGAACCATATCCTCACAGAAGTCACTGACTAATCGGTTTCCCCTTCTAGTCCAAACTACTTCGCGAAACTTCTTTTGAGAGACTGACTCGCACCTCCGAAATGCTGGGTCAAATTTCTGAAAACGCTAGGGACTTCTGAATACCTCACCTCCTCTTACGCGAACAATAGCGATAAGAACCATCATCCAACGCCAAGATCACAGGAAAGCCAACATCCTCATGTCAAGGCGACTACAGTTCTCATCCATGACCCCTCTCCTCAGCCACACGGTCAATGGAAAATGGGTCAAGTCATTGGCTCACAAGACGACTTCCAAACGATCAGTGGAAGTACGACTATCATCTAAAAAAGTCATCACACGTCCGGAACAATATGGTCTACAAATTAGAACTACATCCAACTGTCCCCACCAAATCCACCGTCACCTCCCCGTCCCGGCACCTCCTACACCCGCTGCACCTCACCACCCCATGATTGCGCACCTGGTCAAAGCTGCCTGACTCATCCATCATCAGCCTTCTCTTATGTGCCATCATCTTCATTGTCAGTCCAAAGCATCAGCGCCATCAATACGCGATGTCCCGTCGAAATCAGTGTCAAACAAAACAGCTTCATCTATGCCACCAACTGTGCATCCCAAGGAATTATGATTGGCCAGGTACAACGAAACAGAAAGCGAACGACTATGCTGGTTTCCACTCTCTTGCCCACAAGGATCAATTCGCTTTCCGGGGCTATTAAGCACAGAACCATCGCTATGTGGAGAAAACAGGCAAATGCTCCACAATGGTCCACCCCATGTTCGTTCACAAGCAGTTGGAGAACCCATCGTTTCAACAATAATCGTCATTACCTGAAAAATCTTCGTCAGTGCCATCCTTCTCACATTTGTTCCTTCAACATTTCAACGAAATGCGACACGACCAAGAAAAAAAATCGGCGTCTTCAACCAAATTCAATTATTCAACAACCATACACTATCGGTTGAGAGACTCCACCGTCAGAGTTCAAGACTATATCGACAAAGACGACTTCATATGTGTCGATCGGAAAGGATGGAAAAAGACGACCAGCAACGATTAATAACAGGAACATCACTATTTTGCGGAGAAACACACATGCAGAGAGAAGGGATCGTTCATTTTGTGCTTACGACAACCCTCTCCTGCCATACTCGTCATCGATGACGCACCTTGGGAACGGACGCAAATGGCAACCATTTTGAAAGCATGGGGGACAGTAAAAGAAGCTACTACGGATACTTCCAATCACAGTTCAACGACCGAACAATTGACAACTGAACCCGAGACATCATTGTCAACCTCAGTACACATGAAATGCTCGAAAGCGAGGACTAACAATCACGAGCGAATAATCACCATTCATTGCCTGTTGTAGAAGCATGCATCACAAACTACTGTGCGTTCTTGAAGGGAATCACGTCAGAGACCCTTCTCTTTCCGAATTCCTTTAATCATGTATGATTACACAGTGTTCATCAAGATATGGTGAAGAACGGTCACATCACATGAGAAGGAAGGTAGAATGTGTGATGCCTTCCCCGTATATGCGAAACAATCACACTGCTATCTCTGTTGGGAATGGATTTACAACTCACATTGTTGGACGTATCGCGAAAATCATTTTCGTCATCCTCCTTGCAACAGCAAACAACGCTCTCAATAATTGTCGGTATACCTACTCCTCAAGATACTACTCAAGTTGAACTGGGATTATCGCGTCATATACTTCTGTCTTCCATCGTCTTCACTTCATGAGATCAAGAAGAAGTTGCCATCTCTTCCAAAGTATATCACCCGGACGAAGGAGCACCAAAAACCCAAACTCCTCACCTGTACAATCCTGATATCCTTGGCAATTCTACAATAACCACGGATGTTCTCAATTTACGTCCATCAACGCCAACGAAAACGCTTTGCAACGCAATAGCAAATAACACCGAGACATGCATCTTCAATGAAGCAACTGTTACAGACTCTCCAGCCAATCTCCAACAAGAAGCATGCTTGGTACTTCGAGACGACAAAAATCAATACATGTGGTAATTTATATCCATCAAAGTCCACGGCATACAATATCGCTGCTTTGGAAACAAATCGAATTCTTTTCCTGAGATCACGACTTTACTTCAGAATCAAGTCACAGATGTTTACCTGGCTGGTAGCTGCCTCAAGAAAAATATGCGACAACATCAAACCTAAGGCAGATAAATCCTCGCTGAATTCTCGACAACTGCTAACGAAAGCCCTGGATACACGTTCCTGTTCTCCAACCTGTGGCTGCTTGGACATGTGGCGGCTGCATTCTATGTCATCCTGATGTCTTTTTCTACAGAATCTATGCCAAAACCGGACTACGTCACCAATGTACACCTGGTGTTCAACTTCGCCCAACCTGGGATCTCACAGAATCACAGCCGACGTTTTCTATCGCCCATGAAACCAACAGACTACCAACAAAACTCTCGAGTTGACTCCTAGACACACGCGATTTAGCTGGAAGAATTTGCGCCTCACCTTAGTGGGAACGATTACGCCACAATCTTCCCATACTCGGCTCCACCTTCATGACAGACGGTGACAACATCGCTATCATCAAACCTGGGTGTACAGGGGTCAACTTGTGCCGAACACAGCAGGACAGCTACAATGCGGGCTTCAACACAGGAAGCCAAAGACTTCCACTGCTTCTTCTCCAGCAAAATCCTGTACTTGCACAGAAGGATTCTCTTGAAAATCACGTGTATATGCGCTGACGGCAATCTAAAAAGACTCATGGAGCCGTCACCTCTTTTTCCTCAAACATCAGGCAAAGATTTCCTCATCTACGACCGCAGTAAAGAAGTCTTCGCCAGAATAAACGTCGCGCTCTTCAGCTCCATGTCGTGGCAGAAAATCTCAAACTAACCGCTCAGAAACACCACAGCACATGCGTCATCGACAACAGTGACTTGACTGATGTTATAGTTGCACCTCTGGAGCAACTGCATGGATCTGCTGTGTACGAGCAGTGAAGGTGAAGTAACCGCCTCCATCGAATGCTCTACGCAAACTTCAAAATTGCAAGATGCACCTCCGGACGGATACCTCAACAAGCCGTTCTTCAACTTCGACACCAACCACATGACACACGTCATGCACCGCGTCGTGCTTCCGGGAGGCACGGTCAACCTGACCGTGAAAGGAAATCTGGCCTTACGAACGACCAACTCATCCGAGGCGACGTCAACTCATATAGGATCGAAAGAGACACGACAAGTGATACATCATTCATGGATACAATCTATTCTTTGTTTAATAATTCATTAGCATATGTTCGTAATCTGCTTTTAAATTTAACTCTCCTGAAAATTGTATTACCACTTTTCGGCATTTCTTTTTCGTAAGCCTATGCATTTGTAGTTATTTGAACTCTTTTTATTCTTTTCTCCCAGGCCTCTCGTACTCAAAAAGTACCGTTAACACTTTTCTTAACGCGTGGAGTTTCTTGTAACTACAGAATAACCAAATACTGTCTTGATGATGAATCACTTGAAACAATACGAAAATTCCATAAGCTTAATCATCATTTCTTATGAACTAAAATTCCTTCACATGTTTTGTCTTCTTCGATGATTGCCTTAGACATATTAAAAAAATGTGGTTCGTATAGCAAAAGCACACACAAGAATTCCCCCAGGGCATAGAAAACAGACTCCGCCCAATTCCTATGTAGCGCCTGATCGGATTGAAGGCATCCATGAAATTTTGGGTACGTTTTTCAAATCCGGATAGCCACCATTACTCAATGTGGTTTTGATGCCTGAATACCGCACCTCCATGTGCCCTCAGGGCATGAGAAACAGACTCCGCCTTCCATCCGTGTAACGCCGTTCTGACTTGAAGCCGCATCCATGAAATTTTGATCAGCGTTTTTCGAACTGGATAGAACTAATTACAAAATGTGGTTTGATGCCCGAAACGGCACCTATGTGCCCTCAGGGCATGAAAACCGACTCCGCCCACCCTATGTAGCGCCGTTCGGATTTGAAGCCGCATCCATGACATTTGGTGAAGGTTTTCAAACTGAGCTAATCACTAAATGTGGCTTTGATGCCTGAAGCGGGCACCTATGTGCCCAGGCATGAAACCGACCCGCCCAATCTCATGTAGCGCGCTGTTCGACTGCTGCATCCACAGAATTTATGTTAGTTTTCAAATCCGATAGCCAACATTATATCAGGTTTTTTGATGCCTGAATAGCACCTATGTGCCCTCAGTACGAAACAGACTCACCACCTGAGTGGAGCTGTTCGGATTGAAGCTGCATCCATGAAATTTTGGGTGCAAGTTTTCAAATCCGGATAGCCAATTACTTTAATCGTGATTTTGATGCCTGATACGGCACTGGCTATAGTGCCTTCAGGGCATGAAACAGATTCCGCCCACTCCTATAAAGGCGCTGTTCGGATTGAAGCTGCATCCATGAAAGTTCTTGGATGCGTTTTCAACTCCGATAGCCAATTACTAATGTGGCTTGATGGTGCCTGAAACCGCAACTCATGTGCCCTTCAGCAGACATGAAACAGACCTGCCCAATCTCTACGTAGGCGCTGCTCGGATTGAAGCTGCATCCATGAAATTACGGGTGCGTTCCTCAAACATGGACCGCCAATTACTCAACGTGGTTTTCATTCCCTGAAACTGCGCACCTATGTGCCCTCAGAACCAGCAGAGGTAGATGTGTTTGAGGAAAGCGAGGTGGTTGATGGTTATAGTAGAAGTCGAAGTGAAAGGTGCCTGAACAATTACGTATGTGGAATTGTTTTCTCATGAAAAGCTGTAGGGCGGGTTTGGCCGGATTTCTTCCATATTTTTCCGGGCTTCATTTACATTGCTATCTTCTGGGTGACTTTGTGCTTCAGTTAATTACTCTGACAGAAAAGCTGTTATAAAATGCTCATATTTTGGATAACTTCATTGTGAATCCTTCTGTCTTGCGTCTCTTAAGGCTCATTCATAGCAGGTCGCTTTCTGACTAGTCGCGTCACTGCCAACAGTTACAAAACCCGTCGCGGAACAGATCTTGCACTCGACAAGGGAAACCACAATAAGTCATGGCAGTGGACCATTCCAAATGACATGTACATTTCTAGAACCATTTTCGGACGAGAAGTCCGAATATGCCCATCGCAGCTGCTCTAGACCCACTCTGAAAAGTTATTGGCATTTTTTCTCCGATTTTCGTATCAATTTATTGTACCCTCCAAAAGCGCATTATTTTTACGAAAATCCGGAAACGGACCTCGTAATCAGTGTTCAGCGCCCAAAACTACCCCCTCTAGACAAAAGGTTGGGCGAAGGAACATTCTCCGGAAAGTTTGCGCAGACCGACAGCGTTTTGGACTTGTACGGATTTTCGGTTGGGCGTTTATTTGTACCGCTCAATTGGAGTTCTCTCGAAGCGTTTTAGATACAATATTCCAGATTTGACTAAAAAATTCGCTCTGGGGTTATTTGGGGCGCTGATCAACGTAATCTGAGGCTCATTTATCGATTTTCCGAAGTTTTCGACTGTATTCGTTCACTGGTATTCCCTCATCGGGGAGATTTTGATGGCAAAATCGCGACTTTTGACGCTTTCCGGAATGTGACGACAGATGTGGCTCAAATCGTTCTTCTCTGAGGGTTATTTGGAGCGCTGAACACGAGTCTGATGTCGGTTTATCGATTTTTGGCAGTATTTACGGTAGATTACGGGTGGGTATTCGGTAGTCTGGTCAAAGTCTCAGATTTGTCTCAGAGTTTCTGTGTGGGGTTATTTGTGGTGCTGAATACGAATTCGATGTCCATTTGTCGATTTTTGGAATATTGAGGTAGGTTTTGCATCCTAATTGGCATGTTACCTACCGTAACCTACAGTAAACCTTAAAATTTGGGCAAGCAAAACCCAGATTTGCGTTCAGCACGCAAGATTACCCCTACATACATGTTTTTAGCAAAATCACGAGAAAAATTTGAAAGCAACCTAAAAATTCCATGGGTGGGGTACGTACCCTTACCTTGCCGCGAAGCTTTGAAAAACGCTCATAACTTTTTTTCAGAGTGGGTCTAGGCAGTTGCGATGTAAGCATATTCGGACTTTTTCGTCCGAAAATGATTCCAGAAAAGTACACATTTCATTTTGGAATGGTCACTTTGACTTATTGTGGTTCCCCTTTGTGAGTCGCGACGGGTTGGAACAGTTTGCACCTTCAGTCGCGATCGCCGAGAGACTGGGGTATTTCATACCTTTCAGGCAATTCCTGGTATCAGCAAGCGGCTTGCAGGACAGGCGCAAGGGTTAAGTCATCTCCTGTTGGTGGGAAAAAGGGGCGTTCCCTTCGGGCGTTCAGGCCAGGTCCCTCTGCAAGGGCCTGCAAATGAGAGGAGAAAATTCGCCAGGCCATCGAGCCGTAGATTTTAGCAAGGGGGCTATGTCCCAAGCTGAAGGGACCTGCAAAGACTTCAAGCTATGTTTTGCAATGAGCCATCTTCGAGAGAGCAAGGGGCTATGAGCCAAATTCAAGGGGCCTGCAAAGACCCAGGTAATTTTTAAAGGGCAAGGGAGTCATCCTTCGGATTGCAAGGGGTGTTCAAAAAGCTATCGTGATATTAGCAAGGGAGGTCATGTTTAATCTCTCCATACTTCTCCTGCCTTGCCAAAGTTTCCTCGTCTCCCTTGCTGGGTTATTATTGGAATTTTTTTAGCCCTGGTTCAGAAAAAGAGCTCTAATCATGCCCCAGTCACTAAATTGGATCTTTACTAAACGATGAGAGCTCGTTCATCCCTTCTTTGATCTTCTACAGGTACACAACCACACATTATACAAGCATGGCTAATTTTTACATGCGAAAAACAAAGAAAAACAAAACAAAGTATAAGAAGGGAAGGTACATAACCACACATTAGACAAAACATCATGGCTAACTTTAATACAGCACAAAACAAAACAGTAAAGAACAAGAGAAAAGTAAGAGAAAAAAATTATATTGACAGAAACAACAAAGACCTTTTACAGGTTTCAAAATTCATTCACAGATACTCATAAGTATATCATCTCGATCACAGAGTATATTATTATACAGAGGCACCTTTCCCCAGTAGTCACCTATTCAAAAAAACAACTGAACACTAATTCATGTATTTCTACTTTCTCCTCATAAAGCATTCTTTTTCTCCCTATCCTACCTATATCCACAGCCTCCATATTTAATTTAACGGTATATGCATAGCAATTCTCCTACTATGTGTATCTATGTGATTTCCTATGTTCTATGTATGTGAATTCTTTTTCTCCCGTGTGCATAAACAATATCCAAAGGAAAAAATTATTACATACAGTAGCGGTCATAGATCTAATGATATGACCTTTTTCGCGGATACTGTTTTCATACATTTCCCGGTCTACTTAGCGATACTTGATAAGACTTAGCAAGGCAGTAGACACTTCCTCGAAAAAGTTGTTGAGATAACTACGCTACTTGGACCGTATGGCCCCTAGTGTGAGAACCCTCAAGCCGTTGGGAAGCGTCAAAAAAATGAGTGAAAACTACTAAATTTGAGTCGAGTACTTCGTCAGCTCACGCCCGTAAGCTTTCCCAACCCCGCCCCCTCAATATACGTCTACGGTCACTTCTGGCTGGTTTTTGAAGCTCTACCCAACGAGGAGAGAGCATTCCTAGCGCAGGCTGTGGCAAGAGTCAATCGGTTTCGCTAAGCCAACCGTTTTATCCTTTCATAGTACCTATTTCAACCGCTCGGGAAAACTTCGTCCAACTTTACCGCATAACAAAACAGCCGTTGTTCTTGTATTTCAGCACGCAGTTTTCATCGGGTTTTTCTGTTAGTTTCACATAACTAATAGCTCAAAAAAACCTTCGATTTATGACATAAAATCGATAGAATTATCAAGCGTGTCTGCTGCCTTTAAAGCGCAGTGTTCGCGATAAATATTGTTTTTTCTGTTTTTCCGCCTATTTTGAAAAACGGCCGCATGCTGATTCCAATGATGTCTCTGAAATCGTACAAGACCTTTCTGGGAACGGAGTTGGGTCCCTCAAAAAATTGAGCTAAGGGAAACATGGTGGACGAATTGTCTCAAGGCTTGTAACTTCCGTCTTTTGCAGCCGATGTATATGAGCTGACCTGGAGTAAAGAGAGAAGCTGAGAATGAAGGAAAGAACGGGTCGAATGATTGGGAATCATCGCTCATCTCATAACGATCCTGAGCATTCATTTGTTCACGTCGGTGGGCGTGTGATGCGCTTTTGGGGTTTTCATTGCGCTTGAAATGGCAACTTTGTGGCTCTTTGGAGCTTTTCCTGGCTCTGCTTTCATGCGTCTCTTTTTTCGACGTCAACGTTACAGCATTGTGTTCCCTCCAATCGTCCACCCTAGTGGAAACTGAAACACATTTCTTATCGTGAACACAGGCAGTGTTCACGATGATTTTTCGTTCCCGAGTTTTCCACTCAAAACAAAGCGCTGGCTACCGAGTGTTACAGAACATTACGAAGAAACGGCATAGAGAAACGCACTAAAACGTCAAGTATTTCAGTGACATTAAACTCTGTCTTGGACTACGTCCAGTTGTGGATGAACATGTTCACGGTGGTTACCACCCGTGAAAAATTGGGCCTGGGCCGGAAATGGGGAAGAATATTTGCGCAGGTAAACAGTACCAGATAGGGTCCAAAGAAGACTCCACATGGAGCCAGGGTTCGGCGTGAGGTGTGATGTATCACAGAGGGGGTCGGACCCATCGACATCCGGTGGGATGCAGGGTCGGACCTTTTATCAAACCCAGAAGAAACAAGAGCGGACTTCTATCAGGCCGTGGAGGGGGGTTGAGAACCATACCATTAGTATATATAAAAAATGACGTTCATGCTGCAAATGAGATCACAATAAGAGGCAAGATATAAAATGGGGATGTAAAAATGAGGCAGGAACACACAAGAAGAGCTTACAATTCACTGGTGATAAAGCATGCAAGACAATAGACGATTTGCAGCACGGCCATCGTTAGTGACTCTGACATGAGGAGTCTTGGAAAGGTAAAATGTGTCGGCAAAGCGCTCCTGGATATGTCGGCAAAGGTGTTGAGTATTATTGTCATCTTGCGTCATTATAAGCGGGACTATCCTGTCCACGAAATGACACAGATGTTCTGGATTTTCGTAATCTAAGATGCATTCTTAAGCGATTTAGGAGTTCAAGCAGGTTCGATCCCGCTAAATATGCATAAAATTTGGCAAAGTTGTAAAACGATGGGTAGCTGGACTGTCACAAAAGAGCGTTGTTCACTAGATATCTCTTACAATTTCCCCTTAATGAAATCGCCTTTCGATTTTTAATACGCCCTCAGGGCACATATAGGAGTGGTTGCGGGCGCGTGGAACCCACATTGCCTTCTCTGAATACGAATGTCGGCATGGGAGAACGCCTCCTGAAATTTCATGGATGCAGCTTCAATCCGAGCAGCACTACATAGAGTGGGCGGAGTTCTGTTTTCATGCGCCTGAGGGCACATAGGTGCGGTTTGCAGGCATCAAAACCACATTGAGTAATCGGCTATCCGGATTTGAAAACGCACCCTAAAATTCTCATGGATGCAGCTTCAATCCGAACAGCGCTACATAGGGTGGGCGGAGTCTGTCTTCATGCCCTGAGGGGCACCATAGGTGCGGTTTCAGTCATCAAAACACACATAGCATTGGCTATCCGGATTTGAAAACGCGCACCCAAAATTTCATGGATGCAGCTTCAATCCGAACAGCACTACATAGGGCGGGCGGAGTCTGCTTTTCATGTATGTTCTGAGTGGGCACATATGTGCGGATTCAGGCATCAAAACCACACAGTAGCTGGCTACATATCCGGACTTGAAAACGCACCGAAATTTCATGGATGCAGCTTCAATCCGAACAGCGGGCCACATAGGGTGTGGCGGGAGTTCGTTTTCATGCCCTGAGGGCACATAGAAGCCGTTTCAGGTATCAAAACCACATTTAGTAACTGGCTATCCGGATTTGAAAACGCACCCAAAATTTCATGGATGCAGCTTCAATCCGAACAGCGCCAAGACATAGGGTGGGCGGAGTTCTGTTTTCATGCCCTGAGGGGGCACATATAGGTGCGGTTTCCAGTCATCGCAACCACATAAGTAATTGGCTATCCGGATTTGGAAAACGCACCCAAAATTTCATGGATGCAGCTTCAATCCGAACAGCGCTAAGCATAGGGTGGGCGGAGTTCGTTTTCATGCCCTGAGTGGCACATAGTAGGTGTGGTTTCAGGCATCAAAACCACATAAGTGATTGGCTATCCGGATTTGGAAAACGCACCCAAAATTTCATGGATGCAGCTTCTCAATCCGGAACAACAGCGCCTACATAGGGTGGGCGGAGTTCGTTTTCATGCCCTGAGGGCACATAGGTGCGGTTTCAGGCATCAAAACGACATAAGTGATTGGCTATCCTGATTTGGAAAACGCACCCAAAATTTCATGGATGCAGCTTCAATCGGAACAGCGCCAAGCATAGGGTGGGCGGAGTTCGTTTTCATGCCCTGAGGGCACATAGGTGCTGTTTCAGCGCATCAAAACCACATTAAGTAATTGCCATCTTGACTTGAAAACGCACCCAAAATTTCATGGATGCAGCTTCAATCCGAACAGCGCCACAGCAGGGTGGGTGAGTTCGTTTTCATGCCCTGAGGGCGCCATAGGTGCCGTTTGCAGGCATCAAAACCACATTAAGTAATCATGGCTATCCGGATTTGAAAACGCACCCAAAATTTCATGGATGCAGCTTCAAACCGAACAGCGCTACATAGGGTGGCGGAGTCGGCTTTCGATGCCCCGGAGGCGCATAGGTAGGTGCGGTATCAGGCATCAAAACCACATTAGTACTATTATCCGGATTTGGAAAAACGCACCCAAAATTTCATGGATGCAGCTTCAATCCGGAACAGCGCCACATAGGGTGGGCGGAGTCGGCTTTTCATGCTCCTGAGGGCACATAGGTGCGCCGTTTCAGGCATCAAAACCACATTTAGTAATTGGCCATTTAGATTCGAAAACGCAGTCGAAATTTCATGGATGCAGCTTCAATCTGGTTGAGCGTTACATAGGATGGGCGGAGTTCGTTTTCATGCCCTGAGGGCAATATAGTGTGCGGTTTCAGGCATCAAAACCACATTGAGTAATTGGCTATCCGGATTTGAAAACGTACCCAAAATTTCATGGATGTAGCTTCAATCCGAACAGCGCTGGGCATAGGTGGGCGGAGTCTGTTTTCATGCCCTGGGGTTCTTGTGGTACTTTTTACGCCAAATCCATTTTTTTTTAATATGTTCAGGCAATCATCGAAGAGAAGACAAAACATGTGAAGGAATTTTTAGTCTCATAAGAAATCGATGATTAAGCTTATGCGGAATTTTCGTATTGTTTCAAGTGATTCATCATCAAGACAGTATTTGGTTATTCTAGTAGTTACAGAAACTCCCCGCGTTAAGAAAAGTGTTAACGGTACTTTTTTGGCACAGAGAACCTGGAGAAGGCGAAATAAAAAGAGTTCAAATAACTACAAATGCATAGGCTTACGAGTGCTATTAAGGAAAATGCGAAAAGTGGTGGCCACAATTTTCGGGAGAGTTAAATTTAAAAAGCAGATTACGAACATATGCTAATGAATTATTAAACAAAGAATAGATTGTATCCAGTATGAATGATGTATCACTTGTCGTCTCTTTTCTGATCCCATATGATCTGACGTCGCCTCGGATGAGTTGGTTCGTCCACGTAGGCCAGATTTCCTTTCAACGGTCAGGTTGACCGTGGCCTCCCGGGCACGACGCGGTGCATGACGTGTGTATGTGGTTGGTGTCGAAGTTGAAGAACAGCTTGTTGAGGTATCCGTCCGGGTGCATCTTTGCAATTTGGAGCTTGCGTAGAGCATTCGGATGGAGGCGGGTTACTTCACCTTCACTGCTCGTACACAGCAGATTCATAGTTGCTCCGGAGGTGCAACTATAACATCCAGTCAAGTCACTGTTGTCGATGACGCATGTGCTGTGGTGTTTCTGAGCGGTTACTTTGAGATTTTCTGGCCACGACATGGAGCTGGAAGAGCTACGCCGATTCTGGCGAAGACTTCTTTACTGCGGTCGTAGATGAGGAAATCTTTTGCCTGTTTGAGGAAGAGGTGACGGCTCCATGAGTCTTTTTAGGATTGCCGTCAGCGCGCATATAACAATCGTGATTTTCAAGAATCCTTCTGTGCAAGGTACAGGATTTGCTGGGAGAAGAAGCAGTGGAAGTCTTTGGCTTCCTGTGTTGGAAGGGGCATTGTAGCTGTCCTGCTGTGTTCGGCACAAGTTGACCCCTGTACGCAGGCTTCGATGATGGCGATGCTTGTCAACATCTGGTCACATGAAGGTGGAGCCGAGTATGGGAAGTTGTGGCGCAATCTCGTTCCCACTCAAGGTGAGGCGCAAATTCTTCCAGCTAATCGTGTGTCTAGGAGTCAACCTGAGAGTTTTGTTGGTAGTCTGTTGGTTTCATGGGCGATGAAAACGTCATTGTGACTGTGAGATCCCAGGTTGGGCAGTTGAAACACAGTGTACATTGGTGACGTAGTCGGTTTGTCGGCATAAGCAGATCTCCTGGGTAGAAAAGACATCCAGGACATTACATAGAATGCAGCCGCTACATGTCAAGCAGCCACAGGTTGGAGAACAGAACGTATCCAGGGCTTTCGTTAGCAGTTGTCGAGAATTCAGCGAGTTTATCTCGTAGGTTTGATGTTGTCGCATATTTTCTTGAGGCAGCTACTGCAGCCAAAACATCTTGTGACTTGATTCTGAAGTAAAAGTCGTGATCTCGGAAAAAGAATTCGATTTGTTTCCGACAGCGATATTGGTATGTCGTGGACTTTAGATGTGATATAGTACCCATGTATTGATTTTTCACGTCTCGAAGTACCAAGCATGTTTCTTGTTGGAGTGGCTGGAGAGTCTTTAACAGTTGCTTCATTGAAGATGCATGTCTCGGTGTTATTTGCTATTGTGCAAGCGTTAAGCTCGTTGGCGTTGATGGACGTAAATTGAGAACATCCGTGGTTATTGTAGAACTGCAAGGATTGTATCAGGATTGTACAGGTGAGGAGTTTGGGTTTTTGGTGCTTCTTCGTCGGGTGATATACTTTGGAAGAGATGGCCTTCTTCTTGATCTCCATGAAGTGAAGACGACGGTAGATGAAGGCGTATATGACGCGATACGACAACTTGGAGTAGTATCTTGAGGAGTAGGTATATACAGGTATTGAGAGCGTTGCTGCTGTTGCAAGGAGTGATGACGAAAATGATTTCGCGATACGTCCAACAATGTGAGTTGTAAATCCATTCTCAACAGAGATAGCAGTGTATTGTTTCAGCATATCGGGAAGGCATCACATTCTACTTCCTTCTCATGTATGATGTGACCGTTCTTCCATATCTTGATGAACACTGTGTAATCTGGCATGATTAAAGAATTTTAAAAGAAGGGTCTCTGACGTGATTCCCCTTCAAGAACGCACAGTAGCGTTTGTGATGGCTGCTTCTACAACAGGCAATGAATGGTGTTTCTGCTCGTGATTGTTAGTCCTCCTTTCGAGCATTTCATATGTGTACTGAGGTTGACAATGATGTCTCGGGTTCAGTTGTCAAATTGTTCGGTCGCTGAACTGTGATTGAGTATCCGTAGTAGCTTCTTTTACTGTCCCCCATGCTTTCAAAAATGGTTGCCATTGGCGTCCGTCCAAGGTGCGTCATCGATGACGAGTATGGCGAGAGGGTTGTCGCAAGCACAAAATAGACGATCCTTCTCTCTGCATGTGTGTTTCTCGCAAAATAGTGATGTTCCTGTTATTAATCGTGCTGGTCGTCTTTTCCATCCTTTCCGATCGACACATATGAAGTCGTCTTTTGTCGATATATAGTCTTGAACTCTGACGGTGAGTCTTCAACAAGTAGTGTATGGCTGTCGAATAATTGAATTTGCTGAAGACGCCGATTTTCCTTGGTCGTGTCGCATTTTCGTTGAAATGTTGAAGGAACAAATGTGAGAAGGATGGCACTGACGAAGTTTTTCAGGTAATGACGTTATTGTTGAAACGTGGTTCTAACTGCTTGTGAACGAACATGAGGTGGACCATTGTAGGCATTTGCCTGTTTCTCCACATAGATGGTTCTGTGCTTGAAAGCGAATTGATCCTTGTGGGCAAGTAGAGGAAACCAGCATATCGTTCGCTTTCAGCCTCGTTGTACCTGGCAATCGTAATTCCTTGAGATGCACAGTTGCATAGATGACTGTTTTGTTGACACTGATTTCGACGGGACATCGCGTATTGATGGCGCTGATGCTTTGACTGAAATGAAGATGATGGCACATAAGAAGGCTGATGATGGATGGAGTCGAGCCTTTGACCGTGTAATCATGGGGTGGTGAGGTGCAGTGGGTGTAGGAGGCGGGACGGGGAGGTGACGGTGGATTTGGTGGGCAGTTGGATGTAGTTCTAATTTGTAGACCATATTGTTCGGACGTGTGATGACTTTTAGATGATAGTCGTACTCTCCACTGATCGTTTGAAGTCGTTCCCAGAGCCAATGACTTGACCCATTTTCCATTGACTGTGGCTGCGAAATGGATGAGAACGTAGTCGCCTTGTTGAGGATGTTGGCTTTCCTGTGATCTTGGCGTTGGGATGCATGGTTCTTGTATTGTTCGCGTAAGGAGGTGAGGTATTCAGAAGTCTAGCGTTTTCTGAATTTGACAGCATTTCGGAGGTGCGAGTTCAGTCTCTCAAAAAGAGTTTCGCGAGTAGTTTGATAGGAACCACCGTCAGTGACTTCTTGAGGATATGGTTCTGCGTGTTGAGTATACGGGCGCAAGAAGTCGATAGCGCAGTAGAAATTGATGTCGTTGCTGACGTATGTCAGTGGTCTGGTGTTAACAATTGCTTCTGCTTTCATCAGTGTTTTGATGTCCTCAATATCGAGTAGACGATTACCGATGACGTTTGAATGATTTCTTTGAAGATGTCGATCATTTTCTCTATATATTCCTCACTTCGCCAGGGGCTCAAACCGAATGAATTTGAGTTGTATTCCGTCTTTCGAACAGTATCTAGAATGTCGTCGTCGATATTTGGTGTCAGGGATTGACGAGAAACATTCCGCGAGTGTTTTGAAGGATTGGGTGTTGTCGCATCCTTTAGTATCCACGAAGGACATCCTGTCGACATAGTCTTGATGCGATAAAGCGTAGTAGAACATGTAGCACCACTAAAGAAGTCGTCTTTGTCGATTCTTGTCATGTCCATGACGCGACATCGACATGAATGGCAATGAGTATTCAAAGGCAGAAGTGAGAATTTGGTTGAAGCGCCCAGCATTTTCCCCTGTTGAGCCATCAGCCTTCGGTACTTAATTGGTCCGAAATGAGGTGGACCATTGTGGGCATTTGCATTCCTGTATTTTGAAAAGGGTGTATTGTGGCTGGGTCTCTCCAACGTTTCTGTTTGTTGCACCGGATGAACTGGAAAGGAGGACCAGTTGCGGGCATAAATTTGACTGTTTGGCCGCTATGATCGTTTGCGGTGGTAGCAATTCGATCTTCAAAAGAGAGGAAACCAGCATTGTTTGATTGTTGCTGACTCGTCCTTTTGGTATGGCCATAAGAATGGCTGTTGACGAAGTGCTGTGGAGTCGGCGGGGTGTGGTTGACTCCGGACGGAGACTGTGATTATTGGCTACCGCGTGAATAAGGATGTATGAAGAGAGAGGTGATGCGGAGTCGAGCCTTTTACTGGGTGAGGTGCAGCGGTATAGGAGGTGCGGGATTTATGACTGCGTCTTTATGAAGATGGGAGTTGTTCTAATACGTAGCCGTGATCTCCAGAGCCATGTCTTTGACCGCATGAGAAACAGACGGAGTTGATTTCTGAGTTCTGGTGAAGGATTCTGTTGGATTTATGACCGCGATGTGCGAGGCGTATTCAGAATATTTTTCTGCAGCATCTGTCGATTAGCACTGCGCGAGTAGTTTCTCGAAGGCGAAGCTTGGACTCTCCTGAGCGAACTTGATGGTGAGTAAGACGTAAGATCACAAGGTGACTGTCATTACCAGAGACGTCCATTTTCCGGCGCCAAATCGCGAGTCTGTCGATAAATGTGAACTTCTGGTAGTAGTTCGTTTCCAGTATTTTTGATTCTGTCCAGTTGCCATTGAGTTACTGGCGCAAGAAGTTACCGATGACGTTGCTGGCGCGATTCTTGTCGTTCAGCGTCTTTCGTCGAATAGTTGCTTCGTCCATCGAAGGGGGCCATGTATCAAATATCATCTTGAAATAGAAATGGCGGACCTTTCCACCACAATGGCATTGCTTGAAGAGTTCGTCAATTTGCGTTCAGGCTCCTCTGGAACCGATATCAGCTGGATTTTCAGAGGTTTGGAACAGTATCCGGAATGACAACGTCGTTGGTGAGGTTAGAATTGTTTTGACGCAGATTTACGAACGAACATTCTGGAACGTCCATTTTCCGTTTCCGTCCATGAAAGCGCAACCGTACTGTCAGTATTCAGGCAAAGATATTTGCGAGTAGGCTCGTAGAACATGATTTGTCGATCTGTTCGTTGATCCGTCCAAAAGCACGAGTAGTTTTGCACCAATCGTTAGAAGAGCCGAGTAGTTCTGAAAGTCGTGGTATTTAAAGGTGATTGTTTTTTCTCAGATGAAACCAGTGGAGGCTCCGTCCAATCTTGATTTAAGCCATGATGAAAGGATACTTTATGGTGAGGAGGATCTCGAAGGTGTTGAACGGGGGAAATGGTACGCTACGGCGCAAGTGGTAGGCACTCTCCTGATGCATCCATATGAATACGAGGAGAAGTCGAAGTGCTGTGACATACTGGTTGGTTCCAGTATCGACATGACGCGATATGCGGCGGTTTTTACCGGGGAGTGTTGGCGTTGTCCAGTGTGTCAGAGGATGTTGTGCCACTTGGGCATCCTGCTCTTCGGGAAGGCTGTCCTCGTCTTCCAGAGCTATGTTCGATTTTCGCATAGCTGACTGGAGGAACATTTTTCCAATGAGTGTGACGGGAATAGGATTGAGTGCTCCAAACAGGATCGTAGAAACTGGCGATTTCTTTGAGAACTTTCCTTTTCGTCCATTTGATGTCGTCTGGGAGGCTTTTGATGGAGAGCGAAGCAAAGTTCATCAGTAGTGATGTTCCACTGTATGCCGAGTAGTTTTTGATTTTCGGAACTTTTGTGGCTTCTTCGGTTTTAGAAGAAATTTGTTGAGTTCTGAAGAGTTTGCTTGCGTATGCTCGTAGATTCATACCAAAAGCTCGAGCAGGAAGAGGTCTTATTGAGTTAGACAAAAGATCTTCCTTCGTTGACATTACTCACACCATGGAACACGTTGTCGACGTAGGGTGTTTTCCGTAACAGAGTCTCGGAAACAAGCGGTGTTGCTGTAGTCGTCAGGTGGTGATGGATAGTACCAGAAAGCGAGAAATGGTGAACAAACTCAATTCGGCCGAAAAGGAAACGCGAGTGAAACGAAAAGTGAGGATATTGCTGCTGTGAAGCGGTTTCGTGGTGTCGTTCAGCCATAGGAATGTGTGTAATCTCTGCAATCAGGATGAAGGGCTATCATCAGGTAACATAGCTTTCTGCGATGCATCACCAATGACAAGAATTGGAGAGGAACCTGCAGCGCATCAGGATACCGGTCAGGTCAGGCAAAAGTACCTGGTCCTCGATAAAGTATTTCGTTGATACTTAAAGGCAGCATACACGCTCACAAGCATAGTCAGAGATAACAGCATAGATAGATTCACCTGTCCGCACAGCCTATGTCGTCAACGACGTTTGAAGCGCTGGCTTATCTGGAAAACTGTCCAGATGACAATATTTTGACAAATGCATTTTGAGCAATCTTTTCACTTCCCACGCCCATGCATTTTCACGCACCCCTTCGAGTAACAGAATGAGATTCGATGATACTTGTGGAAACTGGTGATTTGTGAGGTGACCTTCGAGAGTGATAGCACTATAAAAAGGAGTGCAGTAGCGAAAAAAACTCGATTCACCTCAACATGGCACATGTTTGTGCACTGATAAAATCACTCCATTTCAAGAGGTCAACCAAAAGTAGAGGCGCCATTCTCGAAAGTGGACGAGAGTCAATAGGTATGCAGATTACATATTTAGTACCTCCAAGAAAACTAAGCTATTTCTCTCGTGCACTCCCATTTGATTGTGCTATCACTCTCAATTATCACATCGTTTTCCGCACAAGTATCGATTCTCATTCTGTATTTACTCGAAGGGGAATGTGAAAATACGGGCGATGAAGGCAAGATTAACGGTAAACATTGTCAAATATTGCCATTCTGCGGAAAGTTTTCAGCGCTTCAAACGTCGTTGACGACATAGTACGGGCCGTGCGGACCTGCATCTATGCTGTTATCTCGACTATGCTTATGCGAGCGTGTATGCTGCCTTCCTCGATTAAGGTTCCTTTTTGTTTAGGGCTGATCCGTCGAAGACACATCTCACTTTCACGTCGTTTGTTTCTCGGCTTTCACTACACCATGATGAGACAAATAATGTGGGGCTTCGATAGTTCTTGAGTTGGCACTCGTTCGAATTACGGTTTTTCTACTCTGAAGTTGATCTTTGATGACGTCGTCGTATCTCTCCTCATGTAGGATGGTTTTTCCTTCAACCCTTTCACTGAGACTAACAAATCTCGAAAAGGCCAAAGGAAGGTTGTTCAAAGAAAATTTGAGCTGGGTCGACCCGAACGGCAGCTTGACGGCATGGCGATTTTCTTTCTCGAAAAGGCCAAGGGAAAGTTGTTCGAAATTTGAGCTGGGTCCGACTGCAGAACGGCAGCTTGACGACGTAGCGATTTTCTTCATCAAATGCAACGGTGTCATTGAAAATTGCAAGACATGATACGTTGTCGTCTTTCTGGTAGGATCGTCCGTTATTCCAACCTGCTTCGAGGTTCCAGAAATTGCTCAACGAGTCGAGAAAGATCGTCGTGATAGATTGGGTTAGTAATATTGTCATCTGAAGTCAAAGAAGTATAGGTAGGTATACCTTTATTCCATGTTGACGACTTTCCAACGAGCAGAACCGTTGCCGAAGGTTTGTGTGGAGTACCGCGTTAGCCTGTTTCGAAGTGTCTCATAGCAGAAGTTGCTTGATATTACCATATCCCAGAAGTAGTCAGCTCCCGATTAGCATAGATGGTTTGCATGAGGAGATGCTGATGTTGTCATGCGGAATACTTTGAGCAGGACAGAAAGGTGTTTCAAATGTCCAGTGAGTATTGGAAGAGATTTAACCTCTAGTTGCCTTCTCTCCATTTTTTGGTGCAGATGCCAATGACGCGGTTTCGCGATTTGAGTTGGAGAGGACTAGTCGTGCCGAACGTCGATACGGAGATCTCTTCAGTTGTCAAAGTTGGATGTTGAAGAACTTCCTGTTGAATTCGGTTCTGTGATGTATGACCGAGTTCTGAATCTGAGTCCAAAAGGCGGTGATTGTCGTTCGAAGTGATGTATAGGAATTGGAAAGAAGGATTAAACAGTCTTACCGGAGCACACATGAGAGCAGCTTGTCAGAAGTGACGTATTCATTCGTTGGATATGTGGACGTGCAGGTGATCGCAAGTCGTATCGTTTGTTTCTGAATTTGGGATGATGTCGTCATTCGGGTTGCGTGCGGTGATATCCGCTTCTGCAATGTTGACGGAAATCAAGGACGTGCTTTGAGTTGTTGGATGTTGTATGTTGTGGGTGTGCTTGAGCTAAACTTCGAACATGAGTACATTTCACAGGGGTACGATTGTGCAGGAAGTTGACAGGAGGATGTTGAAGTTGTAGAAGCTTGTTTGAAGGCGATAGCGACGAGTGATGACGTTTCGTGCAGAATTTGCAAGAGCGCTTAGAAGTGCAGTCCTTTGAAGGATGTTGATTTGAAAGACAGTTGTAACATAGCTTTAGTTCTTTTTAGCTGGCGGGTTCTCTGATGAGGATTGGAGAAAAACTTCGCAGCACGAGATAGGAAGATGATGTGTGCTCTTTGCAGAAACGAGACACGGCTTCGAAAGTTGGCCTTCCACACGTTGTGGCTGGTGATGGTCGTTGGAGTCTTGGTTTTGAGATGATGTTTGAATCCTTTGATCATTGAGGCTCGGGATCGTTGTTGCGAGTGTGCGATAACCATTTCGAACAAAGTGGCGTCTTTGCGAACGATGTTGGCAGGAGGAGTCGTAGAAGTTCGCTCGGCGAGAGATTGCGGTTGTTAGAAGTTATGTCGTAGATCTTGCTGTAAGGCGTACTCCGAGCGTCGGCAGTTTGTTCATCAGGATCGCTCCTAGTGCTTGTCTCCCGTTGAATCGTCATGTCCGTCCGTGAACCAACGCAATAAGGCAAACATGCCTGGTTATGTAGAGAGGGAAGATGACTCACCTTCTGGATCGCAATTTCGGCAGCTGGGCAAGTCGTGTGGTATCTGAGAATGTGCGCCTCATCGTTACCTTTGTCGATCGGTAGTGCGTTTTCAATATCTCCATGGCAATACGGTAGTTTTCAGCTGTCATTGACAATCGCTTATCAGACTGGGAGGGGCAAGACCTCGGAAGCAACATTACGACTTGAGTAACGAGAATTGTGGTGGGCTATCATCGAGCTGAGTTTTGTGTTGCCGACAAGTGTGGCGAAACGTGATGAAGAATTCTGGATACTCGAGGAGATTTCCGTTGAGAAAGTTGGTAGTTCCAGTTTGCCGGAGAATTGAGGCGTCGAACGAAGTTTAGTGAGGGAATTATTTGTCGCAGGGACGTGTTGCATGAATGTGGTTCTGCTCCTCTGTTGAGTAACGTCGGTGGCATTGCCATAGGCGGAGAAGTATGTCATACGCTTCTGGGAAACATCCCATTAGTTTTATCCGGTTGAGTGACGACTGAAGAAGCTGACGATATGCTTAGGTTGCGGCGGCCGTATTCATCGTCAATTGTTCGTATCAGGGATTGTGTCCGGCTTTCTTCCAAATGGTTGATTTGGCGTCAGCGATTACGATACGGTAATCACCGTAGTTCGAAATGTAATCGTCGAAGATTTGAAGCTCTGCTGGATCGGACTGTAGTATGAGAGATTCCATTTAAAGTCGTGAGCCAGGAGTTTCGTGATCCTTGTGTACGTCTTGAGTATGTTGTTTTGTACGGTGCCGACTTCGAGGCGGGAAGCATTCGAGTTGATCGTCGTCATGTTTGTCGAACTTTGGCTGTTTGGAGTCGATATCGTGTACTCTCTTTACATGATGAGTGTTGTTGCGGAGCATAGTCGTTGTAGTTGCTTTTTGTAGAAGCCGATTTGACGTCGAATTTTACCGCTACCTGCCGAGGCCATGTTTTAATTCTGCTTGAGAAAGTTGAGGGCGTAGAGATGTCAGGACTGCCTACCGTTGTCGGCGTAGGTGGCGCGTTGCTGCTGGATGTAGGAGACGATCACCGTGGGAGGGGTGATGCTGCCGGAGACGATCGGTCGTAGGAGTAAACGTGGTCCTTCTCTGGTGTGGGAAAGTGAGCTGGTTCGTTTGTTGTTGGAGTCCGTGGTCGCCAATTGTGTTTGACTGTTGGAGACACCTTTAGACCAAAGCCGTTTATTACATTTCTTGTGGTAACTTTTTATACCAACCATTTTTTATATGGTCTAGGCAATCATCGGAAGAGAAGACAAAACATGTGAAGGAATTTTAGCTCATAAGAAATGATGCTTAAGCTTATGGAATTTTCGTATTGTTTCAAGTGATTCATCATCAAGACAGTATTTGGTTATTCTGTAGTTACAGAAAACATAGGTGCGGTTTCAGGCATCAAGAAGCCACATTATAGTAATTGGCTATCCGGATTTGAAAACGCATCCAAAATTTCATGGATGCAGCTTCAATCCGAACAGCGCTACATAGGGTGGGCGGAGTTCGTTTTCATGCCCTGAGGGCACACATAGGTGCCGTGGTTTCGGGAATGAAAACCACATTAGAGTAATTGGCGGTCCACATATTTGAAAACGCACCCGTAATTTCATGGATGCAGCTTCAATCCGAGAGCAGCGCTACGCCCTGAATAGGGGTGGGCGGAGTCTGTTTTCATGTCCTGAGGGCACATAGGTGCGGTTTCAGGCATCAAAACCACATTATAGTAATTGGCTATCCGGATTTTGAAAAACGCTTATCCAAAATTTCATGGATGCAGCTTCAATCCGAAACAGCGCTACATAGGGTGGGCGGAGTTCGTTTTCATGCCCTGAGAGGGCAACATAGGTGCCAGGTTTCAGGCCATCAAAAACCACATTAAGTAATTCGATATACCACGGATTTGAAAAAACGCACCCGTAATTTCATGGATGCAGCTTCAATCCAGGAACAGCGCCTACATAGGGTAGGCGGAGTCTGTTTTCATGCCCTGAGGGCACATAGGTGCGGTTTCGGGAATGAAAACCACATTGAGTAATTGGCGGTCCATATTTGAAAACGCACCCGTAATTTCATGGATGCAGCTTCAATCCGAACAGCGCTACATAGGGTGGGCGGAGTCTGTTTTCATGTCCTGAGGGCACATAGGTGCGGTTTCAGGCATCAAAACCACATTAAGTAATTGGCTAACCAGATTTGAAAACGCATCCAAAAAACGTCCAAAAAAAATTGAAAACGCATCCAAAAAACATCCAACCAAAAAACGCATCTCGTGTTTTCCTCTATCCTTATTTTACTTCTCCCTTATTTCATTTCTGCTACTTCTTTTTTTATTCTTTATTATTTCATCATAATACAGTGCGTTCAGAAGATATAGGGACACCCCCGAAAATCAAGGTTTTCAAAATCATCATGTTATATTTGGCTATCAATACTGTTTATAAATGAATTCAACAAGGTGAAAAACCTCTATATGTTCATTTCTATAACAGCTGAGCAATTTTACAAGAATTTACTTCAAATTTCAGATTTTTTCGCCGTTCAGAAAGTATAGGGACACAACACAAAAAAAATTATTGAACAAAGAAAGAATTAAACATACAATCTAAAATGAAATAGCTGAACCACCATTAGCAATGATCTCAAAATTCTCTTTGGCATAGAATTGATCAAATTGGCGATGACTTTTTCATCCAGATTGGCCCACGCTTCGGAGGATAGCGACCTTCAGCTCATCTTTACCGTTCTGTACTGCTTATTGTTGGCATAAACCAGGCGCACAAGTATGCCCCAGATATTCTCTATCGGGTTACAATCTGGACTACACGCGGGCCATTCCAACAAACGGATTCGATGACGTAGAAACCAGGTTTTGTAGACCTGGACACATGTACCGCCGCGTTGTCTTGCTGGAAAGTGAAACGCTGACGTCGTGCTCCGGACAAAAATGGCAGTAGATGTGTGCGAAGTTTCCTTGATATTCCTCCGAGTTCATGCGACAAGAAGTGAAGGCCAATTCCAAAACACCTTCGCTACTGAATGCTCCCCAACACATCAGCGAGCCACCGCCGAAATCCGTCTGCTGAAAATCAATGGATCCTTGCGCAGATCTCGCCAGTAGGATCGAGCACCGTCCAATAGCGCCGAGAGACTGAGCTACTGGTCAGTATTGACCGCGACGCAATCGCTCAGACTAAAATTCAACATGAAATTAACGCAAGAGTTTGCTATGCATCAAGAACTATTGATGTTCGTCTTTGTAAAACGTTTGTTCCGTTTTGATCTATGACTTGCCCACGATTTTCAACTTCTACGAATTCCGTTTTTTTTTTCGTAAAGCTAGGGACAACCTTTGAGCCCACAGTTTTGATCAAAAACGTGAAAAGGCGTTTACATGATTGTTCAGAGAACTACAGCAGTTTTAAACAAAAAGTTCACAATAACAATTTAAGAAGGTGTTCAGCGCTACAATTTTGTCAGGATTCGACACTGCAACAAGGGTAAAATTACTCACATTGATACGTTGATTAGGTATGCTTTGTGTTACTAAGAAAACATAATCCTGTCATCATTCGAAGCCCTTCGACTACGTTGCCTTACTTTTCCAGTCAAAAATATGCAATTACAGAAACAAGACGTTTCAAAGACAAAAATTTTTCGGTTTTTTCGGAATTTTTCGAATTCAAAACCGAAAATTTTTCGTTTTTCGGTTTTTTCGGTTTCGAAGTTTTTCGCACATGCTTGCTCCGGACACTAAAAAAATCGGCCAAAAAATCGAACAAGGGTCGTCAATATACATGACTTAGTTCAAGGATGGAAACTGTAGACAGATGTTATAAAATGTTAACGTCCGTAGATGAGCTCATAAAATCGATTTTGAGCGAGTTAGGCGTCGTTTATACTTCCGCCGCCGAGCAGCGCGGCGAAGTGCAATCCTGCAGCATCGATCGTGCCACGCCGCGTGATCAATATTACAGAAATGCATTGTGCCGCGCCGCTCGGCGGCGGGAGTATAAACGACCTCTTATGGCCGTTCAAAGGTGCGGTGGTCCCTTGGTGGTCCGAAAGCTCCGCCGGACCACCGCGGCCAAAAACGGAGGGCGAAGATTTTTTTCCGGTTTCTGAAGTGCTTTTCAGCTTTCCATCTGGCTGAAGTTTTCCAATATCGGCAGCGCATGAAACGCTATTCATCCCCTTTGGAATGGTGAGGCCCAAAAAATTGAAAAAACCTCCAAAATGAAAATAGCCAGTAACGTCCAATTTTGTTCACTTTTCCTAGAGGGTTGTTTTTTAGCCGAAAAAATGTCCCTTTCAAGGGGGGATCGTTGTTCAGGACGACCCGGGCCACCGCTGTGCCTGACCCTGGATGCGGTCATGATCGATACTCATGATAACAATTCCGTCGCATGGCGTGGCAATCGTACCCTGAAACGGGACTTAGACATCCATAGTGAAACTGCGTATTGTCACACCCCGAGATGTTGACTCAAAGAAGTTATGATAGGCTCAAGACGGTCGTTTTCTGCACCTATTCTACCTTCCAAAGCGCGCAGTAATCTTTCGAAAATCTAGAAACGGACCTCATAATCGTGTTCAGATCCCAAATTTACTTATCGATTACGCGGGATCTGAAAGCGTATAAGAAAAAGGTTCCAGGTTTGACTTTAAGTTTTCCCAATGGGGTTATTTGGGATACTGATCACGAATCTGAGCCTTATTCTTGGATGTGCTGATGTTTTCTAATAAATTCGTTCAAAGTTCTCATCGGGGAAATATTTTAGAGATAATGCGACTTTTTACGATTTCCGGAATGCTACGATAGATGTGGTTGAATTTGTTTCTCTGGTGGTTATTTGAAGTGCCTCACACGAATTTGAGGTCCGTTTGTCGATCTTCGTTAGCTTACGTTAGATTACGGTGGGTATACGGCACAGTTGTGCTCGAATATTCGCAATCGAATAAACATTCGAATAAATTATTCGATTATTTATTCGATGATCGAATTATCGAAGAATCCAGATATTCGATTATTATTCGAAATCGACTAGCGAAAAAAACAGATATCCGAATATTATTCGAAATCGACTATCGAAAAAATCTCATATTCAACTATTATTCGAAATCGACTATCGAAAATACCAGATATTCGATTATTATTCGAAATCGACTAGCGAAAAAAAAAACAGATATTTGAATATTGTTCGAAATCCACTATCGAAAAAACCTCATATCCGATTATTATCCGAAATCGACTATCGAAAATACATGATATTCGATTATTATTCGAAATCGACTGTCGAAATTACCAGATATTCGATTATTATTCGAAATCGACTATCGACACTGACAATTATTCGAAAATATTCGATCTTCGATTATATTCGAATAATCTAACACAGAAATCTGGAATCTATTTTTTCTGAAGATTTCTTTCCTAGGCCTTCATCCCCTTTGGTTTGAAAAAGGTGGGAAACTCTGACGCATTGGCCGAGTTTGAGGAGGGTCAAAATTTAGGCGTGAAAATTTTCTCCGGAAGTCAAAAGAGGGTGGGCCACTTTTGATATGAAACTAGGGGGAGCCACTCAAGATTCATAATGAAAGGATTGATATGAAACCTTTACACGTTTCCAACACGTGTGACGACAGTTCAACACGTTACTAACAAGTTTCTAACACGTGTAGCTGGGGAGAAAATCTTCATTTCTCTGATTGAATCGTGGGTGGCCCTCCTCCGAACTAGTTTCAAGCCCCACTTTTTTTAGTCACAATCATTATCCACATTTTTCGTATGCATTCTGAACAATCTTTCTCATCCTTAGCGGCTAGCTATTATAGTTGTGCCATTCGAATGGATTCGAATCGATATATTCGAATAATTGCTATTCGAATACGTATTCATTATCTGAATTTTCAAAATCGCACTATTCGAATACTATTAAAAAATCGGACCTCAAAAAAGAGGCCATTCGAATCTAGAATCTATTCAAAAATCGGACCTAAGAAAAACAGGGTCATCCGAATCTATTCAATATTCGAAGCCTACTATTCGAATGATCATTCGAATAGTTATAATTTCGAATATTTTCAAATAAATCTGAACCGTCGTCGCTATTTAAGGTACACGGTAGGTGGCAGTGCATTCCATTGGCAGGCGTGACCACGCCAAAGGATTTCGAAATCACTTGGCGCCTCACCGCGTGCAAAATGTGTTAAAACAACATGGTTTGGTGCGCGTTCTCACGGCAGTTTCTATGTTGGTCAGTGCTGCAACAAATGATTGTTTGCCTAGTTTCACCTCATTTAATGTGTAATTGTACCCAATGAATCTCTAACTAACAATATTTTGACTAGGAAATCAGAGGAGCACGCTCAAGTTCTAAGTTGTTCGAGGACCTCCAATAGTTTTTTTTATCATAAAATTCATAATCCCTTAAAAATGCCAAAATTGCAAGAAAAAATGATTCTAAAAGGCAACGATTGAGACCACCTTCAACTTATCACCAGAAATCGTAAGGTCCGTGGCCCATTGCAACAACAGTGTTGAAAATCGGCTTAAAACGAGGAACCAATAGCAATACTCGGCCCCGAAACTTTAAATATGGTGTGCTCGCTCCACCCACTTCCTCGGTAGCCACAGGAAAGTGGGTGGAGTGGGCACACCACATTCAAGTTTTGGGACCGCATGGCGGGAAAGTGTGTGACAAAGGGGGCATAGCATACGCGCGCGCACGCTCACGATCATGGCAGTAAAATTCACTCTGAAATAGAGAATACATTGACTGCTAAACTGGGTTGTTTTCAGTTTGTCGATATATATTATTCGAATATATTGGAATCAGATTTATTCGAATCTATTCGAAATCCGGAACTCGAAAAAACGGGTTCATTAGAGTATATCCGAAATTCGGACCTCAAACAAGGGGGCCATTCGAATGTATTCAAAAATCGGACTTCAAAAAATGGGGGTATTCGAATCTATTCAAAAATCGGACGGTAAAAAGGGGGTCATCCAATTCCACTCGATATTCGGTCTTTTCGGTCAGGGCGCAACTATACTAGCTATTCATGTTCCCCACAATGCTAGCGATAAAAAGTGCCTCGATAAATTGGATAAGTGGAATGGAACTGACCATGGAGGAGTAGTGAAAACAATGAAAAAGACGGTACGAGCGTCGCCGCCATAGCGGAGAGAGCGTCACACGTGCAGTGAGCAGCGCGAGCGAGACTTCATGCCACACACCCTAAGGCGGCCTTTCAGAGTTTTCGCGGGGCGAATCGATTGCGCATGTCAGTGCTACGCGAAAATCGCGTCGCGCAGGTACTCAGCTGTGAACGCTGGGCGACTACGCGCAATTGCGTACGTACGCGATTTCTCGTAAACAAGCAACTAAAATTTTTTGCAGCAATACCAACAGCTTTTTTGGTGTTCTCCCAAGTGCATGTGATCCTACGAGATCGCGTTCGCAACGACGTTATTCGAAACGGCTGCGACCATCAACCGACCATCGAAGGACAAATCCGGACGAGGAGGTTGCGTTGGTTTGGGCACGTATGCAGAATGGAAGCCAGCCGACTATCACCGCACAGCTTGTTATGAAGAAAGCGCCCAACACTGTGGAAGGTCGAGAGAACAGCCCCGAAGAAGACGTGGTTGAAGAAAGTCGAAGCTGATCTGGAACCTCAACGGTGCAGTGTCGTTAATGCTAAAATAATTACGGCTAATCGTTCTGAATGGAAGCGTATCGTTTAGGCCACACGAGCTCCTATGGCACCTACAGCAGTGTACTGGTTGAGAGGTCATCCCGCTCCGCCAGCCGCCAGCTACTCAGGCAATTCGGTATTAGCAAGCGGCTAGCAGGACAGGCGCAACGGTTAAGTCATTCCCTTGCTGGTGAAAAAGGGGCGTTCCCTGGGCGTTCCCAGGCCCCTTGAATGGGCCTTCAAGAGAGGAGAAAAATTCACAAAACATGGAGTCGTAGATTTTAGCAAGGGGGCTATGTTCCAAGTACAAGGGGCCTGCAAAGACTCGCTATTTTTTGCAAGGGAGTCATCCTCGGAGAGCAAGGGGGCTATGTTTCAAATACAAGGGGCCTGCAAAGACCCGTAATTTTTAGCAAGGGAGTCCTCCTCGGATTGCAAGGGGTGTTCAAAAGCTACGGTATATTAGCAAGGGAGGTCATGTCTAATCTCTCCATACTTCTCCTGCCTTGCTAAAATTTCCTCTTCTCCCTCGCTGCAGTTATTGGAATTTTTCAGGCCCGGTTCAAAAAAAAAGAGCTCTAATCGTGCCCCACTCACTAAATTGGATCTTACTATACGATGAGAGCTCGTTCATCCTCTTTGTCCTTATACAGGTACACAACCACACATTATACAAGCATGGCTAATTTTTCATGCGAAAAACAAAGAAAAAACAAAAAGAAGGTACACAACCACACATTAGACAAACATGGCTAACTTTTAATACAACAAAACAAACAATAAAGAACAAGTAACAAAGAATGAGAAAAAATTATATTACAGTATCAAAAACCTTAACAGGTTTCAAAATCATTCACAGATACCATAAGTATATATCTCGATCACAGAGTATGGTATTATACAGAGACATCTTTACCAGTAGTCACCTATACAAAAAAAACAACTGAACACTAATTCATGTATTTCTACTTTCTCTCATAAGCATTCTTTTCTCCCTATCCTACCTATATCCACAGCTCCATATTTACCTAACAGTATATGTGCATAAATTCTCCCTATGTGTATCTATGTATCTATGTCCCTATGTATGTAATTCTTTTCTCCCTGTGTGCATAAATAACATCCAAAGGAAAAAATTATTACATACAGTAGCGGTCATAGATCTAATGATATGACCTTTTCGCGGATACTGTTTTCATACATTTTCCGGCCTGGGCTCAGCGATACTTGATAAGACTCAAAGGCAGCAGACGCTCTCGAAAAAGTTGTTGAGATAACTACGCTACTTGAACCGTATGGCCCCTAGTAGAACGCTCACGCCGTTGGAAGCGTCAAAAATGAGTGAAAACCACTAAATTTGAGTCGAAAATTTTCGTAAGCCACGCCCGTAAGCTTACAACCCCGCCCCCTCAATATACGAATACGGTCACTTCGGCCGGTTTTTGAAGCTGCCAACGAGGAGAGCATTCTAGTGCAGGCTGTTAGAGTCAATCGGTTTCGCTATGCCAACCGTTTTATCCTTCATATTACCTATTTAAACCGCTCGGGAAAACTCGTCCAATTTTACCGCATAACAAAAACAGCCGTTGTTTTGTATTTGCATGCAGTTTTCATCGGGTTTTTCGTTAGTTTCACATACTAATAGCTCAAAACCTTCGATTTATGACATAAAATCGATACCATTTTCAAGCGTGTCTGCTGCCTTTAAGTATGTTATGGGTTATCACATGACTTGCTTTACACACGCACACAAGTTTAATTTTTGAGTGGGCAGTTTTCAAATATGGAATTGATTCATAATTCCGTTGTCAAATTCCAAAATAGAACTAAACCCCGAAACGCGGATATTAATATCCCAAACCCGTAACACATATTCTTCATTAGAAGCTCTTCTGAATCGTTGTATTATATTTTAAGAAAATATTCTTTACCAAAATTTTTCCGGGAGTGAATTTGATGAAATTATGCAATTTCGCACCTATCTCTTCGACGTTTAACGCACAGTCCAAGCTCGTGGCTAAAATTTGATACTATGGTCCGGACGCCCTGGTTAGCGACCCTGCCGAACGCGGATTCTCAATTCTCCAGAAAAAGCGAGACGAGCGCCCACTCTCTCCGCCCCCGAAATCAGCACCCATTCGCTCCGCCCACTTCGGAGTTATCGGTCTCGATAGGGACGAGAAGCGAAGTGGAATCTAATCAAAATCTATGGTCTTCCATTTGTTATCGGCCTAACTTCATAATGTGGTTTGCTCCGGCGCGATGACTACCAATGACGAAGAAAACAGGACCGTGACAACTCGTCCACGAACATCTCATAGTCCGAATTCACAATCGTTGAGTGGCCATAACTCCGTTCGCAGTGGGTTTTGAGCAATTCTAAGGGCACCGTTAAGATCAGTCCGACATTCTCTCCAATACAAGCTTTTAAACTGAAAAACGATTCTGAAGTTGGACTGTGCCTTTAACGAAAAATGTACAAATTCGTGTACCAGGTATACTTTGTCATAGTCCATAAAGAACATATTTAGGTGGGTTGTAGAGCAATTAGTTTTATTGGGGTAAATTTTTAAAAAATATGCCATAATCCGTTTAGTTTTCGGTCTTCAGAAAAATCTTGATAGAGACAGTTCTCTCACAAAGTTATACTACGATTCAGAATATCTTCTAATGGCGAATAACTGCTATGCGTTTGGAATCGTATTAGTCATGTTTTGAGAGAATAGCCATCATTTGAAATATTACTACGAAAACGCAAATAACTTTCATATTCAAAAACTGCCTATGAAAAACTAAAGCTTGTGCATGTGTTAAGGAAGGTTTGTGATACTCTGTAACATACTGAAGTTTCTTCAAGTTTCTCTATGTCTTGGCCGAGGAATGTATAAACCAGTATCAGCAGAGATGCCATAGCAAAAGATTGTACTGTACCGGTAGTAACGAAAACCCATAAATTCACCTGCACATGAGATAGGCACTATGAAATGACAATAATTACAAAAAGGGAAACTACACTGATGCGAAACCTGGGGTCGTATTCGCCAATAACCCGCCGGGTACCCGCCGGGTAAATGAGGTGAAATTTCAGTACAAAACACGCGCTCCACGGCCACCTCTCGGCTCCCTTGGCTTCCCTCGCGACCGCCGGAATTTTTCGAATAGCATAGCTGAAGAATGGCCGCTTCGCGACGGAATCTTTATCTTTTCGCGGTGATATCGATTCGTAACACAGTTTGCATTTCCACCTTACATGGTGTAAGATGGGTTGATCTGCTCCTCTGCCGCGCGCGGTATCATCCCTTCCGCTTCCCTTCGACTACCCTCGGCGGGTGGTTGGCGAATACGACCCCTGGGGTTGTTTTCACATCTTCCCCTTGAACACAAGGGTATCCCCGCCGGGGTTAGCATCGATGGCTATGAAATGAACTCTAGAAACTTTTCCGTCACCATGTTATCTTCGTTTTGAATGAAAGAAAACGATGAGAAATGGCTTACTTCTAGCATGTCCCCCTTGCCCTGTGGTAACGGGCTGTTTTCACAGATAAGCGGATGATAGCATGAACACAGTAAAGTTGCTGGAACTCATTTCATAATCATCAATTCTATCCCAGGCGGGATACTGCCTCGTGTTTCAGGGGGAAGAAACATAAACGGCCTGTTAACACTTAAGAAGAATGTGTTCGACACAAATGTCTTCAAAAAACATCCATCCACTCACGAGGCTTGCACTTCCCAACGGTCCATCTACACTTCTCAATTAGAGGTTTTTTCTGAAACAGTTCTTTTAAGTACTTGCTCCATCAGAAACAGAGCTGGTTATTGTAGCTGAGGTACTGTAGAAGGTGTGAAGAAAGCCGAATTCACTCACAATCCCCCAGATGCGTGGTTTGGTCGAACTTTTGGCGATTCTCTCGAACCTCAAAGCGTGATAGTTCGAAGATTTCCGCAGAGCTTTTACGACCATATCGCGTTTTCGTTAAAGGCAGTGTCCACGATGAAAATCGTTCTCCTGTTTTCCAGCCTATCTTGAAAACGGTCCCATGCTGATTCCAACGATGTGTCTGAAATCGTACACGACCTTCTGGGATGAGAGTTATGGTCCCTCAAAAATTGAGCTAGAGAAGCATTGTGAACGAGTTTTCCGAGGCTTGTAACTTCCTTCTTTTGCAGCCGATGTATGCGAGCTGACCTGAGTAAAGAGATAAGTCGAGAATGAAGGGAAGAACGGGGCTTTTGATCGAAAACCATCGCACATTTCGCGATTTCGATTGTTCCTTCGTTCACGTCGAGAAACTCGACCGCGAGTGGAAGAGGCTAGCGCGAGCGGAATTCGAGCCGTATGGAACTCTTTCTGGCTCGTTTTCGTTTGCTCTTTCGACCCCAGTGCTCCAATGAGACTGTGAACTTTCGATTTCCGGCCAAAAACCGAGGAAGAAGTTTAACGTGGACCCTGCCTTTAAAGGCACAATCCCAGGTGGTGGGTAAAATTTGATACCATGGCCTGGACAATGTGTGTAGCAAACCCTGGCAAACGCGGAATCTCAACTCTTCAGAATAAGCGAGAAAACACGAGCATCCATTCTCTCTTCCCCTCAAATCAGCACCCATTTGCTCCCCCTACTTCAGAGTTTTCTGTCTCAATAGGGACGAGACGTGCCATGAATTCTGATAAAAATCTATGATCTTCCCTTTGGTATCGGTCTAGCTTCATATTGTGGCCTGCTACGGCGCCATGGCTGCGAACGACGAGGAAAAACAGGCTCGAGACAACTCGTCCACGAATTTCTCATCGTCCGAAATCACAATTTTTGAAGGGCAATATTCCCGTTCGTAGTGGGTTCTGAGCGAATCTGGGGACACCATTGTGATCAGCCCGAAATTCTCTCTAAGATAAGCAAAGAAAATGGAAAACGATCGAGAAGTTGGACGCTGCCTTTAATGATGTACCGTTGTTGTCACTGTGTTCGAGCACTCTCCCCGGAATGAGTTTTACGTTATACATAGACTGGCAGAAACCCGCGTAGGTCCTTTCTGTATAATCCTCTGTTTGATTCCTTTTTGCCCTCATTACATCATGCTAGCCTTGTTCCGAGGAGCGCAGACGATTGTACAGTGTCGCTTTGCTAGGATTGTAGATGTAATTTCATACCAAACTCGTCTTCCCCCCTTTTGCAGTTTTAATAAGTAGACGTAACCATCTGTCGGTTTTCTAATTTTTTACAGAACATCCAATTGTTTGAAAGGAATCGCGCTGTGTTTATCTACTTTAAATAAAAAAAAGAAAGAAAAGAGTGCTGATCCTTTTTGTTGTTTTTATGATGTTAGTTACTTTGTCAGGTCTCCTCCGCAGGAACTTTTTGTTTACTTGATTTCGACTTTAAAAACATCTTTCTGCTTGTCGCCGTAACTAACCACGATATAGTTGTTCGTATGTTGAAAGCAGCTCGAGGCCCAACAACAATTGCCGCTACTGTAAGAAGAACTAGAACAAGTTATCTTTAGCGACAGCTTTGACAGCCTCAACTTTAGCGACAGCTTCAACAATTAAGAAATTCCTCGGAAAAAGTAATGGCGAGTACTGCTGCTTTGGTCGAGAAAACAGTGGTAGAGTATGATAATAACATTTGAGGGAGGCCTCGTAGACTAAAAGTTTCTGGGAACTCAAAAAGCGATTAAGGACCTTCTATTCTCTAGATGCCATTGGCTCGCTTTAGTCAGACAGCAACCCCAGGGTGACTGGAGAAGGTCATATTCTCTGCGGACTGATCGCAGATTCATGAGGGCCGAATAGGCGTCAACGATAGGCTTCCTAGGTTGATGGTCGGCCGGATCAAGGGCACTACTGCACCTTCTGTATTTGGTAGCGGCAAACGTAACGGGCCGACAGCGGACAACACTCCAAGCGGCAGATTTATTGCGGGCAACCACAAATTTCCTCTCTGGTGGTACGCACTATATTTAACCGAACGGAAGAATATCCGGATACTTGAGCGCTAGATTTATTTAGGATTTTCGGGATTATTCCTTCAAGTCCATAAGAAAATGTTCAAAAAAAAATCGATTTTTACATTAATCCGAAAAAGAAGATTATTTGACCAGGCTAGAGCGCGAGGTGTGATCCAAGTTTGATCCGACCCCCCCCTAATCCCGTAATTTCCTTAGCCCCCAGCGGTGAGCAGGTAATGATTGATCACGACCAAGGGAGGGGGGAGGTCCTAAAGGCACAGTACACCCTAAGACATGAATTTCGTGATTTTTATTTGACTGTGTAGTAGATCCCACCTGTATAACACATGCCAAGTGCGAGATCTCAATTCCTTCAAAAAAGCGAGACATACGCGACTACCGCAGTATAGTTGTAAAATTTCGAAAAAAATGTCCAACGAACGAAAATGGAAATGTTTTCGTTCGAAATATTTTCGAACGAACGAAAAATGAAAAAATTTCGAACGAACGAATTCCGAAAAACGTTCGAAATTTCGGAGCTCGAACGAACGAAAATTTAAACTAATCGAACCTTCGATTTTTTTCGAAATTTGTCGAAAATTTCGAACTTTTTTCGAAATTTGTCGGAATTTTCGAAATTTTTTTTTCCAAGTTTGTTTGAAAGTATTCCGAACGAACGAATTTCGTAAAAAAATTCGAAAAATCGGATTTCGAACGAATGAAAAATGTTCAATTGTTTCAAAATGTTCCGAAAGAATTTTTTCAATTTTCCTTCGAAACAATTTCGAACGAACAAAATTTGAAAAAATTTCGTTCCACGAATTTTCGAACGAACGAAAAAAATTTCGGAAAATCTTCCGAAAATTTCGTTCGTGTACAACTATACACCACAGGCCCGACCTCCTTCGCTCACCACCACAGGCCCGGTCCTGATTTTCGATCTGAATAGCGGCTTGATGGATGGATGGATTGCAACGAGCCTCCGTTCTTCACCCCATTACCGGGCTGTCTCCTTATCCTGGCTTGCACTCGTTTAACGATCACGAATTAAGAAAAATACAGGCCTGAGACAACTCGTCCATCAATTTTTACCCTTAAAATATAGGCATGTTAAAGGAGCCATAACTGTTCATAGGGGGTCTTGGACGGTTTCAGCGATACCACTGTGATCAGCGTGTGACCCTCTCCAAGAAAAGCATGAAATCTGAAATATAATTTTTGGGTGTTCTGTGCCTTTATGCCCCGTGGGCACATGCTTGCAGTTTCGGGTACGTGAATTGTGGTGCACGCATAGTGTGCACCAGATTTGGCTTTAGCTCGCCCATGCGCAACTCTGCGATTCCGGATAACTCCGTCCAAAGGCGTGTGGCTCTTGGTTTACCTTAGCAGACGCGGCCACATGTGGTTTCCCCGTCTACCTTGCTTACTAGGAAAACATATTGTCAAGTATACTTTGACATCGAATGATTTCGAATGACCCTATAAATGGACTCTTTCTCTCTTATGACAAAATGGTTCAAGCCGTGTTTGGTTTTTAGGCAACGGGTGAGAGATAAGCTTCTCGTAAGTCATGTCAGAGTGGAATTTTTTTGCATTAGCGAAATCAAAATTATCAAAAATTTGAAAAAATAGTCGACCGTCATTCGAAGTCGACTATTTTTTCGAATATTTGATAATCCTGATTCTGTGAATGCAGAGAGTTCTGCTCTGACCTGTCTTACGAGAAGCTTACCTCTTACTTGTTGTCTGAAAACCAGAGGCGGTTCGAACCATTCTGTCATTCAAGAGAAATATCCATTTATAAAACCATTCGAAATCATTCGATGTCAAAGTATAGTGTCAAGCACTTGGCAGGTGCTATAGAAGAGTTATCCGCTACATACCCATATAAAACTCAGAACCCTCGAACAGGAATTTTGACCCCCTTTCCCCATGTATTTTGACATGTGGGAAATCTCCATTCCTCCAGACAGATGTTGAAAAAAAAACAAGTCTCAAGCCCCCGCAGAGAGACCATGTGCCACGCCTCTTCAAACGGAAAGCTAAGGGCCACGCCCATGCTCAGGCGGTTGCTGTCCCACGAGGCAAAGGTGGGGTACGTGAAAAATTGCCAAAAAAATTTTCCCTGGAAATTCAAAGACACAAATTGTTTGAAAATTTCACCTGAAAAATTCATTTGAAATTGAAAATTCACGACAGTTTTTTAAAATATTTTTCACCCAGCGATACCTAGATTATTGGAAGTACGAGACAACGGTCTGCTCGACTCTGGCCACACCTCTCTGGACGAGCTTTGCAATTGAGTATAGTCCAAACGCGCGAGCGATTTCAGGCAGACTTATTGATTTTCCGTACTTCTGTGGTAAGCCCCAAAGGAAGATCCCAGATGACGTAAACTAGGCTTAAGACAGCTTCTCCGCAAAACTATGACTATAAGAAATTTAGGCGATTTCTTAGAAGTTGCGGAAGGTATCGGAGCATTTTAGAGATACTACACATTATTATCGTAGCGAGATTTCCCTCCCCCTAGCAGAAAATCTGAAAAAAAAGAAACAACTCTTGGTGGGCAATGTGCCGTCAAATGGTTTTTGCTTTATTTGAGGAAATAATATTGTCAACATAGGTAATACATCGTGAAAATATATAAAATTTATCGGCCGATAATTCACTTACTTGAAAACGTCTCCATAACGAGTGCAGGATACTGAATTGGCATGCGGTCTAGAACAAAGTCCAAGTCGTCCGTGTTGCTCGGCTGCCCCATGTTTTATAAAAAAGAAATCATTGAAATTTTGACCTCAAACCTAGAACAGAAAGAAATTCAATGACTTTTGAATAGCTAGCCTAGTTGAAATCGTCAGATATGAAAGGAACGAAAGAGTTCTTGAACATGAGTCGCAACTTCTTGAAAACCTTCAAAAAATCTATTAAAAACAATCAGTTCACATTTAGCATTGAGAGCGTAAAAAATTCTTTTTTCTAGTCTTGACCTAAAAAAACAATTGAAAATTTTAGGACAGAAACCAAGGAATATAAGAATAGATGCAAGGAAATTCAAATATAAATGCGCGTGAAGTTAGCCGCGCCATTTGTTTAGTTCTATTTCAATTATCATACTCTATGTTAATGCTCACATAACGTCTTCACAATTTAGTCTTTATAGGACTATCACAAAGACCACCCGCAAAGTTCACTCTTCTCCATGTGGTCTTCCCATGAAAGCTAACTGGAAAAAAATAATGCACTCTCGAGTGTACACAACACAACTTATTTTTTTTTAGAAACTTATTAGACAAATTGTGAAAGTCGCGAAATCGCTCCTTTTGCGACTTTTTTTGAAAAATATGAATCCAATTCAAGTTTATTTCTAACATTGAAATTAAGTTTTTTTTTCAAATTTAGGACATTTCTAAATTGTTTCAATTTTTGGTTTGGAAAAAATCTAATTCATTATGAAACTTTCAATTTTTTGAATTAGAAAAATTTCTACTTTATTTGATTTTTTTGGAAAATCTAAAATCATTTCAAATCCAAGAAAATTTGAATTTGATTCAAGTTTATTTCTTGTAACCAGCCACTAGAACTATTTGACGGAGACTAAGCTTCGTCGGTGGTCTGTGTGATATTGGTGGCGACTAGAGTGCGACTTCTGATTAAATTAAACTTCTTGGGACTCTCAAAAAAGTCTCAAAAAGACACAAAAGACAAGAGAAGAGAAAAAGACTCAAGGAGTGGTTGATCAAGAAGTCGAGATCGGATGGAACCGAGTGCATTTGGAGTTTTCGAGAAGCGTCAGTTGTAAACAGGTCGAGACGTGTCAAGACAACGACAAGTCTAGACAAGATATTGACACGATTCTAAAGCCATCGCTGCGAGGGAGGGAGTGCGAGTATGGAGCTTTGGGGGTGCGGGTGGGAAACAAATCATACGTATCGATCAAGCATGATCAGACAGATAATTGCAGGTATACATGTTTTATAACTTCGACAGTCATGTTTCAGAGTTAGGAGCCGATCGGGCTCCCGAAGCTCTATTCCGCTATTCGGAGGGCTACTGTGGTATCGTATTTGGCCACGCCCATTTAACCGTGCCGCCGCGCAATTCAAGCTCCTAACCTCCCCTCCAGAATCAGAAAAGTCGTCGAGCGGGAAAATGGGCGTGGCCACGCACGATACCACAGTCCCCCCTCCGCGATAGCACCCAAATTCTTGCTCAGTTCAGCAAATTCAAGCCATTTAAATCACTTCATTAAAATCAAACCACTTTACTCTGGTCAAATGGGGGATGGGAACGATACGGATTTCCCCAAACATGAATATTTCACAGGCCAATCTACAGAAACCGGATTTGCCCAGAAATAATAAAGAAAATTAAACATCAGAACAGAAGAAGGTTGAATGAAACAGGCTGACATCTTACGACGCTGATCAATGGTGCATATCATCGATTTTTTTTTGGTTTACTCCAGCAGCAAGGGGATCGCAAAGCCGAATTCGCTGCGGGACCCCTCTACCAACATCAAGGGGCCAGAAGTCATGGGAGGCAGAGCGCTGCAAGTTCAAGGGAATATCAAGGGAATAGTAGAAACAACAGCATCAAGGGAGGTGAACTCTTCCTATTGGCTGTTCCGAAAACAATATTAGCAAGGGGGGATACCTCTCCAAATCCGGAATCAGCAAGGGGGCTGAACTGTGACAGCAGCAAGGGAAGTGTGCTCATTGAACCAATCACAGCGCAGAGTGGGTGGGGTTACGACATCATCGCGATGCCTCGTCTAGCGCTGCAAGAGCAAGGGAGTAGATGTCGAGAGGTGGTCATTCCGAATCAGCAAGGGAGTCTAATTCTCTAATGGACAGACACGCCCCCGACCAATCACGTGCGACCACACACCTAGCAGCAGTGCTCCCTTGATCGGCCTTGATCCTGCATCGTAGAAAATGGGGCGGAGACTGGACTTTTGCTAGCCCCTTGCTAATATCAGTTTGCCTAAGTAATGGGATGAGTGAGTGAGTGAGAGTGCATGTGATCCTAAATATGGTTATTTTATTTGATTGTTAGACTTGGTTGTGTCAATGAAAAAACACTGAAGAAAAGCAGCAACGAGTTTGCCATCGCACGACGTCCATCGCATCGCGTTGCATTGCAAGGCGACGCGATGGTCGTCGCGCGAAGGCGCATTGCGCGTCATTTCTCGAATGTTCTGGCGCCTCTTCGCTGTGAACGCCCGGCGAAGACGCGACGTCGCGCGATCGATACGTAGGCTGATTATAACATCGCGTCGCGGGTAGGTTCTGCCTTCTAAATGGCATATGACCTACCGTATCCCACAGTAAACCTCAGAATTTCGACAAATGGACCTCAGATTCATTTTCGGCACCCTAATTGATCCTTACATATAAGTTTTCAGCCAAATCCGGGAAAATTGTTCAAAGCACTTCAAAAAACGTCTGATGGGTACCTTTCCGCGAAGCTTGAGAAACGCTTATAACTTTTTGGAACCAGCAGCTCGGGATGGGATTTTATGCAGTTTCACTGTGGAGGCCCCAAGGATGCTAACAATGTAATTCTTTTTCGCAGATACTTTTAACGCTCTAGACAACTCCCTTGTCTGCATGATTTTCTTCGACGTGCGTGCTGCAATAGCGAACTCTCCGAAACTGCGGGCTGGAATTTCACCCGGTGTAAACAGTATGTATCACTAAATCACTTCTTCAGGCAAACTTTGGTCCAAGTAGTGAATGATCGAATCAAGCTCCCATGTTCGGTCTTCTTGGAAGCTGGGCATTTCTTCAGTGTGTATTTTCTCTTCTGTGTCTTACAGGTTGTTAAGGTGGAATTAGTTATTGGCCGACGTTTCGACGATCCTGTCGTTATCAAGGCCTAAAAGGTTCGAAGCGAATTAACCGTGAAACCCGTCAAGTCAAGTCCAAAAAAGGGGAGCAAAAACCACACCCTAAGCTCAAAGCCCAATGAATTTCGCAACTGCTGTATAGTGGTGACCTCAGGTAAACGACAAAACATGACCTGCGCACCATCCATCGGTGCATCAGCGTTCATGTCACGTTCACTTCCACCTGCCTCGCTCAGTCTTTTCTCCTGATTGCTCCGAGCAGATTCTGAGCGTCATTGTGGAATCCACTGGGCAGCAGTTGTTCGAGAGAACAGATGATTGCTTAACCTTATTCCACCAACTGTGCGCTCCCTGCTTCTACGTAGCCAGGAATGCAAATGATTCGCACTCCTCCCATTTGTTATCGCTAGTGTATAAGCGCACGACCGAGCAGGAATGCACTATAGTTGGCATAGTGGAATATACGGTAAGAAATCCGTCGTTATGGCAAGACACTCATTTTTTTTATTCATTCGTGGGTCGCGATCACAAATGAAAAATGCCTCCAGAGTCTTTCTAGTTCCAATTTCGTGTTCATGAGCGAGGATAGCGCATTTTAACTCAAAATCGACTCCTTGATGATAGGTAAAGTGCGCCAGACGCCGAGGAAAGTGTGCGGGATCCAAGGTAGAGTGCGCCGGACGCCGTAGAAAGTGTGCGGGACCCAAGGTAGAGTGCGCAGGACGCCGTAGAAAGTGTGCGGGACCCAAGGTAGAGTGCGCCGGACGCCGTAGAAAATTTGCGGGACCCAAATGGGAAAGCTCAGGACGCCGTATAAAGTGTGCGGGACCCAAGGGGGAGCCCGCTGGACGCCGGTGAAAGTGTGTGGGACCCGAATGCGAGTGCGCAGGACACCGTAGAAAGTGTGCGGGACCCTATGTTGAGTGCGCCGGATGCCGTAGAAAGTGTGCGGGACCCAAGGTAAAGTGCGCAGGACGCCGTAGAAAGTGTGCGGGACCGAAGGTAGAGTGCGCCGGACGCCGTAGAAAATTTGCGGGACCCAAATGGGAAAGCTCAGGACGCCGTAGAAAGTGTGCGGGACCCAAGGTAAAGTGCGCCGGACGCCGTAAAAGTGTGTGGGACCAAAGGTAGAGTGCGCCGGACGCCATAGAGTGTGGGCGGGATCCGAATGCGAGTGCGCAGGACGCCGTAGAAAGTGTGCGGGACCCAAGGGGAAGCCCGCCGGACGCCGTAGAAAGTGTGTGGGACCAAAGATAGAGTGCGCCGGACGCCGTAGAAAGTGGGCGGGGCCCGAATGCGAGTGCGCAGGACGCCGTAGAAAGTGTGCGGGACCTAAGGTAGAGTGTGCCGGACGCCGCAGAAAGTGTGCGGGACCCAAGGTAGAGTGCGCAGGACGCCGTAGAAAGTGTGCGGGACCCAAGGTAGAGTGCGCCGGACGCCGTAAAGGTGTGCGGGACCAAAGGTAGAGTGCGCCGGACGCCGTAGAAAATGTGTGGGTCCCGAATGTAAGTGCGCCAGACGCCGTAGAAAGTAGGCGGGACCCAAGTGGGAGTGCGCAGGACGCCGTAGAAAGTGTGCGGGACCCATGGTAGAGTGCGCCGGACGCCGTAGAAAGTGTGCGGGACCCAAGGTAGAGTGCGCCGGACGCCGTAGAAAGTGTGTGGACCCAAATGTAAGTGCGCCAGACGCCGGAGAAAATGGGCGGGACCCAAATGGGAGTGCTCTGTATGCCGTAGAAAGTTTGCGTGACCCAAGGGGGAGCCCGCCGGACGCCGTAGAAAGTGTGTGGGACCCGAATGCGAGTACGCAGGACTCATAAAAAGTGTGCGGGACCCAAGTGGGAGTGCACAGGACGCCGTAGAAAGTGTGCGGGACCCACGTGGGAGTGCGGCGGACGCCGTCGAAAGTGTGTGGGACCCAAAGTGATTGCGCCGGACGCCGAAGAAAGTGTGCGGGACCCAAATTGAAGTGCGCAAGACGTCGTAGAAAGTGTGCGTGACCTAAGGTAGAGTGCGCCGGACGCCGTAAAAAGTGTGTGGAACTCAAATGCGATTGCGCCGGACGCCCTAGAAAGTGTGCGGGACCGAAGTAGGTTAGCGCAGAGCTTCAAAATCGTTTTGTGCATCTATAAGTGAGTGTATACCACCCCTTTCTTCACGTCCCCTCCCCCTTAACCACTCATTTCAACTGCTTAGCTGTTTATATGCACCAACCTTTCTAAATCGGGTTTATATACGATGGAAATATGAGTTAATCAAAATATGCATCCAGAAAACACAAACATCCTTACACTTCATTTGGCAATAAAGGTAGCAGGGTGTCGGTTGGTCATGGAGGCGTTTACTAAATCTCAAACAGCGGTTGTCTTTATCTTTGCAGGATTGAATATAAATGAACTACCACTTTAGTACCTCTTAAAGCTAAGGAAGGGTCGGTGTGCAACTGCATAAGAAAGGAGGTTAGCAGGGTTTGCATGGTTTGAAATGGTTTGTAATTTCTGATTTCTGAAAGTTGGGCTCCGCAGAAAAGGTCAAGGATTTGGCATTGCTCTAAAATGTAGTGAAATTGTTTCATTAGATTTGGCTATCGAACAGATTTTCTAAATGTAGTGAAATAGTTGAATCGATTTGGCTGTTGTTGGTATATGAAGATAACATAATCATTAAATGTAGTGAAATTGTTGCAAACGGATTTGGCAGGAGCTCTATGAATTATCACAGTCAAATCACGCGTCAGAAGGTCCTCTGGCGAGCGAATGAAGACAAAAAGAAAAAATAATAAACCTCAGTCAACAATGCTGAACGAAACGTGGCCTTATGGGCTAGAAATAAGGTTCTCGAATGTTATTCTGCCTTTTCAGTGTAGCTCCCACTTAGGTACTAGACCTTCCCTCTTCCCTCACTGATTAGATAAAAATCACGAAAACGAAATGTAACACAATTTATTAGCTACTGACGCTATGTCTTCGTGTTCTCAACGCTTTCACGATTCACATTGTATGGAAACGTTTTTGCTGCTAGACTTATTCTTGTTCTCATTTGGTTCAATATGCGCTCCAAGAAAAACCCCTTCTGACGCGTGTGATTTGACTGTGATAATTCATAGAGCTCCTGCCAAATCCGTTTGCAACAATTTCACTACATTTAATGATTATGTTATCTTCATAAACCAACAACAGCCAAATCGATTCAACTATTTCACTACATTTAGAAAATCTGTTCGATAGCCAAATCTAATGAAACAATTTCACTACATTTTACAGCAATGCCAAATCCTTGACCTTTCTGGAGCCCAACTTTCAGAAATTTCACAACTTTTTTCAAGGGTTTCCCTTCTAAAACATCGTCAATCTCTAAAAGTCAAGTTGTTGTTTTTTTTCGAAAACATAGTGGTAGAAATGACACGACAACCGCTCCGTTGCTAAGACTGCAAGATAATTGTTGCAACGCGGCTTCCTACAAATAGATGCAAGGCATATCCTTTTTGAATTTAAAAGTCGAAAAATGAAGAAATGAGCTTCAAAATGATCCAATTGTACAGGTTCTAGGCACTATTCTAGACGGGGGGGGGCACGCACCATTCAAGACAGAAATGAAATGAACGGCTAATTGGTGAGGCTACCAGTCGAAGTATTTCCGCAGAGCTCTAATAAAAACAATGATTGATAGCGCAGTATCAGCCTCTTTTATCTGAGTTTTTCATCATTTCTATGAGTAAATCTTGGGTGGCCCCACCACGTCTAGGATATACCCAGGGTCAGCCGCTCTAGCCAAACTTCACCGGTTCATGCTGATGTGGCTCGTCTGCGCCGGCCCATATGTCTGTTGCGGAAAAGGAACGATAGTTAAAGGCAGTGTTCACGATGAATATCGCACTCGAATTCGACCCAAAAATGGGATTGTTTGGTCGTGAGGTAACTAATAGTGGAGAAACAGGGAAGAAAAACGTCCAGAATAAGTCAAAATAACGGTTTCTTAATTCAGGGCGTGGACGAGAATCATGGGCCCTGCTGATTTCGTCAAGCGCGCGCTAATCGCGAAATCTGCGCGAATCGGTAATGCTAACTGCGGCAGAGTTGCTTGGCAATTTGCCATCGAAACGCGTGCGGCGCCACAAGCTCGTCCGATCGGGGGCGGACCGGGATAGGTAGGCGCATCGGGAGAGCTTTCAAAGCCGTTTGTATTCATTTCTGGCCAGTTTTCGTTGCCTTCTTAGACCCTATCCTCTACAGCACCTGCCAACTTAGAGTTTCACACCGAGACCTCGAGAACGAGATTTGTCGTGAACACTGCCTTTAAGTGCGCCAGAAGAGGGCTACCGTAATCTTAGGAATAATGTTATTCGGCTCTCGTAAACAAATTGGATGATACAAAATTGACCAAGGGTAAAGTATAAAAGAAGTGAAGAGCGGTGTGTCTTGATTCACACACCGTCCTGCTCCAGAAGGTCAGCAGTTGAGGATCTGCATGGACTACAAAGCAGGAAAACATCACCACCTGTAGGGAAGATGAAGCGAATTCGGAGTCAGAACTTACAAAATTTTAGAGCTAACTCGAGTGAGATTACGGTAGCCCTGTTCTGGCGGACTTAACTATCGTTCTTGTAGATTCGGATGCCTGGCTTGCATACGGTGTCCTGAGCATTAAACTAAGGTCCTGCACACTCCTACTGAGATCCAGCACACATTCCATGAAGTCCTGCTCATCCTTACAGGGGTCCTGCACACGCTTCATGATGTCGTGCACACTCCTACTGATGTCCTGCACACATTCCATGAAGTCCTGCTCATCCTTACAGGGGTGTTGCACACGTTTCATGATGTCCTGCACACTCCTACTAAGGTCCTGCACACATTCTACGACGTCCTGCACACCCCTACTGGGGTCCTGCACAGGTCCCATGATGTCCTGCACACTCCTACTGAGTGTTCTGCACACATTCTACGACGTCCTGCACACCCCTACTGGGGTCCTGCACAGGTCCCATAATATCCTGCACACTCCTACTGAGGTTCTGCACACATTCTACGACGTCCTGCACACCCCTACTGGGTCCTGCACAGGTCCCATGATGTCCTGCACACTCCTACTGAGGTTCTGCACACACTCTACGACGTCCTGCACACCCCTACTGGGGTCCTGCACAGGTCCCATGATGTCCTGCACACTCCTACTGAGGTTCTGCACACATTCTACGACGTCCTGCACACCCCTTCTGGGGTCCTGCACAGGTCCCATGATGTCCTGCACACTCCTACTAAGGTCCTGCACACTCCTACTGAGGTCCTGCACACATTCTACGACGTCCTGCACATGTCCCATGATGTCCTGCATACTCCTACTAAGGTCCTGCACACTCCCACTGAGGTTCTGCACACATTCTACGACGTCCTGCACACCCCTACTGGGGTCCTGCACAGGTCCCATGATGTCCTGCACACTCCTACTAAGGTTTTGCACACGTTCCATAATATCCTGCAGACTCCTACTGAGGTCCTGCACACCCCTACTGGGGTCCTGCACAGGTCCCATGATGTCTTGCACACTCCTACTAAAGTCCTGCACACTCCTACTGAGGTCCTGCACACATTCTACGACGTCCTGCACACCCCTACTGGGGTCCTGCACAGGTCCCATAATGTCCTGCACACTCCTACTGAGGTCCTGCACACCCCTACTGGGGTCCTGCACAGGTCCCATGATGTCCTGCACACCCTACTGGGGTCCTTCACAGGGCCCATGATGTCCCTGCACACTCCTTACCAAGGTCCTGCACACTCCCTACTGAGGTCCTGCACACAATCTACGACGTCCTGCACACCCCTACTGGGGTGCTGCACACGTCCCATGATGTCCTGCACACTCCTACTGAGGTCCTGCACAGGTACCATAATGTCCTGCACACTCCTACTGAGGTCCTGCACACCCCTACTGGGGTCCTGCACAGGTCCTATGATGTCCTGCACACTCCTACTAAGGTCCTGCACACATTCTACGACGTCCTGCACACCCCTACTGGGGTGCTGCACACGTCCCATGATGTCCTGCCCACTCCTACTACGGTCCTGCACACTCCCACTGAGGTTCTGCACACATTCTACGACGTCCTGCACACCCCTACTGGGGTCCTGCACAGGTCCCATGATGTACTGCAGACTCCTACTAAGGTTTTGCACACGTTCCATAATGTCCTGCAGACTCCTACTGAGGTCCTGCACACCCCTACTGGGGTCCTGCACAGGTCCCATGATGTCTTGCACACTCCTACTAAGGTCCTGCACACTCCTACTGTGGTCCTGCACACATTCTACGACTTCCTGCACACCCCTACTGGGGTCCTGCACGGGTCCCATAATGTCCTGCACACTCCTACTGAGGTCCTGCACACCCCTACTGGGGTCCTGCACAGGTCCCATGATGTCCTGCACACTCCTACTGGGGTCCTGCACAGGGCCCATGATGTCCTGCACACTCCTACTAAGGGCCTGCACACTCCTACTGAGGTCCTGCACACATTCTACGACGACCTGCACACCCCTACTGGAGTCCTGCACAGGCCCATGATGTCCTGCACACTCCTACTGAGGTCCTGCACAGGTACCATAATGTCCTGCACACTCCTACTGAGGTCCTGCACACCCCTACTGGGGTCCTGCACAGGTCCTATGATGTCCTGCACACTCCTACTAAGGTCCTGCACACATTCTACGACGTCCTGCACACCCCTACTGGGGTGCTGCACACGTCCCATGATGTCCTGCCCACTCCTACTAAGGTCTTGCACACGTTCCATGATGTCCTGCACACTCCTACTGAGGTCTTCCACACGTTCCATGATGTCCAGCACACTCCTACTGAGGTCCTGCGCAGGTACAATGATGTCCTGCACACTCCTACTGAGGTCCTGCGCAGGTACAATGATGTCCTGCACACTCCTACTGAGGTCTTGCACAGGTCCCATGATGTCCTGCACACTCCTACTGAGGTCTTGCACAGGTCCCATGATGTCCTGCACACTCCTACTAAGGTCTTGCACACGTTCCATGATCTCCTGCACACTCCTACTGAGGTCTTGCACACGTTCCATGATGTCCTGCCCACTCCTACTGAGGTCCTGCACACATTCTACGACGTCCTGCACACCCCTACTGGGGTCCTGCACACGTTCCATGATGTCCTGCACACTCCTACTAAGGTACTGCACACGTTCGATGATGTCCTGCATACTCCTACTGAGGCCCTGCCCACATTCTACGACGTCCTGCACACCCCTACTGAGGTCTCACATAGTCAACCGACACTTCAGCACACCCTGCGACGACTTCATATCTTTGGTGCGCATGGTACAAACACGCGCCACGCTCAAAAACAACCCTTCCGCATAGCGTCCTATTCCAAGCCGGACGTTTAGAGTACACCACCCTAGAGAGCAAGGTATTTATATGGAGTCTCTAAGAAAACAATGACTGATAACGAAAAACCCGTCATTTTATAAACTAATCTTGAGAGGCCGGTTTCCGAGTTTCAAACGCCCGTTAGGGGCCCAGAAGTCATTATGGTGAGTTCTGACAATTATTTTCGTCATTCCCGTGGCCGATTACCTTTAGTCACAAATTTTCGAGCGATTTGGTCCACGCCTTCCAAAAAATGGTTTTCGACGGACGGAGGTGGAGTGGAGGCGGTGGTGGAGAACGTTTTGCGTACTTTGAGAGGTCATAACTTTAGAAAGCGGGGACCAGTTGGGATGAAAAAGTTGCACACATACGTAATTTCTTGCAGCGCGTCGAATAGTGTACAGCTCATACCTCTGTTGACGGTATGAATAGGTGATCTCATTGTAGGGCATCCGCGCGGGAAGAGATCAAAGCCAAATCCTGGTGAGCGCTTCGCGCTCACCACAATTTCACAACATTTAGGAGCAATGCCAAATCCTTGACCTTTTCTGCGGAGCCCAACTTTCAGAAATTCCACAACTTTTTACAAGGGTTTCCCTTCTACAATATCGTCGAGCTCCTGAAGTCAAGTTGTTTTTTCGAAAACATAGTGGTAGAAATGAAGAAACAACCGCTCCGCTGCTAAGACTGCAAGATAATTGTTGCAACGCGGCTTCCTACAAATAGATGCAAGGCATATACTTTTTGAATTTAAAAAGTCGAAAAATGAAGAAATGAGTTTCAAAATGACCCAATTGTACAGGTTCTAGGCACTCTTCTAGACGAGGGGCACGCACCACTCAAGACAGAAATGAAATGAACGGCCCATTGGTGAGGCTACCAGTCGAAGTATTTCCGTAGAGCTCTAATAAAAACAATGATTGATAGCGCAGTATCAGGCCTCTTTATCAGAGTTTTCCATCATTTCTATGAGTTTTGCGTAGCTTGGCCCCTCTAGTGAAAGAAAATGTTGAAGGGGCCCATGAAAAACCTTCATTTGTAAAGAAAAGTCAATCGGAACACATTGTAAATACGAATTTGAATTTCGCGCCAAAAATCATTTTCGGAGTTTTTCTGCATGTGGAGTTCGTGCCGTAACCAATTTTTCCTGTTATCTTACTGTCGCACCAACATTCTAGGAAAAAGGGCTAGATGACTGGTGAGAATTGGTGGCGGATATTAATCTTTGACGCCTTCAACCTCATCGTCCAACGTTTTTGACTCGCCAAAGTTTACCAGTGTGGTCTACCGAGCTCAATCATGAAATTGAGCCTGAAAATGGAAATTGATTTCCAGCGCGAACGATAGTTAAGTGCGCCAGAAGAGGACTACCGTAATCTCAGGAATGATGTTATTCGGCTCTCGTAAACAAATTTGATGATACCCAATTGATCAATGATAAAGTATAAAAGAAGTGAAGAGCGGTGTGTCTTGATTCACACACCGTCCTTCTCTAGGTGTCAGCAGTTGAGGATCTGCCTGGACTAAAAAGCAGGGAAACATCACCACCTGTAGGGAAGATGAAGCGAAATCGGAGTCAGAACTTAGAAAATTTTAGAGCCAACTCGAGTGAGATTACGGTAGCCCTGTTCTGGCGGACTTAACTATCGTTCTTGTAGATTCGGAGGCCTGGCTTGCATACGGTGTCCTGAACATTGAACTGAGGTCCTGCACACCCCTACTGAGATCCAGCACACATTCCATGAAGTCCTGCTCATCCTTACAGGGGTCTTGCACACGTTTCATGATGTCCTGCACACTCCTACTGATGTCCTGCACACATTCCACGAAGTTCTGATCATCCTTACAGGGGTCTTGCACACGTTTCATGATGTCTTGCACACTCCTACTAAGGTCCTGCACACATTCCATGATGTCCTGCACACCCCTATTGGGGTCCTGCACACGCTTCATGATGTCCTGCACACTCCTACTGATGTCCTGCACACATTCCACGAAGTTCTGATCATCCTTTGCACGGGTCTTGCCCATGTTTCATCATGTCCTGCACACTACTACTAAGGTCGTGCACACATTCTACGCCGTCCTGCACACCCCTACTGGGGTCCTGCGCAGGTCCCATGATGTCCTGCACACTCCTACTGATGTTCTGCACACATTCTACGATGTCCTGCACAACCCTACTGGGGTCCTACAGGTTCCATGATGTTCTGCACACTTCTACTGGGGTCCTGCACAGGTCCCATGAAGTCCTGCTCATCCTTACAGGGGTCTTGCACATGTTTCATGATGTCCTGCACACTCCTACTAAGGTCCTGCACACATTCTACGACGTCCTGCACACCCCCTACTGGGGTCCTGCACAGGTCCCATGATGTCCTGCACACTCCTACTGATGTTCTGCACACATTCTACGATGTCCTGCACACCCCTACTGGGGTCCTACACAGGTTCCATGATGTCCTGCACACTTCTACTGGGGTCCTGCACAGGTCCCATGATGTCCTGCACACTCCTACTAAGGTCCTGCACACTCCTACTGAGGTCCTGCACACATTCTACGACGTCCTGCACACCCCTACTGGGGTCCTGCACAGGTCCCATGATGTCCTGCACACTCCTACTAAGGTCCTGTACAGGTCTCATAATGTCATGCACACTCCTACTGAGGTCCTGCACACCCCTACTGGGGTCCTGCACAGGTCCCATGATGTCCTGCACACTCCTACTAAGGTCCTGTACAGGTCTCATAATGTCATGCACACTCCTACTGAGGTCCTGCACACCCCTACTGGGGTCCTGCACACGTTCCATGATATCCTGCGCACTCCTACTGAGGTCCTGTACAGGTCTCATAATGTCATGCACACTCCTACTGAGGTCCTGCACACCCCTACTGGGGTCCTGCACAGGTCCCATGATGTCCTGCACACTCCTACTAAGGTCCTGCACACTCCCACTGAGGTCCTGCACACATTCTACGACGTCCTGCACACCCTTACTGGGGTCCTGCACAGGTCCCAAAATGTCCTGCACACTCCTACTGAGGTCCTGCACACACCCTTACTGGGGTCCCTGCACAGGTCCCCTGATGTCCTGCACACTCCTACTAAGGTCCTGCACACTCCTACTGAGGTCCTGCACACATTCTACGACGTCCTGCACACCCCTACTGGGGTCCTGCACAGGTCCCATGATGTCCTGCACACTCCTACTAAGGTCCTGCACACTCCTACTGAGGTCCTGCACACATTCTACGGCGTCCTGCACATACCCTACTGAGATCCAGCACACATTCCATGAAGTCCTGCTCATCCTTACAGGGTCTTGCACACGTTTCATGATGTCCTGCACACTCCCTACTGATGTCCTGTACACATTCCACGAAGTTCTGATCATCACTTACAGGGGTCTTGCACACGTTTCATGATGTACTGCACACTCCTACTAAGGTCCTGCACACATTCTATGATGTCCTGCACACCCCTATTGGGGTCCTGCACACGCTTCATGATGTCCTGCACACTCCTACCGGGATGTCCTGCACACATTCCACGAAGTTCTGATCATCCTTACAGGGGTCTTGCACACGTTTCATGATGTCCTGCACACTCCTACTAAGGTCCTGCACACATTCCATGATGTCCTGCACACCCTATTGGGGTCCTGCACACGTTCCATGATGTCCTGTGTAATTTTACTCAAGGTCCTACACACATCTCCATGACGTCCTGCTCAACCCTTACTGGGGTCCTGCACACGCTTCATGATGTCCTGCACACTCCTACTGATGTCCTGCACACATTCCATGAAGTCCTGCTCATCCTTACATGGGTCTTGCACATGTTTCATGATGTCCCTGCACACTCCTACTAAGTGTCCTGCACACATCTCTACGACGTCCTGCACACCCTACTGGGGTCCTGCACAGGTCCCATGTGATGTCCTGCACACTCCTACTGATGTTCTGCACACATTCTACGATGTCCTGCACACCCCTACTGGGGTCCTACACAGGTTCCATGATGTCCTGCACACTCCTACTGGGGTCCTGCACAGGTCCCATGATGTCCTGCACACTCCTACTAAGGTCCTGCACACTCCTACTGAGGTCCTGCACACATTCTACGACGTCCTGCACACCCCTACTGGGGTCCTGCACACGTTCCATGATATCCTGCGCACTCCTACTGAGGTCCTGTACAGGTCCCATAATGTCATGCACACTCCTACTGAGGTCCTGCACACCCCTACTGGGGTCCTGCACAGGTCCCATGATGTCCTGCACACTCCTACTAAGGTCCTGCACACTCCCACTGAGGTCCTGCACACATTCTATGACGTCCTGCACACCCTTACTGGGGTCCTGCACAGGTCCCAAAATGTCCTGCACACTCCTACTGAGGTCCTGCACACCCCTACTGGGGTCCTGCACAGGTCCCATGATGTCCTGCACACTCCTACTAAGGTCCTGCACACTCCTACTGAGGTCCTGCACACATTCTACGACGTCCTGCACACCCCTACTGGGGTCCTGCACAGGTCCCATGATGTCCTGCACACTCCTACTGATGTTCTGCACACATTCTACGATGTCCTGCACACCCCTACTGGGGTCCTACACAGGTTCCATGATGTCCTGCACACTTCTACTGGGGTCCTGCACAGGTCCCATGATGTCCTGCACACTCCTACTAAGGTCCTGCACACACCTAATGAGGTCCTGCACACATTCTACGACGTCCTGCACACCCCTACTGGGGTCCTGCACACGTTCCATGATATCCTGCGCACTCCTACTGAGGTCCTGTACAGGTCCCATAATGTCATGCACACTCCTACTGAGGTCCTGCACACCCCTACTGGGGTCCTGCACAGGTCCCATGATGTCCTGCACACTCCTACTAAGGTCCTGCACACTCCCACCGGGAGGTCCTGCACACATTCTACGACGTCCTGCACACCCTTACTGGGGTCCTGCACAGGTCCCAAAATGTCCTGCACACACTCTCCTACTGAGGTCCTGCACACCCTACTGGGGTCCTGCACAGGTCCCATGATGTCCTGCACACTCCTACTAAGGTCCTGCACACTCCAACTGAGGTCCTGCACACATTATACGACGTCCTGCACACCCCTACTGGAATCCTGCGCAGGTTCCATGGTGTCCTGCACACTCCTACTAAGGTCCTGCACACTCTTACTGAGGTCTTGCACACATCCTGCGACGTCCTGCACACCCCTACTGGAGATCCAGCACACATTCCATGAAGTCCTGCTCATCCTTACAGGGGTCTTGCACACGTTTCATGATGTCCTGCACACTCCTACTGATGTCCTGTACACATTCCACGAAGTTCTGATCATCCTTACAGGGGTCTTGCACACGTTTCATGATGTACTGCACACTCCTACTAAGGTCCTGCACACATTCCATGATGTCCTGCACACCCCTATTGGGGTCCTGCACACGCTTCATGATGTCCTGCACACTCCTACTGATGTCCTGCACACATTCCTCGAAGTTCTGATCATCCTTACAGGGTCTTGCACACGTTTCATGATGTCCCTGCACACTCCTACTAAGGTCCTGCACACATTCCATGATGTCCTGCACACCCCTATTGGGGTCCTGCACACGTTCCATGATGTCCTGTGTAATTTTACTAAGGTCCTACACACATTCCATGACGTCCTGCTCAACCCTACTGGGGTCCTGCACACGCTTCATGATGTCCTGCACACTCCTACTGATGTCCTGCACACATTCCATGAAGTCCTGCTCATCCTTACAGGGGTCTTGCACATGTTTCATGATGTCCTGCACACTCCTACTAAGGTCCTGCACACATTCTACGACGTCCTGCACACCCCTACTGGGGTCCTGCACAGGTCCCATGATGTCCTGCACACTCCTACTGATGTTCTGCACACATTCTACGATGTCCTGCACACCCCTACTGGGGTCCTGCACAGGGTCCATGATGTCCTGCACACTCCTACTGGGGTCCTGCACAGGTCCCATGATGTCCTGCACACTCCTACTAGGTCCTGGCCACTCCTACTAAGGTCCTGCACACATTCTACGACGTCCTGCACACCCCTACTGGGGTCCTGCACAGGTCCCATGATGTCCTGCACACTCCTACTGAGGTCCTGTACAGGTCCCATAATGTCATGCACACTCCTACTGAGGTCCTGCACACCCCTACTGGGGTCCTGCACAGGTCCCATGATGTCCTGCACACTCCTACTAAGGTCCTGCACACTCCCACTGAGGTCCTGCACACATTCTACGACGTCCTGCACACCCTTACTGGGGTCCTGCACAGGTCCCAAAATGTCCTGCACACTCCTACTGAGGTCCTGCACACCCCTACTGGGGTCCTGCACAGGTCCCATGATGTCCTGCACACTCCTACTAAGGTCCTGCACACTCCTACTGAGGTCCTGCACACATTCTACGACGTCCTGCACACCCCTACTGGGGTCCTGCACAGGTCCCATGATGTCCTGCACACTCCTACTAAGGTCCTGCACACTCCTACTGAGGTCCTGCACACATTATACGGCGTCCTGCACACCCCTACTGGGGTCCTGCACACGTTCCATGATATCCTGCGCACTCCTACTGAGGTCCTGTACAGGTCCCATAATGTCATGCACACTCCTACTGAGGTCCTGCACACCCTACTGGGGTCCTGCACAGGTCCCATGATGTCCTGCACACTCCTACTAAGGTCCTGCACACCCCACTGAGGTCCTGCACACATTCTACGACGTCCTGCACACCCTTACTGGGGTCCTGCACAGGTCCCAAAATGTCCTGCACACTCCTACTGAGGTCCTGCACACCCCTACTGGGGTCCTGCACAGGTCCCATGATGTCCTGCACACTCCTACTAAGGTCCTGCACACTCCTACTGAGGTCCTGCACACATTCTACGACGTCCTGCACACCCCTACTGGGGTCCTGCACAGGTCCCATGATGTCCTGCACACTCCTACTAAGGTCCTGCACACTCCTCCTGAGGTCCTGCACACATTCTACGGCGTCCTGCACACCCCTACTGAGATCCAGCACACATTCCATGAAGTCCTGCTCATCCTTACAGGGGTCTTGCACACGTTTCATGATGTCCTGCACACTCCTACTGATGTCCTGCACACATTCCACGAAGTTCTGATCATCCTTACAGGGTCTTGCACACGTTTCATGATGTCCTGCACACTCCTACTAAGGTCCTGCACACATTCCATGATGTCCTGCACACCCCTATTGGGGGTCCTGCACACGCTTCATGATGTCCTGCACACTCCTACTGATGTCCTGCACACATTCCACGAAGTTCTGATCATCCTTACAGGGGTCTTGCACACGTTTCATGATGTCCTGCACACTCCTTACTAAGGTCCTGCACACATTCCATGATGTCCTGCACACCCCTATTGGGGTCCCTGCACACGTTCTATTATGTCCTGTGTAATTTTACTAGCTGTCCTACACACATTCCATGACGTCCTGCTCAACTCCTACTGGGGTCCTGCACACGCTTCATGATGTCCTGCACACTCCTACTGATGTCCTGCACACATTCCATGAAGTCCTGCTCATCCTTACAGGGTCTTGCACATGTTTCATGATGTCCTGCACACTCCTACTAAGGTCCTGCACACATTCTACGACGTCCTGCACACCCCTACTGGGGTCCTGCACAGGTCCCATGATGTCCTGCACACTCCTACTGATGTTCTGCACACATTCTACGATGTCCTGCACACCCCTACTGGGGTCCTACACAGGTTCCATGATGTCCTGCACACTCCTACTGGGGTCCTGCACAGGTCCCATGATGTCCTGCACACTCCTACTAAGGTCCTGCACACTCCTACTGAGGTCCTGCACACATTCTACGACGTCCTGCACACCCCTACTGGGGTCCTGCACACGTTCCATGATATCCTGCGCACTCCTACTGAGGTCCTGTACAGGTCCCATGATGTCCTGCACACTCCTACTAAGGTCCTGCACACTCCCACTGAGGTCCTGCACACATTCTACGACGTCCTGCACACCCTTACTGGGGTCCTGCACAGGTCCCAAAATGTCCTGCACACTCCTACTGAGGTCCTGCACACCCCTACTGGGGTCCTACACAGGTCCCATGATGTCCTGCACACTCCTACTAAGGTCCTGCACACTCCTACTGAGGTCCTGCACACATTATACGACGTCCTGCACACCCCTACTGGGGTCCTGCACAGGTCCCATGATGTCCTGCACACTCCTACTAAGGTCCTGCACACTCCTACTGAGGTCCTGCACACATTCTACGGCGTCCTGCACACCCCTACTGAGGGTTGCTGTAGTTCCACGACGTCCTGCATACTCCTACTGCGGTCTCGCATAGTCAACCGACACTTCAGCACACCCTGCGACGACTTCTTATCTTTGGTGCGCATGGTACAAACACGCGCCACGCTCAAAAACAACCCTTCCGCATAGCGTCCTGTTCCAAGCCGGACGTTTAGAGTACACCACCCTAGAGAGCAAGGTATTTATATGGAGTCTCTAAGAAAACAATGACTGATAACGAAAAACCCGTCATTTTTATAAACTAATCTTGAGAGGCCGGTTTCCGAGTTTCAAACGCCCGTTAGGGGCCCAGAAGTCATTATGGTGAGTTCTGGACAATTATTTTCGTCATTCCCGTGGCCGATCACCTCTAGTCACAAATTTTCGAGCGATTTGGTCCACGCCTTCCAAAAAATGGTTTTCGACGGACGGAGGTGGAGGCGGAGGCGGAGGCGGAGGCGGAGGCGGAGGCGGAGGCGGAGGCGGAGGCGGAGGCGGAGGCGGAGGCGGAGGCGGAGGCGGAGGCGGTGGTGGAGAACGTTTTTGCGTACTTTGAGAGGTCATAACTTTAGAAAGCGGGGACCAGTTGGGATGAAAAAGTTGCACACATATGTAATTTCTTGCAGCGCGTCGAATAGTGTACAGCTCATACCTCTGTTGACGGTATGAATAGGTGATCTCATTGTAGGGCATCCGCGCGGGAAGAGATCAAAGCCAAATCCTGGTGAGCGCTTCGCGCTCACCACAATTCCTCGAGGGTTTTCGTCGAAACCAGCTCATGGGCTGGCGCAACCGTACTCCAGCAACAGAGGCCGGCGTAGCCGGACCCCAGCGGCAGAGGCCGGCGTCAGCCGACCGACGCCGCTGGTAGAAATATACTCAGTTAAAAAGGGAAGATAAAGAAAAATGAAAAAAAGGCTTTGAAATATTCCTGAGAACGATTTGGCGTAGTATAATTTGTTTTTCGGGAAATGAAGTGAAATAGTTGAAAGTATGATTTGGCAGTCGAGTTTGAACCAACTATTGATAAGAGTTGTGCATAACGAAGATCGCCTTGTCCGTGCTTATCCGTAGAACATATCGAAGCAAAATCACGCGTGTTGATTTTACTTCACCTAATACGTGAAGACCGCCGCATCACAGCTCCCAAAAAAGTTTTGATGCTTCCAATTTCACGCGTGATTTCGCTTTGATATGTTCTACGGATAAGCGCAGACAAGGCGATCTTCGTTTTGCACAACTCTTATCAATAGTTGGTTCAAGCTCGACTGCCAAATCATACTTTCAACTATTTCACTTCATTTGCCGAAAAACAATTATTCTACGCCAAATCGTTCTCAGGAATATTTCAAAACCTTTTTTCATTTTTCTTTATCTTCCCTTTTTAACTGAGTATATTTCTATGGCCATGCCAAATCTTTACTTTTGCCAGTAACCTAAACTTTCAGGAATTTCATTCATTTTTCCTAAAGGTTTCCTTTCTAACATGATTTATGCCTGGTGGTGTTAGATGAAAGTGAACCCACTGATTTCCTGCCCCCCCCCCTTCTATGACGTCCTGCGCACTACAACTGATGCCCTGCACACTTATTCTGATGTCCTGCACACTTTCTATGATGGCCTGCACCCTTCCACTGATGCACTACACACTTTCTATGAGGTGCTGCACACTCCCACTAATGTCCTGCGCGTATTCTGTAACATCTTGCACACTCCCACTGATGTCCTGCACACTTTCTACGGCGTTCTGCGTACACCCATTTGGGTCACAAGCACGCTCATGCCGATCATTTTTCCGCAGGGCTACCGTAACCCTCCTTCAAAAATTTTCTGAGTGTCAGCTTGGATATGAGCACATCGTAATAGCCAACAAACGTGTTTGCACAATTTCGACCTCCTCAACCACTTCGAAGAGAACGGTGTGTGAATGAATGCATACCGCTCCTCTGCACTTTTATACCCCGCATGTTATGAGCGTGTGTTATCGTTCGTTATCATGTTTTGCTCAAGAATGGTTACGGTAGCCCTGCGGAAAAAAATGATCGGCATTGGCGTGCTTCTATTTGGGTCCCGCACACGTTCTACGGCGTCTTGCGCACTCTCATTTGGGTCCCGCACACTTTCCACGGCGTTCTGCGCACGCCCATTTGGGTCCCGCACACTTTCTACGGCGTCCGGCGCGTTCTCATTTGGGTACCGCACACTTTCTACGGCGTCCGACGCACTCTCATTTGGGTCCCGCCCACTTTCTACGGCGTCCGGCGCACTCCCACTTTGGTCCCGCACACTTTCTACGGCGTCCGACGCACTCTCATTTGGGTCCCGCCCACTTTCTACGGCGTCCGGCGCACTCTCATTTGGGTACCGCACACTTTCTACGGCGTCCGGTGCACTCCCACTTTGGTCCCGCACACTTTCTACGGCGTCCGACGCACTCTCATTTGGGTCCCGCCCACTTTCTACGGCGTCCGCCGCACTCTCATTGGGACCCACACACTTACTACGACGTTCTGCGCACATCCATTTGGGTCCCGCACACTTTCTACAGCGTCCGGCGCACTTTCGTTTGGGTCCCGCACACTTTCTACGGCGTCCGGCGCACTCTCGTTTGGGTCCCGCACACTTTCTACGGCGTCCGGCGCACTCTCGTTTGGGTCCCGCACACTTTCTACGGCGTCCGGCGCACTCTCATTTGGGTTCCACACACTTTCTAGGGCGTTCTGCGCACACCCATTTGGGTCACAAGCACGCTCATGCCGATCATTTTTCCGCAGGGCTACCGTAACCCTCCTTCAAAAATTTTCTGAGTGTCAGCTTGGATATGAGCACATCGTAATAGCCAACAAACGTGTTTGCACAATTTCGACCTCCTCAGCCACTTCGAAGAGAACGGTGTGTGAATGAATGCATACCGCTCCTCTGCCCTTTTATACCCCGCATGTTATGAGCGTGTGTTATCGTTCGTTATCATGTTTTGCTCAAGAATGGTTACGGTAGCCCTGCGGAAAAAAATGATCGGCATTGGCGTGCTTCTATTTGGGTCCCGCACACGTTCTACGGCGTCTTGCGCACTTTTACTTGGGTCCCGCACGCTTTCTACGGCGTCTGGCGCACTCTCATTTGGGTCCAGCACACTTTCTAGGGCGTCTTGCGCACTTTCACTGTGTCACCGCACACTTTCTACGGCGTCCGGCGCACTCTCATTTGGGTCCCACACACTTTCTACGGCGTTCTGCGCACACCCATTTGGGTCCCGCACACTTTCTACGGCGTCCGACGCACTCTCATTTGGGTCCCGAACACTTTCTACGGCGTCCGGCGCACTCTCATTTAGATCCCACACACTTTCTACGGCGTTCTGCGCACGCCCATTTGGGTCCCGCACACTTTCTACGGCTTCCGGCGCCCTCCCACTTGGGTCCCGCACGCTTTCTACGGCGTCTGGCGCACTCCCACTTGGGTCCCGCACACTTTCTACGGCGTCCGACGCACTCTCATTTGGGTCCCGAACACTTTCTACGGCGTCCGGCGCACTCTCATTTAGATCCCGCACACTTTCTACGGCGTTCTGCGCACGCCCATTTGGGTCCCACACACTTTCTACGGTGTTCGGCGCCCTCCCACTTGGGTCCCGCACACTTTCTACGGCGTCAGACGCACTCTCATTTGGGTCCCGCACACTTTCTATGGCGTCCGGCGCACTCTCATTTGGGACCCACACACTTACTACGGCGTTCTGCGCACATCCATTTGGGTCCCGCACACTTTCTACGGCGTCCGGCGCACTCTCATTTGGGTCCCGCACACTTTCTACGGCGTCAGACGCACTCTCATTTGGGTCCCGCACACTTTCTATGGCGTCCGGCGCACTCTCATTTGGGACCCACACACTTACTACGGCGTTCTGCGCACATCCATTTGGGTCCCGCACACTTTCTACGGCTTCCGGCGCCCTCCCACTTGGGTCCCGCACGCTTTCTACGGCGTCTGGCGCACTCCCATTTGGGTCCCGCACACTTTCTACGGCGTCCGACGCACTCTCATTTGGGTCCCGAACACTTTCTCCGGCGTCCGGCGCACTCTCATTTAGCTCCCACACACTTTCTACTGCGTCTGGCGCACTCTCATTTGGGTACCGCACACTTTCTACGGCGTCCTGTGCACTCCCACTTGGGTCCCGCACACTTTCTACGGCGTCAGACGCACTCTCATTTGGGTCCCGCACTCTTTCTACGGCGTCCGGCGCACTCTCATTTGGGACCCACACACTTACTACGGCGTTCTACGCACATCCATTTGGGTCCCACACACTTTCTACGGCGTCCGACGCGCTCTCATTTGGGTCCCGCACACTTTCTACGGCGTCCGGCGCACTCTCATTTGGGTCCCACACACTGTTCAGGCGTTCTGCGCACATCCATTTGGGTCCCGCACACGTTCTGCGGCGTCTTGCGCACTCCCACTGGAGCCACGCACAATTTCTACGGCGTCTTGCGCACTTCCAATTGGGTACCGCACACTTTCTATGTCGTCCAGTGCACTCCCACTTGGGTCCCGCACACTTTCTACTGCGTACTAAGCACACACATTTGGGTCCCGCACACTTTCTACGGCGTCAGACGCACTCTCATTTGGGTCCCGCACACTTTCTATGGCGTCCGGCGCACTCTCATTTGGGACCCACACACTTACTACGGCGTTCTGCGCACATCCATTTGGGTCCCGCACACTTTCTACGGCGTCCGGCGCACTCTCATTTGGGTCCCGCACACTTTCTACGGCGTCCGGCGCACTCTCATTTGGGTCCCACACACTGTCTAGGGCGTTCTGCGCACACCCATTTGGGTCCCGCACACTTTCTACGGCGTCCGCCGCACTCCCACTTGGGCCCCGCACACTTTCTACGGCGTCCTGTGCACTCCCACTTGGGTCCCGCACACTTTCTACGGCGTCAGACGCACTCTCATTTGGGTCCCGCACACTTTCTATGGCGTCCGGCGCACTCTCATTTGGGGCCCACACACTTACTACGGCGTTCTGCGCACATCCATTTGGGTCCCGCACACTTTCTACGGCGTCCAGCGCACTCTCGTTTGGGTCCCGCACGCTTTCTACGGCGTCCGATGCACTCTCATTTGGGTCCCGCACTCTTTCTACGGCGTCCGGCGCACTCTCATTTGGGACCCACACACTTACTACGGCGTTCTACGCACATCCATTTGGGTCCCACACACTTTCTACGGCTTCCGGCGCCCTCCCACTTGGGTCCCGCACGCTTTCTACGGCGTCTGGCGCACTCCCATTTGGGTCCCGCACACTTTCTACGGCGTCCGACGCACTCTCATTTGGGTCCCGAACACTTTCTACGGCGTCCGGCGCACTCTCATTTAGATCCCACACACTTTCTACTGCGTCTGGCGCACTCTCATTTGGGTACCGCACACTTTCTACGGCGTCCTGTGCACTCCCACTTGGGTCCCGCACACTTTCTACGGCGTCAGACGCACTCTCATTTGGGTCCCGCACACTTTCTATGGCGTCCGGCGCACTCTCATTTGGGACCCACACACTTACTACGGCGTTCTGCGCACATCCATTTGGGTCCCGCACACTTTCTACGGCGTCCGGCGCACTCTCATTTGGGCCCCGCACACTTTCTACGGCGTCCTGTGCACTCCCATTTGGGTCCCGCACACTTTCTATGGCGTCAGACGCACTCTCATTTGGGTCCCGCACACTTTCTATGGCGTCCGGCGCACTCTCATTTGGGTCCCGCACACTTTCTACGGCGTTCTGCGCACGCCCATTTGGGTCCCGCACACTTTCTACGGCTTCCGGCGCCCTCCCACTTGGGTCCCGCACGCTTTCTACGGCGTTCGGCGCAATCCTACTTTGGTCCCACACACGTTCTACGGCATCTTTCGCACTCCTGCTGGGGTCCCGCACACTATCTACGGCGTTCTGTGGCGCACTTCTGAGTCACACCGTGCGGCGTTCCAAAAAGTACTTCCGAGACCCCCCGTATTGATTGAAGCGTTGCCCCGTTTCAGGGCGCGTTCAATCCTGAGAAAAAGCCTATCAGTAACGGTGTTTATTTCATTAAATCATTTTTACGAATGAGTGAACGTTGGATGGTTTATAATAACATGTTTACGTGTTTTTGTCTTTCTTGACCCTCAATTTTGAGGTTCCGCAAAAATTGAGCAACCAACTTCAAAATTTGACAGGAGCTAGGTGCAAACAAAACCAGCTCCCTGGCCAAAAATGAGCTCTCTAGCTCAACGATAAGTGTTCCAACAAGATCGTGAACGCCAACTGAAAAAAAAGGAGATGAACATTTTTTCGACCAAAATGATGTGGTTTTGACACTTTTTCTCGAATCTAAGGTAACCATTCCCGACCATTTTTTGAACAGTTATTCACCTTTCTAAAGTATATTAAATGCAAAAAGAACGGTCTTCCTACGTTTACTCTGGACCCTGATACTGAGATCAGGGGGTTGCGCGATGACGAATCAAAGCCAAATCTGGTGAGCGCTTCGCGCTCACCACAATTTCACTACATTTTAGAGCAATGCCAAATCCTTGACCTTTTCTGCGGAGCCCAACTTTCAGAAATATATAGTAGGATACTTGCTATAACTATAAACTAGCGAGACCTAGCGAAGTTTTCGCTCAAGAAAACTCTCCCGTACGCTAGCTTCCTGAGGCAGATTATTCTGACAAAACGGTGTTGACTGCCTTCCGTCTATCTGAAAGTTGCTGTCCGTATGGACTCTCTTGAGCAGAGTAGGCTGCCGCGCATTTACAGCAGGGCGTCGGTTATGAAATTGTGGGATTAAAAACAAAACATAAGGAGCTAGCGGTAGATCGTCGGTGGCTACCGGCATCTTATTTACGACCCCTTCCGTCTGTAATGTTCCCAAGCTATTATTCTCGCTTTACCATCCCTGTCATGTTAAGAAAAAAGCACTCGCATTTCAGATGTGGTCTCCCTTGTAGACCAACACCATGCCTTTGTTCTCAAAAAAAAATGAAATATTTCCGTGGATGTTTATGTTTTTGTGAAGCAGATTTTGATAAGCTCAGACATACAACATATATAAACTGGCTTACGGAAGTTAGTGAATAAAAATTACTGAGCGGTTGTAATGAGTGACGAACAGAGAAGATGCGGAAGTAGAGCTGGTGCTTGTTTCGTCAGACTGGAGAGGAAGTGTCTCCAGGATTTCGCGTACTCCTCAAAACGCTTTGCACGCTTCTCAAGATACATGATTTCCTATCTGTTTTCTTCGCTACACAAAGGCTAAGATTTCGCATGAAAAAATTGACAAAATACACCTTCTTCATGATGTCCTGCACACTTCCACTGCGGCCCTGCTAACTTTCTATGACGTTCTGCACATTCCCACCTGGGTCCTGAACACATCTCACGACGTCCTGCACACCCCTACTGGGGTACTGCACCCATTCCATGATGTCCTGCACATTCTTACTGGGAACCTGCGCACTTCCTATGATGTCCTGCACACTTCCATTCGGGTCCTGCACACTCCCACTGGGGTCCTGCACACTTCGTATGACGTCCTGCACACTCCCATTTGGGTCCTGCACACTCCCACTGGGATCCTGCACACTTCGTATGACGTCCTGCACACTCCCATTTGGGTCCTGCACACTCCCACTGGGATCCTGCACACCTCTGACGTTCTGCACTTTCTCACTGGGGTCCTGCACACTTTCTATGACGTTCTGCACCCTCCCACTGGGGTCCTGCACACTTTATCCGACGTTCTGCACACTCCCACTGGGGTCCTGCACACTTTATCCGACGTTCTGCACACTTTCTACGACGTTCTGCACACTCCCACTGAGGTCCTGGACTTTTTCTATGACGTCCTGCACACTCCCATTTGGGTCCTGCGCACTCCCACTGGGGTCCTGCACACTTCCTCCGACGTTTTGCACACTCCCACTGGGGTTCTGCACACCTTCTATGACGTTCTGCACACTCCCATTTGGGTCCTGCACACTCCCACTGGGGTCCTGCACACTTTTTCTGACGTTCAGCATACTCCCATTTGGGTCCTGCACACTTTCTACGACGTCCTGCACACTCCCACTGAGGTCCTGCATACTTTCAATGACGTCCCGCTCACTCCCATTTGTGTCCTGCACATTCCCACTGAGGTCCTGCACACTTTCTATGACGTTCTGCACACTCACATTTGAGTCCTGCACACTCCCACTGGGGTATTGCACACTTTATATGACGTCCTGCACACTCCCACCGGGGTCCTGCACACTTTCTATGGCGTCCTGTACACTCCCATCTGGGTCCTGCACACTCCCACTGGGTCCTGCACACTTTCTATGAAGTCCTGCACACCCCCATTTAAGTCCTGCATACTCCCACTGAGGTCCTGCATACTATCGATAGCGTCCTGCACACTCCTCAAACCCTGGCGGTTCTGAACGGCGTCCCATCCACCACTACTAAATACCTGTCGCCTTGAATAGAGCTTAGCCTTTCTAGAGCTAGACGACTCATAGAAGTTTTCATGACCCAAGGCCAAAGGTGCGCCCCACGGACAAACTCGGTTGCCCCGAGGCGCGCAAGAGGTGATTCAGGCTGATTTTTTGGTAATCGATGAATGTCCCACCCACCCAAATGTTGGTATCATTTCATCCGTTTTGATCGGCCATTCCGGAGATCCGCGGGAAAACGCAATTACACTCACACACAGACACAGACACACACAGACAGACACACAGACAGACAGACACACACACACACACACACACACACACACACACACACACACGCACGCACACACACACACACACACACACACACACACACACACACACACACACACACACACACACACACACACACACACACACACACACACACACACACACACACACACACACACACACACACACACACACACACACACACACACACACACACACACACACACACACATACAAACATCGGGACATAACTGCTTTAAAGGCAGTGTTCACGATGATTCTCGTTTCCAAGTTTTCCACTCAAAACCATGCGTTGGCTACCAAGTGTCACCAAAATCACGAAGAAACGGCGAGAAACGCACTAATTCGTCTTATTTCAGTGACATTATTTTATGGCCTGGACTAGTTGTCTGGTTGGATGAACGTGTTCACGGTGGTTGTCACCGGTAAAAAATGGGACTAATCGAAAATGGAAGAATATATTGGGCAAAACAGTATTAGTTAGGGCCCGAAGGAAAGAACGGAGCAACAGAGAATGGAGAAGTGCAAAAGACGGGTCCACAAAAGATTTCTTTGTCACAACGAACAGTTCCATTGATACTCAAGAGGCGGGCTGATACTTGAGGATTTCGTGCCCTTCTGATGCGTTTTTCTCGGTTTCTTCGTCATTTTTGTTCTACCAGGGGGTCAAATAATCGATTTAGCGATTAATCTCAAAATCGAAAATTATCGTGAACACTGCCTTTAAGTATAAGGATTTATGAGGTACTGAAGAGTTGTGAGAAATTAGGAGTCATTACACTAAGATGTTTGAAATGTAAAATCAGGGCAAAATGGAGTGCGATCTTGTCGAATATTCAAATTATTCATGCTGAATATTCGAATAAACCGTATATTTCACTTCTTTGAATATTCGAATATTCGGATAAACGAATATTTCACTTCTTTGAATATTCGAATATTCGAATTACTCGAATATTCGAATCTTATTCGAATAAACGAATATTCGGGCAGCACTCTAGTGTGCACTGCGAGAAGGAAGCATGATGTTTTTTGACATGGGCTTCTTGTACCATATGTACTCCATCTGATTTTGCCAATGTGAGTTCCATCTCAAGAAGTTTTTTAACTGTGTGCTCGAGTCATAGCTTTGAGCAATTTGTTAGGGCGTCGACCCGTGGTGGTCATGTTCTTGACCTAGTTCTGTGTAATGATAACTGTATGGTCAATTCAGTAAGCATTTCTCCGCCGTTGGGGTCCAGTGATCACTCTACCGTTCATTTTGCACTTAAAGGCAGTGTTCACGATGAAAATTGTTTGTCTGTTTTCCCGCCTATCTTGAAAACGGCCCCATGCTGATTCCAACGATACCTCTGAAATCGTACAAGACCTTCTGGGAACGGAGTTTTGGTCCCTCAAAGATTGAGCTATGGAAACATGGTGGACGAGTTGTCCGGGGCTTGTAACTTCCGTATTTTGCAGCCGATCTATGCGAGCTGACCTGAGTAAAGAGAGAAGCTGAGAATGAAGGGAAGAACAAGGCTAATGATTGAAAATCATCGCTCATCTCCCGATCTCGAGCATTCATTTGTTCACGTCGGTGGGCGTGTGATGCGCTTTTAGGGTTTTCAATGCGCTCGAAGTTGCAACTTCGGGCTCTTTTGGGGCTCTTCCTGGCTCGTTTTCATGCGTTCTTTCGACGTTAACGTTACAGTGTGCCTCTCCACTACCCAATCCTAGTGGAATTTCGAGAACTTTTTTCATCGTGAACACTGCCTTTAACCTTCCGAGGTGTAATGCTCCCGTTGTATATAGAAGAAATTTTAGGAAAGCAAATCTCGATGCTATTCGCAACCATTTACTTCATGTAGACTGGTTCGGTTCCTTGGGCACTGTTGTCAGTGTGGACGAAAAGTACGAGCTTTTCCTTTCTATCATCCACCATTGCATTGACACTTTCGTTCCCCTCGAACCGTGTTACCGTAATAAACGAAGACTCCCACCGCATTTAACCAACCTTGAGCAGTTGAGATCTGAGGCTTGGCGTTTGGCTAAAACTCAGGACTGTGCTGAGTTCTGGGAACGGTTCAAGAAAGTTAGTGAACGTTTTGCTAATAAATTGAAGAAGTATAATAACCATACTGAGTAAAAAGCGGTCGAGTTAAGTGATAAACATTCCTTTTTCAGATTTATCAACTCTAAGCTCCGGAAAAAAACAGGTGTTGGAGTTCTCAAAAACCCCAATGGGGCATTGGTGAGGAATGCTAGTGATAGAGCTGAGTTGTTGGCGGATGTATTTCAAAAGTCTTTTTCTGACGTCTCTTCTATGGACAGTCTACCTGTGTCCAATTCTCTCGCTGTTATGGCTGATTCATGTTGGTTCTACAAGGATGAAATCATCAAGGAACTTCTTACCTGGCCCTCATCCAACTCTATCACTCCCGACGCCATACCACTCAGCTTTGTCAAGCAGATCGCTCTTGATATTGCAGGTCCCCTGGAGTATATTTTCAATCTGAGCTTCATGTCTAGTGAAGTCCCCATCAAATGGAGGCAATCATTTGTTACCCCCATTCCAAAAAAGCCCCCTTTCACAGACCCTGCTAATTTCAGACCAATCAGTTTAACATCTATTTTCTCACGGCTGTTTGAAAAAAAATCCTGAAGAAGAGAATCGTTTGTCACTTAGAATCAAATCAGGTTATCTCTCCCTTCCAACATGGTTTCCAGGGAGGAAAGTCCACTGTGACGGCAACCATAGAAGCGCTTAACAAGTGGACGGCTTTCCTAGATGTTGGGAAGAGTGTTGATGTTGTGTATTTTGATTTTGCTAAGGCTTTTGATAAGGTTCCTCATGATAAATTGTTACAAAAACTTGCAATGGTTGGTATCCATCCGCGAATTGTGGTGAGCGCGAAGCGCTCACCAGATTTGGCTTTGATTCGCCATCGCGCAACCCCCTGATCTCAGTATCAGGGTCCAGAGTAAACGTAGGAAGACCGTTCTTTTTGCATTTAATACACTTTAGAAAGGTGAATAACTGATCAAAAAATGGTCCGGAATGGTTACCTGAGATTCGAGAAAAAGTGCCAAAACCACGTCATTTTGGTCGAAAAAATGTTCATCTCCTTTTTTTTTCAGTTGGCGTTCACGATCTTGTTGGAACACTTATCGTTGAGCTAGAGAGCTCATTTTTGGCCGGGAAGCTGGTTTTGTTTGCACCTAGCTCCTGTCAAATTTTGAAGTTGGTAGCTCAATTTTTGCGGAACCTCAAAATTGAGGGTAAAGAAAGACAAAAACACGTAAACATGTTATTAAAAACCAACCGACGTTTGCTTATTCGTAAAAATGAACTAGTGAAATAAACACCGTTACTGATAGGCTTTTGCTCAGGACTTGCCGGGGCAACGCTTCAATCAATACGGCGGGATCTCGGAAGTACTTTTTGAAACGCCGCACGGTGTGACTCAGAAGTGCGCCACAGAGCGCCGTAGATACTGTGCGGGACCCCAGCAGGAGTGCGAAAGACGTCGTAGAACATGTGTGTGACCAAAGTAGGAGTGCGCCGGACGCCGTAGAAAGTGTGCGGGACCCAAGTGGGTGTGCGCAGAACGCCGTAGAAAGTGTGCGGGACCCAAATGAGAGTGCGCCGGACGCCGTAGAAAGTGTGCTGCAGAACCCAAATGGGAGTGCGCAGAATGCCCTAGAAAGTGTGTGGGACCCAAATGAGAGTGCGCCGGACGCCGTAGAAAGTGTGCGGGACCCAAGTGGGAGTGCGCCGGACGCCGTAGAAACTGTGCGGGACCCAAATGAGAGTGCGCCGGACGCCGTAGAAAGTGTGCGGGACCCAAGTGGGAGTGCGCCGGACGCCGTAGAAAGTGTGCAGGACATCAGTGGAAGGATGCAGGACATCAGTAGGCGTGTGCAGGACGTCATCGAAAGTGCGCAGGCTATCAGTTGGAGTGCGCAGGACGTCATAGAAGGGGGGGGGACAGGACATCAGTGGGTTTACTTTCATCTAACACCACCAGGCATAAATCATGTTAGAAAGGAAACCTTTAGAAAAAATAAATGAAATTCCTGAAAGTTTAGGTTCCTGGCAAAAGTAAAGATTTGGCATGCTCATAAAAATATACTCAGTTAAAAAGGGAAGATAAAGAAAAATGAAAAAAAGGTTTTGAAATATTCCTGAGAACGATTTGGCGTAGAATAATTTGTTCTTTGGGAAATGAAGTGAAATAGTTGAAAGTATGATTTGGCAGTCGAGTTTGAACCAACTATTGATAAGAGTTGTGCAAAACGAGAGATCGCCTTGTCTATGCTTATCCGTAGAACATATCAAAGCGAAATCACGCGTGTTGATTTTACTTCACCTAATACGTGAAGACCGCCGCATTACAGCTCCCGAAAAAGTTTCGATGCTTCCCATTTCACGCGTGATTTCGCTTCGATATATTCTACGGATAAGCACAGACAAGGCGATCTCTCGTTTTGCACAACTCTTATCAATAGTTGGTTCAAACTCGACTGCCAAATCATACTTTCAACTATTTCACTTCATTTCCCAAAGAACAAATTATTCTACGCCAAATCGTTCTCAGGAATATTTCAAAACCTTTTTTTCATTTTTCTTTATCTTCCCTTTTTAACTGAGTATATTTTTATGAGCATGCCAAATCTTTACTTTTGCCAGGAACCTAAACTTTCAGGAATAGTTTCATGGAAACGTTCGTTCCTATCTGACAGGACGTTCTCGGTTCGTGTTGACTCTTCTCACTCAACTCCAAGGCCAGTCCTGAGTGGTGTACCGCAAGGCGGGGTATTGTCGCCCATCCTTTTCAACATATACACTCACGAAATCGCCGGTCTTGTCACTTCCTGTGGCACCGGTTTCAGTGCATTTGCGGATGATATCAAGATCTATCGGGACGTTTCCCAACCGGAGAACTGTATCTTGCTACAACAGTCTATTGACATTGTTAGTACTTGGTCTTGCGATTGGAATCTCCCGTTGGCAAAAGAAAAAACGAAGGTTCTCCACTTGGGTAATTGCAATACTAACAGTAAATATACTGTCAGTGGCTGTCAGATCCAAGAAGTTGACCAAATAACTGATTTAGGGTTCACTATTACTACAAGTCTGAGTTTTGATAAGCACTGTGAATCTATCACGAATAAAGCAACTTTTGCTATGAATATTATTTTCAGGGGTTTGTCAACTTGCAGTCCCTCTGTGCTTATCAGAGCTTACACCACGTATGTAAGGCCTCTACTCGAGTACGGTACCCCGGTATTCAACCTCGCCAAACTCAAGAACATTAATAGATAGGAAAAGATACAGAACAATTTTACTAGAAGAGTTCTTATCAGACAGCATGGCTTCATTTATGGGCCATTGCCCTCCGCTGCTGACAGAAATGCACTCTTTGGCCTAGAGCCTTTGGCTCTCAGAAGGAAAAAGAACGATTTGTTTCTGTTCCATCATATCCTTTTCAATGGCAAGTTTGGTCTTAGGCCTGGGGATTTCGTGAGAACGAGAGGTTCGGTAACCCGGGGGGGTCCGATTAAATTCCACCGTACCGTGTCGAATCTTGAGTGTCGGCGATGCTTTTTCACTAATCGAATTGTTCCGGTATTCGAAGATCTCAGTAGGAACGATACTATTCCTATAAACTTCGGCGCTTATAAGAACTTAGTGCACGTGAAACTGGCTTCCGGAGAGCGGCAGAATGACCCTCCGTAGTGCTGGGTTGCTCGTTTCCCTGTGCTATTCTTCGGACTGATCTATGGTTTGTTCTCGTTTTCATTGGTTCACAGTATCTTTGCTTTGAATATTCCTTTTGAGGTTGGTTGTTTGTTTTCCTGTTTTCTCCTTTTTTCCACACGAGTGTAAACTTGTGTAAATAAATATGTATATATATATATATATATACTTGCCGTATATTTGAAACATTACAGGCTTGATAAAGGTGTTATACACCGAAATATGTATTGCCATTAAAAGGTGATCTTCAAAGAAGTTCTCAGTTGATCGTAAAATAAACCAACAAGTACACATGAGGGGACTATCCTATACGGGGGGGGGGCACTCAAGATTCAAGTCAGAAATGAAATGAACCACCGATCTATACCGCTCCCAATCGAAGCATTTCTATAGAATTTCATCAACAACAATTAATGATAGCAGCATCAGGGCCCCGTCATAGTCGGCCGAAAAACCGGCCGTCCTAGTCCCACCCGGTCGATATCTATGAGACACACGCAGAACGGGAAGAAATGAAGCGATAAAAATCATCCTCAACTGATGAAATTCCACCTTCTCTATGTCGTCCTTGGTCGTATCAGGTAGATTTTTATCATTTCAGACGGTTTTTATCAGTTGGGCTCCAATTTTTTCACATCATAAGGCGATTTTTATCACTCGAAGATGATTTTTATCCCTTCATTTCTTCCCGCTTTGCGTGCTTCTCATACCTGTCGACCGGGTGGGACTAGGACGGCCGCTTTCGGCCGACTATGAGGCCCCGGTCATAGTTGGATGAGCCGACGTGTCCAGCCCGGTCGATACACACAGAATGCATTGGAAATGGGATGCAAAAATCACTCGGTGTATCCCCCCCCCGCACCCCCCAACACCCACCCGGTCGATACGTATGAACAACATGGTGAGGTGAAGCTGAGAAAATCACTCGGTGTATCCCTCCAACACCCCCCCCGGACCCCCAACACCCACCCGGTCGATACGTATGTTTAAAATGATGGAGTGAGGCTGAGAAAATCACTCGGTGTCTCCGACGCGGTCGATATCCATGCAATACGTGGATGACGGCGGATGAGAAAATCACCGGATGGGCGGGTCGATGATAAAACATTGCGTATCACTAGAAAGCTAACCTTACTGCTACCTCCGTTCCTTCACCTTACTCTCCTTCACTATTTCTCTGAACAGGTGCAATCCTGTTGGCCACGTAATCATCGTCATATCTAGTTGGATACACCGAGTGATTTTCTCAACCTCACTCCATCATTCTAATCATACGTATCGACCGGGAAAAGCACGCCCATGCCGATCACTTTTTCCGCAGGGCTACCGTAACCATTCTTGAAAAAACATGATAACGAATGTAAACACACGCTCATAACATGCGGGGTATAAAAGAGCGGAGGAGCGGTATGCATTCATTCACACACCGCTCTCTTCGAGAAGCCACTGGGGAGTGGCTGAGGAGGTCGAAATTGTGCAAACATGTTTGTTGGCTATTAGGATATGCTCATAACCATGCTGACACTTGGTAAAATCTTAAAGGAGGGTTACGGTTGCCCTGCGGAAAAAATGATCGGCATGAGCGTGCTTGTTCGACCGGGTGGGTGTTGGGGGGTGCGGTGGGGGGAGTCGGTGGGTTACAGATGCAAATAGCACCAACTCTGACCGGGGCCTGACGGGGGCCTCAAGCATCTTTTATCAGGTTTTCCATTCATTTCTATGAGAAAATCTTGGGTGGCCCCCCGTCTAGGACAGTTCCCACATGAGACTTCGGGATAGCTCAATTTTATCAGATTTTTTTTCAATGATGGTCTCTTATGAAAACAACGAATTAATGAATTTTCTTGAAGAAAGACCTCTGCCACTTCCAAACGAATATTTTTCTGAAGTTTCTGGGTACACTTTTGCGTTTACTTTCGGAAAACTGTTTACTATTCGATTCCATTCAATATTCTGGTAACTTGTAGAATATTTGTTCGATTTTCCGAAAAAAACGTGTTAATGTACGTTGCCTTCAGGTTGGTCAAGTTTTTGTGAAATGGCAAGTTTCGGTAGCATTTAATACTCAAGTGAGCCCGACTTCTTACCTATCATTCTTTGAAGCCGATTAGAAAATGGCCATTTAAAATCGTAAAATAGTTCACAAATTTATGACTGATCCTCTGCTAAAGCACCACTAAAACACTCCAACTGCAAAATAGCTAGAGAGATATCTGTAAGTGGGAAAGTGTATGAGTTCCAAAAACGATCTCAGTACAATTCTGGAGCTCTGTTTACTTCACGGTTATCGGATAATACATAATTCGTCACTGATCTGTAACAGCGCGGCAACGTACCCGCATCGGATTCTTATGATGAGCGCGCACTGGCGCTGCGCTATTGACACAAGAGTCCTCCGCCGTTGTGCTGCAATAGATTGCTGATGAGGGAACAGAACGCTCCTCAAAGTGCCCAGCACTAGGTTTCTTATGATACATTGGTATGCTTTCACTAGGGTTCGAAGTGGATTTTTTATAATTTAATATTAAGAATCAATGGAGCTCTTCTTCTTCTTCTTTGCAGCCACATTGAGGGTTTTGTCATAGGTTGAGGAACTGGGCGACCAGTAACGGATTCGTCCATAAGTCCATTACGGTCAGCGTGGTAGGTCTCTCCGGACAGTTGAACAAATGTGCGGTATCGTGGCCGATGGTACCGCAGTCCGGGCACACATCAGATTTACTGCTGTCAATCCTGCTGACATAAGACATTAGCATTGTAGAGTGACCACAGCGTAATGATGCGAGCGTGCACCTGGCCCTTCTTCCGAGTTGAGCCTCGGATGTGCAGACTTGGGGCGGCACTACCCCCAATATGGGATTAATGACCGCCTTTTCCAGATGACACCGTACAAACTGAGTATGCTCCTCGCGCAATAGACGGAGTCGTTCTTGCTGTGAGTCGTGCCATCTCTGCAGATTGACTTTGCTGGGAGCATCGGCGAATGGCAATCAATGGAGCGAGACGCGTTACTAGCGGAAACGAGAGCTGAGAATTGAATTGAATCTCAGAAGTACTCAGAACAGTACTCGTACTTAGACTTGAAAAGAAAAGAAGCGGAATTCGTACAAAAAGTTGAGCAACACTTTCAAGAGTTGCACAGAAAACCTCGGCTTGGCCCTTTTTCGAGCCTTTTTGACTCAGTTTACCAATAGTAATTTTTTTAACATCGCCAGACTTGACTCAGCTCCAACAGACGAGTTGAAAGGTTCCAAGATTGTTCATGGAAACAAAACTTAATCAAGTCGAACAAGTGTTTTGCGGAGCTTTTCAATGTTTTCGACAACTTTTACAAGTTTCCCCTTTACCTTTCTTTCGCAACCTCAACACTATAAATTTTTCGAAACACTAGAACACTCAGGGCCCAATTGGATCTGTATCGCGCTACTTTTTACTTTTAGCATGATCTACTTTCAAATGTGTACTGAACTATCAACATCAGAGGGCAGAAGCAGATTGGGAGTCGGGGTATGGAGGTGTCTAAGTGTCATGGGTCACATTCAGTTTTGTCTCAGTCATAAAGCTCTTCATTAATGTTTGCTAAATTATATTTTAAATAGATGAGGATGGACCAAATGTGGGAAGATCAAGCATTCCAACAGATTCACGAGAGACTCTTACAGTTGGCCCATCGGGTTGCAAATGTAAACAATTGACAGGAATAAAAATTAGTCGGCATAAAATGATCTAGTAGCGCCGTCTATAAGAGTACATTTTGAAAGCAGTTTCAGGGAAAGCGGTATTAAATGAAAAGTGTCGTAGTGAAAGGCACCCTAGAATGAGAGGTCGAGTGGAGAAAGTGCTCCAATGCAACCGCAGTTACGTGACCGCGCGCTTCGGCCGGAAGTTATCACGTTCAAATTTTTTTTATTTTCGTGTCTTCAAGTAAACATTATGGTATCTTTAAGCTTCCCTACTAATCCCTTACTCAGACAGTCGGTGGTACTCGGACGCCGACTTCTAGTTGTCGTGTCCGGTGAGCGCACCTTGGAGTGAGCGGGATGAGAGACGCAGACCGGTAGCTCCCCTACCGAGACGGCTATGTCGATTTTCCCGGACGCAGACCAACAACCGTCAAGCGACCAACACTAGAGTACATGTTGAAGGATTAGTGCAAACCCGCGCTGTATACGGAACGCGTGGGGGTTAGGTGGTCGGCCGATTAATGGTCGTTAAAGGGCAAAGCAATGTCTTGATATTGCCGAGATGACCCTAAAAGGAAGGGAGGCCTGGGGGACTGAAGCCTCCTAGGCAAATTTTGTAGGAAACAGGCCTTACGGCTTGTTTCCTAACAACTTTAGCGCTTCGTCATGAAGCATCACGAAAAACCTACAATAGCGTGAAGGGGCGCTCACCGCCAAAATTTGGTAGAGGTCGGCGTCCGAGAAGGCTCTGTGGCCGGTGAGCGCCCGTCCTCCAGGGGTGGTGGCCATCGTGTATCAACACTCCTGAGGAGGCGGGAGAAACGGGGGAGGAGCGAGGTTCCTGATTGGACGCAACACGGGCTAGCCGCGGCCCCCGTCTGTTGCGTCCAATCAGGAACCTCGCTCCTCCCCCGTTTCTCCCACCTCCTCAGAAGTGTTGATACACGATGGCCACCACCCGTCCTCCAGGCCAGACGTCGCTGTGGGAGCGTCCGAGCATCGCATCGGCGGCGTCCGAGTACCACCGACTATCTGAGTAGAAGCCACTGAATCCTGGTGACTGGACAAATTTTGTTGCTGCGGTCGCGTCGGAGCGGCGCGGTTTTCTCATTAGAGCGCGTTAATCTCTCACCTGCTTTCTCCAGTTTCATTCAAGTGAAACCACTTTAGTGTGCATTTCTTATGTTACTGCGGTAACTTCTTATTCACTGGCGTCTTAATTCGATATGCCTCCATTTATTTCAGGTGATTTGCCCTGGGAAGTCTACAGATGTTCGTTTCGCTGAATTTATACGATCATACCGTGTGACTGACCTCACTGCGTTTTTATTTCTAGGCTTAACTGTATTTTGTTTTCTGAAAATCGTTGTATAGTGGTCTGCGTAATTAGTGTTTGTTTGTTTGTTTTTTTCTCTCACGTTTGCCTTACGCATTCGTAACAAACTTATAATTTATTTATGCCCAGTTGAGCATTCTCAAAGGTTTTTCTAAAATCTGGCGCTGACGAACTTAAATTTTTACTGCTGAATATTCGAAAAAACAAAACATTAATTTCGTAATGTTTCATGCTTACCAGGGGAGTTGGTAATGCTATGTTTTCTACTTTCCTTGTCCTTGAACAAAATCGAACTCTCCAATCAGAAATTATAACAGGGGAAATTGCCATAACTGATGCCAGACTAGATTTCTTCGAATCCGTATAATAGAATCCATCGGGGAAAACGAAATGTTCAACTTTAGTCGATCAATTTTTTACGGTCGATGGTAATTTTGCTTTCATGGATTCGTAGAATTATACTCTCGCATCGTTTATGGAAACTTTCCCTGTGGCTTCGAAACAGGTAACCACATGAGGCTCAAGGCATTCCGAGATGGACGCGAAAAATGATAGATCAGGTAATGAGCACCCTAAAGAACCCATAGAAACAAGTTTTCAGCCCAATACGAGACGATTTTTTTGAACATCCTGAAAATTATCATCCGCGTACTCCTTTTATCTACTCAAAGCTATGAAAATGGCCACTTATAGAAATCTCCTGTAAATCTCTGAGACATTTAGGGGATTCGGAAAACGGATTATCAATGTTGTGTTCATTACCTACAACTATCAGCACATGGTTTTATAAAAATCCACGGCAACTGTAAGGTAAGCTCTAAATAGTCTCACGAGAGCCGAATAGAAAAGCATTATTTGCCCCTCACTCAGGGAACCGCGGCCTAGCTGTGATACCGTTATCATGGGATCAAATTAGTTCTTCCTCCATTTCCACAACTTTATTTTTCAAAAGCAACAACTCCGTGTTTATATAAGGCAGCTGCATTGCAGCTCCCTTTCAAACGATACAGATCATGCAGTTTCCTCTATGGAAGCCAGCCGTTTTGTATTATCTTCCAAATCTGATAAACTACTTCAACCAGTGATTATTACATTATATGTTCAAGTGGCTGTGTTACGTTCACCAGTTCGATCAAGCCCCCCCCCCCAGCAGTGGATAATGTAAAAATAACTGACAATATCTACGAAGGCGTATATCCTACATATTCAAAGCAAGATCAATAGCTACCTCATCGTTCTGAAGAACTTTCTCGATGATATGATGCTCACTGTCTCTGCCGCTAAATCATCTGTATCAGTTTTCTCCACCGACCCTAAGGAACACTGCGCTCACCCCGTTGTGAATTGGGAAGACGCTCGTCTGCCTGCTGCACGTTTTCCTAAGCTGCTCGGCCTAGTATCGGATCCTTCGTTGAGGTTCCACAAGAATACTGAGCAGAAAAAGGCTACAGTGAAAGCAAAGCTCAACGTCCTACGAGCTCTGGGAGGAACGTCGTGGGGAAGTAGCAAGGAGACAATTTTGACCACCAACAAGGCAATATTGCAGCCGGCGTTGGATTACGCTGCACCGGTATGGCAGCACATGATATCGGATTCATCGTGGACAAAGATGCAGCGAGTCCAAAATGCTGCTCTTCGGATTGCCACAGGGTGTGCTGAAAGCACCCCAGTGGAACATCTTCATGCTGAAGCCCGAATTCTGCCAGTTAAGGAGCACTGCCAACTCCAAGCGCAGCAACTGGTTATTAACATTGTCAAGCAGCCTGACCACCCATTAAGAAGGATCATGAATCCCGTGAGAGAGAGAGAGACATATCAGAAGGCCTTTGCGGATGCTCCCGAGAAAGTTAATATACAAAGATGGACGGATTCCCAACTGGATCGTCTACGTCTTTTACGTGCGGAGCACACCAAGTTCGTCAGGATCACTTGAGTAGGATGACCGTCAATCCCATTTTGGGGTCGCACCACCCATAGTCAGCGACACCGAGATGGAACTCGGTAGGCGGGCTAGAAGTACCCTTGCCTCGTTACGCTGCGGTCATTCCCTATGCTGATGTCATTCTTGCATAAGATCGATCGCAGTAAGCCGGACGAGTGCCCGGACTGTGGTAGCCGTGGCCACACAACTGAACACCTATTCGAATGCCCAAAGAGGCCTACCACTCTTACAACAATGGATTTGTGGACGAATCCGGTTTCAGTCGCCCGTTTCTTGAACCTTTGACAAAAACCTTCCTGCGGCTGCAAAGAAGAAGAAGACATATTCAAAGCTGCAAAACACATTGTGAAGTTTTATCACTCAAATACGGTTCAAATGGCTTCTGTTTCCTCCAGTTGTTGTCAGATTGGTGCGTCTCCTTCTGGAAAAAAAAACATTGACGCACTTATTAACGATAATCATTTAGCTAAATGTTAGCATTTAGCTAAGGTCATAAATGTTTCAAGTACAGTTCACCTCCGCACTGCCGTTCAGTCCGCAAAGTGCACACTGATTGCGAAATCGTGCTGCGGCGCGGTTGCGAGTATCCTCAGACAGGGATGTGGGATCACCCGGGCGGTTTTGGCCTTTGGTGCCCGAGTGATCCCACCGCCCGGGTGATCCTACATCCCTGTCTGAGGATACTCGCAACCGCGCCGCAGCACGATTTCGCAATCAGCGTGCACTTTGCGGACTGAACGGCAGTGCGGAGGTGAACTGTAGCTACTCATTAAAAAACTCACACTTGTATAAAAGCAGTATTAGTTGATGGCACGCGAAACGTTTTTTTAGGAGAGTAGCGGCTACATCCGCAGTAGACGCATTTCGAAAACTCGTATCGCATTAAAGTTGCAGAAGTTCCTAAAGTGATATTTAACACAAGTTTGTCAGGAAAAGTTGCCAATCCTATGTAAAAGACCTCACCGTTCCATCATCTGGCTGCAGATCTGCTCGGCAAACCTGACACTTCTTCGATAAAAAACAGTTCGCATGCAAGAATGAAACCAAAATTACCATCGACTGAGAAAATTGATCGAATAAAGTTAAGAATTCCGTTTTCCTCGATGGATTTTATTCAAGGACAAGGAAAGTAGAATACATAGCATTTCCAGCTCCCTTGGTAAATGAAAAATATTGCGAAATCAATGTTTATTGTTTTTCGGATATTGAGCAGAAAATAGTAAGTTCGTAAGCGACAGATGTTAGAAAAACCTCTGAGAATGCTCAGTTGGGCATCAATAAGTATAGCGAAACGGCTTCCCAGTGCAAATCACCTGAAATAAATAGAGGCATATCGAATTAAGACGCCAGTAAATAAGAAGTTAGAGCAGTAACATAAGAAATGCACACTAAAAGTGGTTTCACTTGAATGAGACTGAAGAAAGCAGGTGGAAGATTAACGCGCTCTAATGAGAAAACCGCGCCGCGCCGACGCGACCGCAGCAACAAAATTTGTCCAGTCACCAGGATTTAGTGCTCAGAACGTCGGAGGGCCGTGTGCCCGGGAAGTTCCGACCAAGGGCGAGCGGCGGGGCCCATGTTTTGCGAGTGGAGAATCATCAGGCGCGAGGCGGGGGCGCACCAAATTTCGTTACCTCGGTCCTGCAGGGAAAATTCGAAACAGAGGAAAACATGTTCGCTCAGGCAAATCGTATTACGCGTTGAACGCTAGAATCAAACCCGTGCCACATACGGAGCACAATTTTATCATAAGTTCACTGCAGGCAGCCTCGAGTAAGTACTTACATCATCGCGCACTTCGCGCGGTGGCAGTAAGGTAAGTTCCCAGTCTATCGATTAGACTTGAATGGGACACCCACCATGGGGTTTGGAAAATTTTGGAGAGGGGTATAGCATCCGCCCAGGGTGTGGGAGGGATGGTTCCCGGAGATCGTTATACAAGGAACCAATCATTTAAGCGATGACAACGTGGAGATGTTCTGCCAGGCCCCGCGCCCCTTTGCTTGGATGTCCGGGCGTGGCGCCCATTATGAGTCATGGGGCTGGGGCGGGGACCCGTTGGGCGCCAGGCGCGGAGGGGGGCCCCGCCTCGCTGAGTGGTGGGTACGGGGACGCGGCCCTCCGACGTTCTGAGTGGCTTCTCTAATCCCTTTTCTCCTACCAATGAACTCAAGTGAGAGCCTGTCGCTTTGTTTGTGCTCTTCTACAGATTCTGCTGTTTTCTACTTCGTGGCGGTGTTTGGGCGTCTTCCCTTTGGGCTAGTTTCTGCAGGTTTCCAAACTCCAGCCAGTGGACAGAAAGGCTCACTTTGTTTCCAGTTCAATTCTGTTTTTCAATTATAATTCCTGTAATTAGTTTTGAAGATTTCGCCCTTTGATCTTGGCATTTCACCTCGTTCAGTTCTTTCATTTCCATTTTAGCGAATCGTCTCCATATAGGACTTTCAGAGTGGCGTCACAGTGAAACTCGCTGTCGCAGTGGTTGACAAGCCAGCAACGGTCAAAATCTCCCTGCCTGTCCTCAGCTCACAGTATCCCCGATCGCGGCGGGACCAGGCTTGGATTCTTGGTACGCCTGCTCAATCGATATATATGGGACAGATTCGCCATAGCATTGCCTGTTTTGGCAAAACGTTCTCTTATTTTTTGGAAGCAATGGGAAAAATTTTCCGCAGCGCTATTTTTTCGTAATCAGCCGGTGCCTACCTGCAAACTCTAGAAATAGCAAAGCAAATTGCAAGGACTTGAGCTATTTCATGGTGAATTACATTTTTCTTACATTTTAACCATTTCCCTGTGCTGTACTCTTCTAAAAAACACAAGGAATTTGTAAAGAACTTCTTCCCATTACAATAAGGCAACGGTGCCCAATTTAAAGGCATCGTACGCGCTGAAATCCACTTTCCATTTTTTTTATGCTCAATCCCTTCCTCGGGCCCCTGTGAGAACGTACAACGAGCTTGGCTGCTCAAAAACGTACCATTGTGAGCATAGAGGAAGTGGAAAGTAAGGAATTCCGTCAAAAGGGGCCGGCCCTTCCGTCAGTCATTTGGCACTTTCGCAATATTTGAGCAGAACGTCGTGTCGCTAAGTACAGGGCATGCCACTGTACGCTGACGCACCGTCGGACGAAAGTGGCATTATCGACTGGAAATTTCTCGTCACACAACGAGCGATTGCTTCCAACGCTGCGCCAATGGACGAATTGTAGAACTGTTCCTTGCGCCCTCCGCGTAACTATCCCGAGTCGATGCCGGCGCGAAATTCAAATGATTTTCAGAAGTTTTTTTAAAACGTTTTTTCTTGAAAAGTTAACGTTTTTGAGCGGGCTTTTCGCTACCTTTAGTCACTACAGGGGGCCAACATCTCAAAAACGCCTAAAAACGAAACATGGTTTTCAGCGCGTACGATGCCTTTAACCGAGTTTTTGAGACGTACTGTGAGCACAGTCGTTCCTTTCCTGAACTAATGTTAGTATGGAATACTCCGATAATGAAAAACACCCCTTCCTCGTCTTGCTGAAGAAAAGATCCGTCGATCGTGGACGTTTTGATGACGAAAATATCGCACATATAAAGCCTAGCTTGCTCGAATGAGTCCGGGTGGAGAAAGCAGCGAGCGGTCGGTCATGGCAAAATATAACAGTGATGAGGAGATTTTGACATTATAAGCCCGATAAGTCTCATTTCGACCGGCTCAAAAAGGGGAAGCTTCTTCTTCTTCTTTGCAGCCACGTCGAGGGTTCTGTCATAGGTTGAGGAACTGGGCGACCAGACAAGACGTTGAATCTAGTGGTCGTATTCGCCAACATCCCGCCGAGGGAAGCGGAAGGGATGATACCGCGCGCGTCAGAGGAGCAGATCAACCCATCTTACACCATGTAAGATGGAAATGCAAACTGTTTTACGTATCGATATCACTGCGAAAAGATAGAGATTCCATCGCGAAGCGGCCATTCTTCAGCTATGCGATTCGAAAAATTCCGGCGGTCGCGAGGGAAGCCAAGGGAGGCGAGAGGTGGACGTGGAGCGCGCACTTTGTACTGAAATTTCACCTCATCTACCCTTCGACTCCCCGGCGGGTCGATGGCGAATACGACCCCAGGGGAAATTTTTTCGTCCCCACGAGTACCGTAGTTTGCAGCAGAACGAATCGCGGCAGGACCCGCCACCAACAGCGACACACATGCGGTTCGGCAGCGCTTTTCCAGCCTTCTCCGGCAATTACCGATTGATCGATAACGCAACGGCTCGGACGGCAAGCACCGAAGGGGTAGCGAAGTCGACGGAAGGGGTATGGATTCGGTTTTCGTCATGCCACACGAGTTTCTGGGTAGAACGTGGTTCGTATTAAAAAAAGTGCTTCGGAAGAAATTTTCTAATTACCTACTTTACTCTAATTCTAATCTAAATTTTAAAATTCTCCAGCTTTATCATTTTCCGGCATTATTTATCGAGCTTCGCCCTTCCGTTCGAAGTTTTTTTCTTTACTGAGTTTTTGAAGTTATTTCTGCATTCCCTTTACATTACATGAGTGACCATCATTTAACAAATAATCGACACGAGGGCCGGCTAATGATTATCCACCAGGCGATGAGTCATACGCTGTCTGGAAGAGGTTGGCAAAGCGCCAGCCAGCGCTGTCGAGCCTGATGTGCGTCACGGTTGGTGGCTCGTCCTGCCGCGATTCGTGCTCCTGCTAGCTACGGTACTCGCGGGGACGAAAAATTTCCCCTGGATTCAACGTCTTGTGGCGACCAGTAATGGATTCGTCCATAGGTCCATTGTGGTCAGCGTGGATGGTCTCTCCGGACAATTAAACAAATGTGAAGTATCTTGGCCGTGGCATCCACAGTCCGGGCAAACGTCCGATTTGCTGCTGTCAATCTTGCTGACGTAGGCCATAAGCATAGTAGAGTGACCACAGCGCAGCGATGCCAGGGTGCATCCGGCCCTCATTCCGAGTTGAGGCTCGGATGTGCAGACCCGGGGTGGCACCACTCCCAGGATGGGATTTACCGCAGCCATTTCCAGATGACACCGTAAGAACTGTGTGTGCTCCTCGCGCAACAGACGGAGTCGTTCTTGCTGTGAGTCGTGCCATCTTTGCAGATTGACTTTGCTTGGAGCATCGGCGAATGGCTTTCTGATGTCTCTCTCCCATACGGGGTTCAGCACTCTCCATGAGGGGTGGTTGGGTTGCTTTATGATATTGATGAAAAGTTGTTGGGCCTGGAGCTGACAGTGCTCCTTTACTGGTAATAATCGTGTCTCCGCCTGCAAGTGCTCGACTGGGGAACTTCTTGCACATCCGGTAGCTGTACGAAGTGCGGCATTCTGTATGCGCTGCATCTTGGTCCAGGAGGTTTCTGATACCAAGTGCTGCCACACCGGTGCCGCGTACTCCAGATCGGGCTGAAGTATTGCCTTGTATGTCGTGATAATAGTTTCCTTGCTACTGCCCCATGATGTACCGCCCAGGGCTCTGAGCACATTAAGCTTCGCTTTGACGACGGCCTGCTTCTGCTCGGTGTTCTTATGAAACTTGAGTGATGGATCGAGCACCAGACCAACAGGGTCAAGCGGAGCGTTGCGTAATTTTTCGAAATCGGAGCGAGCCCCCGTCACATTTTTCCAAAATCCAAAATTTTTGCGAACCCCCTCTCCGAGGCGCGATTTTCGCGATCCCTCCTCTCCGAGTCCGGCCAGTTTATAGTTGATTACTAAAAGTGTCAGACGCCGAAAATTCATTCGGTAGTTGAGCCCAAGCGCCTAAAACCGAATGCTACGATCTTTCCCTTGGGGACCAAAAGTAATTGAGAATTTATGGGATATCCACGAAATTCTCATTTTTGGACCGAAATTTTTGCGATCCCCACTAACATTCACTTTCGGACCCAAATTTTTGCGACCCCCCGTTGCGAAATTTTGCAACCCCGCTTGACCCTGCAGACCAAGCAGTTTGGGAAAGCGAGCAGCAGGTAATCGATCTCCGTCCCACTCGACATGCGGGTGGGCGCTGTGCTCCGATGGATCCGTTGTGAGTACGGATACCGACGATTTGGATGCAGATATCTTCAGCATTTTGCGGTCGAAAAAGCTTTTCAGTGTGACCAGGTACTCATTGATTTTGTAGGCGGCCACATGTATATCCCGATCCCGACACATTATTGTCATATCATTGGCATAGGCGACCACCTTGATATCCTGGGAGGGGCGGGCATGTCTTCGAGGTACAGACTGAAGAGGGCAGGCGATAAAACGCCGCCCTACGGGACTCGAGCTGCAATAGGAATACTATTCGAAACGTGGTTTTGGAACATAACTCTAGCTCGTCTTCCCTTAGTGAATGCCGCTATCCAGCGCTTTTGCCACGGCGGTATTGAAGAATCCAGTAGGTTGCTTGACAAGACTCCAGGATTCACTGTGTCGAAAGCCTTAGTGAGTTGCCGAGACGTACGTTCGTGCCGTGGCAGTGTGGAGGAAAGAAGACCACCTCCGTGCAAACCGACGTCAATCCCTCCGCAGAGACGGTTTTTGTCATGGGAGAGGTGCTGGCTGGCTGCAGCTCTCCTGAGATTCTTCTACAAATGGCCGGCGTCGAAAGGAATCCAGGACCCGCGAAGAAGAAGAAGTACCCATGTGCCACATGCGACAGAGATGTCAATTGGTATGGAACCAGCGTTCAATGTTTTGGATGCGAAAGGTGGGTGCACTTCTCTTGTTCGGGTCTCAGTTCTGTGAGGCACCACGATTCTTCCTTTCGTTGTATTGTGTGCTCCGCCTCCAGTAACTCCAATTCCTCATCTACCAACCGCCCCCTATCTATTGTACACATCAATCTCAACGGCCTTCGGACCAAGCTCTCTGAATTATCTCTCTTTGCCCGTACTCATCACCCGGATGTTATCATGGTCCAGGAGACCAAACTCTCTCCCTCTGCTACCTCTAGACATCCAAACATCCCGGGCTATACTGCATATCATACTCCTAGGTCATCTCAAGGAGGCGGAGTCTCTACTTTGGTTCTGTCCTCTCTTCCCTCTCACATTATTCCAAACACTCCAGTGGATGGCACTCTCGAGTACATCCCCATCCATCTACCTCTTAAAACACCACTTTCTCTTTTTAATATATATATATATATATCCCTCCTTCTACCTCTTGTCCCTCAACATACAATCCTATCCCCCTTCTCAAGCAGCTGTATGACAGCTCTCTATCTCCCTCAATTGTCTTTGCGGGTGACTTCAATGCGCACACGTTCTGCTCGTCGCTTGATTCTGATGCTAGAGGAAGTGACGTCGAAGAATGGGCGGAGGAGTGCGATCTGGTTATCTTAAACGATGGCCAGCCCACTCGTCTCCCTGCCAACGGCCGATCATCTAGCCCAGGCATCTCCCTCGTGTCTTCCAATCTCTCTAATGTTGCTCTTGGTCGACATCCACAACTCTTTCCAGCGATCACATCCCTGTCTTTGTCGATATTGATCTCTCTAACTCTCTTGCTCCCTATACAGGTGTTCGTCATCGTTCTTAGCTTAATTTAGGCCTTGCAGACTGGGGCCTGTTCAGGGAGGTTGCGCTCCGCCAAGCGGCTGATTATCCGTGTAATGGCGATGTACACCAGAAGGAGCGCCACCTATCTGATGCTATCTTGAAGGCTATGAAAGCTGCGATCCCTGAAGGCCGCGTTAAGACCTTCTTTCCCAATGTCACCAGGGAAACATTGCAGAAGATAAGGACAAGGGACGCAAAGAGAGCCGCAGATCATCTTGACCCAGACATCGCTGCGCTGGATGATGAGATCAGGAAGGACCTTGACAGGCACAAGAAGGAAACTTGGGAAAAGTTCACTGAGAAGATGAATTTCAGAAATGATGCAGCAGCAACGTGGAAGGCCTTGAAAAGGATCTCCGGAAAGTTCACCTCCGCCGACAATTCCACGATTGAATTTGAAGGTGGAGTCTTCAAATCAGGGAAGGAGGCCGCAAATGCTCTTGGGAAGCATTTTTTCATCACTAGAACCAAAAGAGACAAGCAGAATAGAATAACTGTACGGGTACTCTGTAAGTTGCCTCTCATGGATGTAGATGATGCATTCACGCCTGCACAGGTCGAGAAGGTAATAAAGGAGATGAGCAACTCGAAGGCATTAGGGCCAGACGGTTTGAGCCCTGCAGTCCTGAAGAGACTGCCCAGTGAACTACTGCCCTCTATTGCTGACGTCATAAATACATCGTTTCGTACATGTACTTTACCCCAAAATTGGAAAGTGGCTCGTGTTATTCCACTGCCGAAGCCGGGAAAGTCACCATCCACGGCTAAAGGGTACCGGCCGATCAGTCTGCTCTCACCCATCGCCAAAATTGCCGAAAAACTGGTTGTGGAGGAGCTTGCCGAGCATAACAGCCAACAGCAGCACCAACATGGTTTCCGTAAATTACATTCGACCACTACGGGGCAAACCTGACGAGTGTCCTGATTGCGGTAGTCAAGGGCATACTACTGCGCACCTGTTCAATTGCCCGAAGAGACCGACTACATTGACGACAATGGATTTGTGGACGAACCCAGTGCTAGTGGCCGAGTTTCTGAACCTATGACAGAACCCTCTCTGTGGCTGCAAAGAAGAAGAAGAAAGCCTTAGTGAGATCCAAGGCAACTGCTACAGTTCTCTGTGGCTTATTGGCGTTGAAACCATCAATAGCGTAGCTAGTAATTTCTAGCAAAGCTGTCGTGGTGGAATGCAGCTTTCTGAATCCATGCTGAATCGCTTGCTTCTCATTGTGCTCCGCCAAGTCCTTTACGATCAGTTTTTCGGCTACATTTGCGAACGTGGACAGCAAGCTAATGGGTCTGTATCCCTTGACTGAAGCCTGAGGTTTCCCCTGCTTGGGCAGAGGCACAACGTGAGCTGTCTTGCAATTCTGTGGGATGGTGCACGATCTTAACGAGGTGTTTATCAAATCAGTGAGAAGCGGAAGGATTTCATTCGGTATCTTCTTCAAGACAGCAGGACATATCCCGTCTGGACCAACCGCTTTTGAATTCCGCATATCCTTTATAACTTTCTCAACTTGCGTCGTAGTGAACGCTTCGGCCGTGCTCATAAGCGAGAGGCGGCACAGCTCTCGTACAGTCACTCTATTCTGCGGACCACGCTCTGCACTGGTGATGAAAAAACTTCCGAGCGCATAAGCGGGTTCTTTTCCTGATTTGAATACACCGTTGTCGAATTCGATTGTGGAGACGGTAGCAGGCAAGCTCTTACCCGAGAGCTTCCGTAATACCTTCCAAGTAGCTGCACTGTCCGTCTTGAAATCCAACTGCCCGGTGAACTCTTCCCACTCTTCTTTCTTGTGCCTGTCTAGATCCTTTCTGATCTCATCGTCAAGTTCAGCAACGATGGGGTCCAGATGGTTGACCGCTCTCCTGGCATCTCTTGTCTTGATCTTATCGAGGATCTCCCTTGTGACATTTGGATAGAAAGTCTTGATGCGGCCGACAGGAATAGCCGCTTTCATGGCTCTGCGGATCGCGTCAAATAAATAGCACTCTTTCTGGTGCACGTCGCCATTCCAAGGGTAATCGGCCGCTAGGTGAAGCGCAACCTCACTGAACAGGCTCCAGTCTGCTCGGCCTAAATTAAGATAAGAACGTTGACGAACACCAGATGAGGGAGCGAGAGAGTTGGAGAGATCGATATGGATAACGACGGGGATATGGTCACTTGACAAAGTAGTTGAGGTGGACCATGAGCACGAGTTAGAGAGATTGGACGAGACGAGATATGTCTGGGCTGGAAGATCGGCCGTTGGTAGGGAGGCGAGTGGGCTGATAATCGTTTAAGATGACCAGGTTACACTCCTCTGCCCCTTCATTTCCTCTAGCTTCAGAATCAAGTGACGAGCAAAAGGTGTGAGCATTAAAATCGCTCGCGAAAACAACCGTAGATGAGAGGGAGCAGTCGTTTAGCTGCTTAAGTAGATGAATAGGATATATATATATATATATATATATATATATATATATATATATATATATATATATATATATATATATATATATATATATATATATATATATGTGTTGAAAAGAGAAATAGGTGTTCTAAGAGGGAGATGGATGGAAAGGTACTCGAGAGTACCATCCGTTGGGGTGTCGGGTATGAGGTGGGAGGGGAGAGAAGATAAAACAAAGGTTGAAACTCCTCCGCCAAGAGCTGACCTTGCAGCATGGAAGGCAGTATAGCCCGGGATATTAGGAGGACGGGTAGGTGATGGAGAGAGCTTGGTTTCTTGAACCATGATCACGTCTGGATGGTAAGTAGAGCGAAGAGAGAGAGCTCAGAAAGTTTGGCCCGAAGGCCGTTGAGATTGATATGTACAACGGAAAGGGGGCGATTTGAGGAAGAGGAATCAGAGTTGGTAGGTGAAGAGCATAAAACACAGCGAAAAGCTGAGTTATGATGCCTCACAGAGCCGAGACCCGAACAGGAGAGATGCACCCACCTTTGGCATTTAAAGCATTGGACGCTGGTTCCATTCCATGTGACATTCCTGCCGCATGTGGTACATGGGTACTTCTTCTTCTGAGCGGGTCCAGGATTCCTCTCCACGGCGGCTCTTAGCGGCAGAATCTGAAGGAGAGACGCGGCCGGCCAGCACCTCTCCCATGACAAAAACCCTCTTCGTGGAGGGGATGACGTCGGTTTGCACAGAGGTGTTCTTCTTTCATCCACACTGCCACGGCATGAACGTACGACATCTCGGCAGCAAGGGGGAGCTAGGCTATATGTGCGATATTTTCGTCATCAAACGTTCACGAACAAACGTGCCAAGAATCCATACCTGGTCCCGCCACGAACAGGGTACGTGGATCGGGGGCAGGGAGCGAAATTTTGACAGTTACTGGCTTGTCAGAGGTTGTACAAAAGACGGGGAGCGTTAAGAAGTTCTGCGTAGCACTCCATCTTTTGTGCAATCTCCGCGACAGCGAGTTTCGCAGCGACGTCACTCTGAAAGCCCCTTATGGGAAAGATGAGGATTGGTTTTTGATATCCTCATTTGTTGAGGGACTCGGCGTATTTATTCTGGTTAAAGTCCAGCGGAATCCGACCTCTAAAAACACTGATAGTGAAGGAGTGAGCTGCCACCCCCTCAGTGATCAAAAACACTAAAGTCGTTGGAAATTTTTACAATCCCTTGTCGGTTTTCAGTTCATCTGGTCATTCAACGATATGATGATTCCCGTCTAATTCCGTTCTTAGTAAGGAATAGGAGAGCTCTGTCAACAGTACACTGATTTAGAGCTCGAGAATTTCCATTTGCAATGGCCGAAGCCAAGGCTCAAAACACTCGTTTCGAATCAGATGACGAAGGACGATGTACTCCGTCACCAGAACCCGAGAGTAAAAAGAGGTTAATTTCACATTGATCACCAGTTTTCATTACATTTCCATTATGTTTGTATGGTCTTCTTCCATGTGAGAGTAAGCCGCACGCAGCTGCAGGTTTCGCTCTGGAAACACGGGAGTTGGACTTCATGCAACGAGGTTGCGCGGGGTGAAGGTTATTCTAGATCAAACCGTGGGCTTCTCTTTGTTACTTCTTCTTCTTCTTCTTTGCAGCCGCAGGAAGGTTTTTGTCAAAGGTTCAAGAAACGGGCGACTGAAACCGGATTCGTCCACAAATCCATTGTTGTCAGAGTGGTAGTCCTCTTTGGGCAATCAAATAGGTGTTCAGTTGTGTGGCCACGGCTACCACAGTCCGGGCACTCGTCAGGCTTACTGCGATCGATCTTATGCAAGTATGACATCAGCATAGGGGAATGACCGCAGCGTAACGAGGCAAGGGTACTTCTAGCCCGCCTACCGAGTTCCATCTCGGTGTTACTGACTACGGGTGGCACGCAGGGTCAAGCGGGGTTGTAAAATTCCGCAACGATAGGTCGCAAAAAGTTTGGCCCGAAAATGAAGGTTAGTAGGGGGGATCGCCAAAATTTCAGTTTAAAAATGAAAATTTGGTGAAGATGTCCCAAAAATTCTCGATATTTTTGGTCACCAAAGGGAAGGATCGTAGCATTGCTCAGCTTTAAGACGCTTGGGCCCGGCTAATGAACGAATTTTCGGCGTCTGATAGTTTTAGGAATCAAATATAAACGGCTCAGAAATCGCGCCTCGGAAGGGATTCAAAAATTTCGGATTTTGGAAAAAAATGATGGTGGTGGGGGTGGGGTCGCTCCGATTTTGAAAAATTACGCAACGCCCCGCTTGACCCTGGTGGCACGACCCCCAATATGCGATTGACGGTCATCCTACTCAAGTGATCCCTGACGAACTTGGTGTGCTCCGCACGTAAAAGACGCAGACGATCCAGTTGGGAGTTCGTCCATCTTTGTGTATTGACTTTCACGGGAGCATCCGCAAAAGGCCTTCTGATATGCCTCTCTCTCACGGGATTCATGATCCCTCTTAATGGGTGGTCAGGCTGCTTGACAATGTTAATAACTAGTTGCTGCGCTTGGAGTTGGCAGTGCTCCTTAACTGGCAGAATTCGGGCTTCAGCATGAAGATGTTCCACTGGGGTGCTTTTAGCACACCCTGTGGCAATCCGAAGAGCAGCATTTTGAACTCGCTGCATCTTTGTCCACGATGAATCCGATATTATGTGCTGCCATACCGGTGCAGCGTACTCCAACGCCGGCTGCAATATGGTCTTGTAGGTGGTCATAATTGTCTCCTTGCTACTTCCCCGCGACGTTCCTCCCAGAGCTCGAAGGACGTTGAGCTTTGCTTTCACTGTAGCCTGTTTCTGCTCAGTATTCTTGTGGAACCTCAACGAAGGATCCAATACTAGGCCGAGCAGCTTAGGGAACCGTGCGGCAGGCAGACGAGCGTCTTCCCAATCTACAACGGGGTGAGCGCAGTGTTCCTTAGGGTCAGTGGAGAAAACTGATACAGCTGATTTAGCGGCAGAGACAGTGAGCATCATATCATCGAGAAAGCTCTTCAGAACGATGAGGTAGCTATTGATCTTGCGTGCAGCTATATTACCACTTAGGAGACCGCGCGTTCCACGGCTAGCCCCCGTAGCGGACCGGCGCGCTCCACGGCCAATCACTTTAGTAAGTTTTTAAACTGATTTTCTATTATGATTGCCTATGTTAAAATGAGATATATGGCGTTCAATATCTTCATACCAGTTATGAAAGTTGAATAAAGCACAGATATAAAAGCAATAATTAGAAGGAATCCGTTTTTCTTGAATTAAAACGAAAAAATAGAGTTTTTGGCGTGGGTGCGCAGTGTGGACACGAGGTCCCAGGAGCAAAACAGCCGTGGGTGCGCAGTGTGGACACGCTGTCCATTAAGTGTTAATGTCTCTGTCTCGGCACAAGATGGTGATGTCATCCGCGTACGCAACGACTTTGATGATGTCACTTGGGGGGACGGGCAAATCTTCCAGGTAAAGACTGAACAGAGCAGGCGATATGACTCCTCCTTGAGGGATCTCTTCGGATGCTTTGTTGCAAGGGGGACTTGACGTCACGTCGGCCTCCTTCTCCATGGTAGCAGACGATACAAATAGAGAGTCGTAAAGGTCATCCGAAGATTCTAATTCCAACCGGTCGGTGGAAATGGGATCAGTGATCTCGAAATATCGCTGTCGACAATGATATTTCGATATTATCGATCGCTCCATAGCTTACCCCGTCTGGCTTTCTGTTTCGGAAGAGTACTAAGAGTATCACCCAGTGTTCTAGGAAGTTGTCCCCCTTCCGATTTCTGCAGTCTGACGTAATGAAGGGAAACGAAACTGATTACGGAGATTTTGTCCTCGACCGAACGGAGTCGATCAACCTGGACACCGACGATGTTGCCATACTAGAGAGCTCCTCTGGAAATGACGATAGGTTCGTTCCTAATAGTTTTTACGCCATGGATCTCCTTTGTTGATTCTTTCTCCATTTTTTTCGGAAGGTTTGGGGAGGGAACACGAACAGAGTACTGACAGAGGAGAGAGATTACTCCGTAGTAATTGTGTAGTTGAACTGGACCACGAGGTTGATATACAGTTTATTGGCTTACGCACGTTTCGGCGGAATCGCCTTCTTCAGAGCCTGAAAGGAGCAAATCAGAAATGTGATTACCCGGCCAAATGTCGGCTAAACCTTACTGAGATTCGAGGGAGATTTTTCCAAAACGTAGTCAAAAACAGAGAAATTAAGAAATTACCGCACCTTGGCAGGAAACTCGCTAGATGAATCAGCACGATAGAGCGGTTGGTGGAAAGCGGAGCACAGGACGAGACCGCTACCTCTCGACGTTAAAATGCGAGTCTGAGGCAGGTCTTGAGTTCTCCAGCTATATATAGGCATTCCCCCTTCCCATTGATTTTCGGGTCGCTCGCCTGGATCCAAAAAGCTTCCAGGGTTTTTCTGGCAGGGGTATCGGTTTCTCGCCCCAATATCTCGACCTTGACGTGATAATTATCGCCGTTGTGCGCGTTAACACGGTGACACCCCAGAACTGTTGATACCCGGAGCTTATCCTTCCCATCTAAGTGCACTTTGACTCTAACATAGAGCGGCCGCGACGTCTCCCCAATATAGTTATCGCCGCACAGTTGGCACGAGATCCTGTAGACTACACCGCATGCAGTGCAATCTCCCTCTCCCAAATGGGCAGACCACACAATTGGGAGTAGTGCAAATACGGTCATATAGACGGTTTCGGATAAGACGGTTTCTGAGGTTGTTAGGGGGTATGGCGACGATTGCGACCGAGCTTTCCAGACCAGCTTTTTTTCAGGCATTTGCGCAAAGATCTGCTCACTTCATCAGAAATGAAGGGCATTTTTAGGGGTATTTTGCTCTCAATCGCTGTTTCCTGTTCTCTCCGGCGCGCGGCTGGGCCCGTGGATCTACGTCAGACCAAAGTTGTGGGATATCCGTTCAAAGCTGCAATATCATGCGCCATTTGAGCAGATTCTTTTTGTTCGTCTTCTCCGGTGCAGACGCATTTCGCTGTTCGGTACATATTTTTAACAATTACCCTTTTTGTCTGCGATGGGTGAGCTGATTGGTAATGCTCAATTGTATTTTTGTTACTAGGTTTACGATACCATTATGCTGCAAAAACGCTCCCAGAGAATTTTATTTGTACATTTAGAAAAGGGAGCCAATTTACCACCGGTTTTTCCCGGGTAAATTTAACATTTTCCGATTGATTATTGAGGAGTTCAAAACACTGGTCCATTTCCTCCTGTGTGGGGCCGACGACAAAGCAGTCGTCTATGTACCTACAGTATAGCATAGGAAGCCGTGCTAGCACCGGAGATTCGATTTCACCCATAAATGCTATGGCGAGCGTCGGAGCTAAGCGCTGTCCTAAGGGCAGCCCTCTGACCTGACTGAAGTATTGACCTGACCATCTGAAGATCTTGCGTTTAAGACACTCCTTGAGAAGTGTCATTAGCTGCTCAATTGAAAACGGTCCAGTTCAACTACCCAATTACTACGGATTCACATTGCCGAGGTTTATGGAGAGTCGCACCTAGAGAGATTACTGTTCTCTTTTCTTATCCAGCTCTAGCTCACAATGGAAGGAGAAGATACTCTCGGGTTTACTAACGAGCCAAGAAGATGAAAACGGCAATCAATCGGCCAAGAATAATACTGCTAAAAAGGTGGATTTCCTTCTCTTATGTTTGATTTATATTTGTCCTGCAGTTACTACTTATTCATAACTAGAACATGACTCTCAGTGCCGCTATGCAATGTTATAGAAAGAACTGCGTATCATGTTTCATCATTCATTTCTTCCTCTTCGTTGCAGTTGCTATTAGGGTTTTCTAGTATGTTCAGAAACTGGGCGATCAGCGTTGCATTCGTACATAGGTTCATTGTAGTTAAAGTTGTGGGTTACCTTGGGCAAATGAAGTAGTGTGCGGTATTGTATTGGGGACTACCACAGTCCGGACATGCGTCGGGTTTGCTACTGTCGATTTTGCTTGCGATGGGTCGATGATAAATCCAAGCAGTTTGGGAAATTTTGCTGCTGGCAGAGGGTCACCATCCCATTTGACATCAAGTGAGGCGATGTGTTTCTTGGGATCGTCTTCGGTCACTTACCCCCCACGGCGGGCAGAGAAAGAGAGTCAGCGCGCAAAGACGGAGAGTGGTCAGCGGCCCGGCTGCCGAACGAGCCCGCCACCAGCCGCTCCTCTGTGTGAAGGGTACAAAACAAGGATGAGACAGCGACTTTGGAGGAGAGTTTCGTAATTATTTTGAATATCACGTGACGATTTGAGGTCATTGCGTTCCCCTGGGTAGGTGGTTACACTGGCCGGTACTTCGCATCGTTTTTCAAATGAATTCTTGAATTTTCTTGAAGTAAGAGTTCTAAAATGTCCTTAGAAGACGTGTAACTTTCGAAAACACTTGGTCGAATGGTTTTGTTATTCTGAGTTTCGATCTACAGAGGAGAGATCCCGATGTTCCCTTCTACTTAGGAGTTTACAGCGTCTCCCGGAAGGTATTTTAGATAGTTCTTCTCCTCGTAGCGTGATAAAAAAACTTCCCTTTTCCACGCATTTCGGAGATTATAATATTCGAATCAATTTAATAATTCAGTTAGTGATACGGTCGTTTTGATCGATTGAGGTGACAACATTCACATTTTAATCAAATATTCATTCCATGAACCTAACGCTTATATCTTCAACGCGAAGCGAGACTTTCACCCTAAAAAAATGAGCCATGTGCCAAAAATGTGTATGTAAAACAGCAAATATTCGAAATTTTTTTTATTTGCAAAATGAATTAATATTAGATACGAATTCTCTTAGCGTTTACTCTCAAACAACTCTATCCATAGCAACTAGGTTGCTACTCGCTGACAAGATTTTAGTCGTTTAAAATAATCGGTAAATGTAGTTTTATGCTTATTTATTTTGACTTTTTTATATCCATTGTATCCCAATTTTTTTTGCTTGGATCCTTCCATATAATATCATCGTATTCCAAGACCTCTTCAAACCAAAATCTCAAAGGAATCTCACCCCCCCCCTCGTTTAAACTATCACGGGATGTTAAGTTATATCTTTTCATAAAAGGAATGTCTCCCTGGTTCATGCGAAAATACATATTTAGAGGGAAAAAAGCCAGAAAAGGGAAAATAAGAGAAAAATAATGGGACAAAAAAAGAAGGGATGAGCAGAAAGGAGAGGAAAAGGAGTAAAGAATGAGGTGAAGAGAGAGAAGGTTGAGGAAGGAGAAGGAAAATTGAAAAAGGAGATGAGGAAAAACGGCTGAAACAGAGGGAAAGAGGAAGAAGATGAAGAGGTTGAATGAAAGTATGAGTAACGAAAAAGGAGATGTTGAAGAAAATGAAGAAAAACAAAAAAAAGAAAATGTGGAGAAAGAAAGGAAGAAGAAAAGGAAAAGATGAAGAAGAAGTGATTCAAGAAATTGATAACGATGTAAAACAAAAAAAAGTTGGGTCAAAATTAAAATAAATCTAGTATGTGGGTATAAATCTAAACCAGTATTCACAGGAAACAAATGGAGATAGCATTTGATTTCGATGGATTGAAGCAAGGTTAGAACAAGATGAACATTCAAGTTCAACGGAAGTTTCTTCTCCATCTTCAACCCTATTTATTAATGAAGAACAGAATTCTTCTTCTCATTTTTTTCTTCGTCTTTACTTACCCTTTATTTGATAAATTCAACTTCTTTTCCCTTGTTTCTGGTGTTGCCTTTTTTTTCTTTTTTTTCCGTGTCATCATTTTCTTTCTTTCTTCGTTTCTATCTTTCTTCTTTCCTGCCTTCCTTCCTTCCTTCCTTCCTTCCTCCCTTCCTTCATTCACTTAGTGCTCTTTCCTTCACTTTCATCTCGTTACTTCCTCTTCCTTCTCTGCTCCATCTTCATCTTTTTTCTCCGTCTTCTTCCTATTCTTCTATTCGACTTCCGTCTAGTCTTCTTTTCTTCACCTCCGTTTTTTTCCACCGTCAATTCCTCTTTCTCCTTCGTCTTTACTCCTTCCATCCTTTCTTCGTCTTTTCACCTGAATTTTTCCTCTTTTTCCCTTATCTTTTTTCTACTGCATTTTTTTTGCCTTAAACTTCTTTATCGTATCTACTACTTTTCTGTATCTTTCTTTCTTTTCCTCTCTTCCAAAGCTCTATTTTTTGTTTTCCCATCTCTTTCCTATGACTTCTTCATATATTTCTTTATCCCTTCGTTCTTGACTTTGAATGTTAAATTACATCTGTATCACGAAAATGAAAAATATCCTCTATACTGTCACCTAACAATAAGTGAAATGACTGAGCTAGAGAAAAGAAAATCAAGAAAAAAGGACCGACATAACAAGTAAAAGGAAAAAAGAAAAATCAGGAAGGAGAAGAGGAACAGAAAAAAGGAGGAAGGCGAAGAAGAATGCGAAGAAAAAGAAGTAGTAGAGAAAGAAGAGCCACAAAAGGGAGAATGTTGGAGAGGAGGAGGAGAAAAAAGGAGAAAATGAGGATAAAGAGGTTGAAGAAAAACAAGTAGTGAAAAAATGTGTAGGGAGGAGAGGACCAGCAAAACAATGAAGTGAGAGATGAATAGAGCAGCGGAGAAAAAAGTAAAGGAAATGGAACGGTGGTGCCTTAAAAGTAGTGTCAATGTGAATGCGGAAGTCTTTTATGTAAATGGCATGCTCAAGACGTCCCTTTGCGACGACTCACATCTTAAGGAGTTGGAAATTGAGAAAACTTTTCAAAGGTACAGAACGCTGAACTATAGGCCCTAGGCACAACTTTTAGAAACGGCCGCAAAATGGAACATCCCTCATTAGGCTGGATTCTGTGCACAGAGTTTTGCACCTTCGCCCCCCCCCTTCCTCCAATCCTATCAATGGGTTAGTCTGCCACCGAGGAAACTGTGCGTGAAGAGCTTTTTCCTGAAGACGATGATAGAATAACATCGGTACTGATTTACATCTCTTGCTGGGAGGAGACTATCAGCCCATTTTATCGCCGTTGGACTATCACGTCAGCATTTGCTGCTCCTGTGATAGGTCAGAGGCAGTAAAATGTGCGGGGAACCCCCTCCCAGAAAGAGATCTAAATAAGAACCATATCATCTCGCTGCTGGACAAAAAATTGCAACTGAAATGAAGTAATGTGATCTGCACGTGTGGTATTGGAAAGGGATGAATGACAATACAAGCTTCACTGCTTATTCTCCAACCATTAAGATTCTATTAATGTTGTGTGATTATGTCGTTTTCATTCCTATTCACTGCTGAAATAATTTAGCTAGGTGTGTTCGCCTATACTCCCTGTTGTATTCATCCTGTTGCATCAATTACATCAACTTACAGTTGATCACTTTCATGAAATTGAATCAGGGTCAGAATTCGGGCGAAAACTTCGGAGTCATTGAATGGCAAGCGAGGACGGCAGCGGCGTTGGCAATGCGCCAGCCAGACGCGACGCGTGCCGCTCGCAGCTGATGCCCGCCGATCAATCAGCTGCAGCCGAGGAGGGTGGCAAGCGTTCAGATGCACATAACGCATCAAACATAACGTCGGCATGGATCCTGAAGAGACTTCGCGTCCGCTGTTGAAGGTTGGCGCAAACTCGGTGCCGTATGCTATAACATAGATGCACCGAGTTTGCGCTAACCTCGGATGGGGAACGCAAAGTCTCTTCAGGATCCCTGCCGATCAGGGTTGGGCAGGCTTGCGACCGGTCGCAACGGGGGTCGTAGAGATTTCGGAAACTTTTAGAAAAAAATGAAAATTTTGAGGGGGTTCGTAAAATTTTAGAAAAATGGGGTTTATCTCCAAATCACTTGGGGAGGTAGCCATTTCTCCATTCCATGGGGGGGGAGTTCGTGAAAATTTTGGTCACCAAAGGGGGGGTCGTAAATTTTTGGTCACCGGTCGCAACGGCCTGCTCAACCCTGCTGCCGATCTTAAAGGCACAGGACACCCAAAAAAATTATTTTGAGGTTTCATCCTTATCTTGGAGAGGGTCAAACTCTGATCACAATGGTATCTCTGAAATCATCCAAGACCCCCTTTGAACAGAGTTATGGCTGTTCAAAGATGCCTAGATTTTGAGGGTGAAAATTTGGTGGACGAGTTGTCTCAGGCCTGTATTTCTCTCCATTCGCAATCGTTGCGTGAGAGAAAGCCAGGATAAGGAGACGGTCCGGTAATGGACTGAAGAACGATGACTTGTTGGAATTCATCCATCCATCGAGCCGCTATCGAGTCCGAAAATCTGTTAGGGGGTCGGGCCCGTGGTGGTGAGCGAAGGGGGCGGGGCCTGTGGTGGTCGCTTATATCTCGCTTATTTGGAGGAATTGATATCTCGCATTTGGCACGTGTTATACAGGAGGGGTCTTCTACACAATTACATGAAAATCTCAAAATTCATATCTGAGGGTGTACTGTGCCTTTAAACAAATTCCGCAATAGGGACAGCGAATGAACGCGATAGCCCCCTGGCAAACTATCTCTTCACAGGGGTCGAGCGCTTCTGGGAATTCGAGATCAGTTGGAGTTTCAAAAGGACCCGGACGGATAAGAACGTAGCCGGCCTTGAAGGCATCGTCCACGCCGAAAACCATATATTATTTTAAACGACCTAAAAATTCAGAATTTTGAAGAGCAATCGTAGAGTGAAATCGCTTGAGAACTTAGCTGCAAAAAAATAGCTGCAAAACCCGATGTCTGCCAGCTGAACCAAGCTTGTTACGCCAGGCGATTTCGTCAAAATCTGCAAGTTTTTCCCCGCCGGCACGAGAGCCTATATCGCGCTTTGATTGGAAAAATCACTCCTTGAGTCGAGAAAGAGAACACAATTCTCCTGCATTCGCTGAATGAAAACATTCTCGAAAAATGCAAGTGTTGTTAACGTCGTCATGATATGGGATGTTCCGCTGACGACGTGAAGTTTCTTCGTCTTGAATACACCCTTCAATGGAAAGCGACCACCCAGCTCTGGTAATTGGACAAAGAGCATTTCTCCGACCTTGCCTGATGGGAAAATGAGGGGCATGACGGTCAGACTACTGGTGGTCGCAGAAGCCGACTGCACCAAGCGCACCGTCTTCTGTTAATGGTTCTCGTAACTTGTTCAAAATATGTGGGGTAATACTTCCCAAACATATAAGTTCCCCTAAACAATGGGAAAGCTTTAATGGGAAACAAAACCTCAAATCCTTTGTACCCTTCTTCTTCTTCTTTGCAGCCACATTGAGGGTTTTGTCATAGGTTGAGGAACTGGGCGACCAGTAACGGATTTGTCCATAAGTCCATTACGGTCAGCGTGGTAGGTCTCTCCGGACAGTTGAATAAATGTGCGGTATCGTGGCCGATGGTACCGCAGTCCGGGCACACATCAGATTTACTGCTGTCAATCCTGCTGACATAAGACATGAGCATTGTAGAGTGACCACAGCGTAATGATGCGAGCGTGCACCTGGCCCTTCTTCCGAGTTGAGCCTCGGATTTGCAGACTTGGGGCGGCACTACCCCCAATATGGGATTAATGACCGCCTTTTCCAGATGACACCGTACAAACTGAGTATGCTCCTCGCGCAACAGACGGAGTCGTTCTTGCTGTGAGTCGTGCCATCTCTGCAGATTGACTTTGCTGGGAGCATCGGCGAATGGCTTTCTGATCTTTCTTTCTCTGACGGGGTTTAGCACTCTCCAAGAGGGTGATTTGGTTGTTTGACAATGTTGATGAAAATTGTTGGGCCTGGAGCTCACAGTGCTCCCTTACTGGTAATAAGCGGGTCTCAGCATGCAAGTGATCGACCGGGGAACTTCTTGCACACCCGGTGGCGATTCGAAGAGCCGCATTCTGTATGCGTTGCATCTTAGTCCAAGAGGATTCCGAAACTAGATGCTGCCAAACTGGGGCGCCGGATTCCAGTGCAGGCTGGGGGAGAGCCTTATACGGTGAAATAATGGTTTCTTTGCTACTACTCCCATGTTGTACCGCCCAGGGCTCTAAGCACGTTAAGCTTCGCTTTAACGATAGCCTGCTTCTGTTCCGTGTTCTTATGGAATTTGAGCGATGGATCGAGTACGAGTCCGAGAAGTTTTGGGAAGCGGGCGGCAGGCAAACGATCTCCATTCCATACGACATACGGATGTGCGCTGTGTTCAGATGGGTCCGTTGTGAGTACGGATACCGATGACTTTGACGCAGAAATCTTCAGCATTTTGCGGTCGAAGAAGCTTTTCAGTGCGGTCAAGTACCCGTTAATCTTAGCGGCGGCCACATTTATGTCCCGATCACGACACAAGACAGTCATATCATCAGCGTAAGCGACCACCTTGATATCTTGGGGTGGGGCGGGCATATCTTCGAGGTACAGACTGAAGAGAGCAGGCGACAATACACCGCCCTGTGGGACTCCAGCTGCAATCGGAATGCTGTTTGAGACATGATTCTGGAACATCACTCTAGCCCGTCTTCCCTTAGTGAATGCAGCTATCCAGCGCTTTTGCCATGGCGGGATTGATGACTCAGTAAGTTGTTTGATAAGATACCAAGATTCACTGTGTCGAAAGCCTTAGTGAGATCCAAGGCAACTGCTACAGTTCTTTCCGGCTTATACGCGTTGAAACCATCAATTGCATAGCTCGTAATTTCTAACAAAGCTGTCGTGGTGGAATGCATTTTCTGAATCCATGCTGAAACACCTGTCTCTCGTTGTGCTCGGCCAGGTCTTTGACGATCAGCTTTTCAGCTACTTTAGCAAAAGAAGACAACAAGCTAATGGGCCGATATCCCTTGACTGAAGCTTGGGGTTTGCCAGGCTTGGGCAGCGGAACGACGTTTGCCATCTTCCAATTCTGCGGGATAGTACACGACATGAACGAGGAGTTTATCACATCAGTGAGGAGCGGTAGTAAGTCAGTGGGTATCTTCTTCAAGACAGCAGGACATATCCCATCAGGACCAATAGCTCTAGAGTTCCGCATTTCCTTTATAATCTTCTCAATTTGCGTCGTAGTAAACGCTTCGGCCGTGCTCATAAGCGGGAGGCGGCACAGCTCTCTTACAGTCACTCTATTCTGCGGACCTCGTTTAGCACTGGTGATAAAAAACTTTTCCCGAGCGCATAAGCGGCTTCCTTTCCTGATTTGAATACGCCGTTGTCGAATTCGATAGTGGAGACGGTGGCGGGTGAGCTTTTACCCGAAAGCTTCCGTAAAACCTTCCAAGTAGCTGCACTGTCCGTCTTAAAGTCCATTTGTCCGGTGAACTTCTCCCACTCTTCTTTCTTGTGTCTGTCCAAATCCTTTTTGATCTCACTGTCCAGCTCAGCAACCACGGTCCAGATGATTAACCGCTCTCCTCGCATCTCTCGTTCTAATTTTGTCGAGGATTTCTGTTGACATTTGGATAGAACGTCTTGACGCGACCGATAGGATAGCCGCATTCATGGCCTTGCGGATTGCGTCAGATAGATGGCACTCCTTCTGGTGCACGCTTCCATTCCACGGGTAATCTGCCGATAGGCGAAGCGCAACTTCACTGAACAGGCGCCAGTCTGCTCGGCCTAAATTAAGATAAGAACGTTGGCGAACACCAGAAAAGGGAGCGAGAGAATTGGATAGATCGATGTGGACAAAGACAGGAACGTGGTCACTTGGCAGAGTAGTCGAGGTAGACCATGAGCAGCAGCTAGAAAGGTTGGACGAGACAAGAGATATGTCTGGGCTGGAAGATCGGCCGCTGGCAGGAGACGAGTGGGCTGATCATCGTTTAGAATGACCAGGTCGCACTCATCTGCCCATTCTTCGACGTCATTTCCTCTAACATCAGACCGAGAGACGAGCAAAAGGTGTGAGCGTTGAAATCACCCGCGAAAACGACCGAGGATGAGAGGGGGCAGTCGCTCAGCTGCTTGAGAAGTGGATAGGATTGTAAGATGAAGGGCATGAAGTTGTAGGTGGAATGTATATGTTGAAAAGAGAAAGGGGTGTTTTTAGGGGGAGATGGATTGGGAGGTACTCGAGAGTACCGTCCGTGGGGGGTGCTGGGAATGAGGTGTGAGGGAAGTGAAGATAGAACGAAAGTAGAGACTCCACTGCCGAGAGATGACCTTGGAGCATGGTAAGAAGTATAGCCTGGGATATTGGGATGAGGATAGGTAGGGATGGAGAGAGCTTGGTTTCTTGGAACCATGATCACGTCTGGATGGTAAGTACGTGCAAAGAGAGAGAGTTCAGAAAGCTTAGCACGAAGGCCGTTTAGATTGATATGCACAATGGAAAGGGGGCGATTTGAGATAGAGGAATCTGAGATGGAAGGTGAGGAGCATAACATACAACGAAACGATGAGTTATGATGCCTCACAGAACTGAGACCCGAACAGGAGAGATGCACCCACCTTTGGCATCCGAAGCACTGGACGCTGGTATGTCTCCAGTTTACATCCTCTCCGCACGTGGCGCATTGGTACTTCTGAGCGGGTCCAGGATTCCTCTCCACGCCGGCCCTTTGTAGGAGAATCCGAAGGAGAGTTGCGGCCGGCCAGCACCTCTCCCATGACAAAAACCCTCTTTGTGGAGGGGATGACGTCGGTTTGCACGGAGGCGATCTTCTTTCCTCCACACTGCCACGGCACGAACGTACGACATCTCGGCAGCTTACCTTTGTACCCGAGTCTATTTCACTGTCGATATGGCTATGTCGCGCAGCAAAAGGATAAGATGACATTTGTGATATAATTTTTGATCGAAATATGAAACTTCCATGAATTTGCAAAAAAACAGCTCTGGGGGAGATTCGAACCCTGGTCACATTCCCACCACTGCCCCTTCCTCCCTTTGAGCCTTCGATGCTGTTGCCTCGACCGCTTAACAGTTGATAGACTAGGAGGAGGCCGATGGCTGGCAAACTTTCGGAGCTTATAACTCCTTCAGATCTATCTTTGCTGCCGAGATGTCGTACGTTCGTGCCGTGGCCGTGTGGAGGAAGCAACATCAACTCCGTGCAAACCGACATCAACCCCTCCACGAAGAGGGTTTTTGCTATGGGAGAGATGCTGGCTGGCCTCAGCTCTTCTAAGGATTCTCCTACAAAAGGCCGGCGTGGAGAGGAATCCTGGACCCGCTCAGAAGTACCCATGCGCCACGTGCGGCAAGGATGTCACATGGAGTAAAACAAGCGTCCAGTGCTTCGGATGCCAAAGGAGGGTGCATCTCTTCTGTTCGGGTCTCAGTTCTGTGAGGCATCATAACTCTGCTTTTCGCTGTGTCCTATGCTCCTCACCTTCCAACTCTGATTCCTCTACCTCCAATCGCCCACTTTCTATTGTACATATAAATCTCAATGGCCTTCGTGCCAAACTATCTGAGCTCTCTCTCTTTGCTCGTACTCATCATCCAGATGTTATAATGGTTCAGGAAACCAAACTTTCCCCTCTGCTACCTCTTCTCACCCAAATATCCCTGGCTATACTTCATACCATGCTCCAAGATCGTCTTTCGGTGGAGGAGTTTCATTTTTTGTACTGTCCACTCTTCCTTCTCACCTAATTCCCAATGTCCCTACGGACGGTACTCTCAGTACGTCCCCATCCATCTCCCACTCAAAACTCCCTATCTCTCTTCAACATCTACATTCCCCCAACTACATCTTGTCCCCCAACCTATAATCCTATCCCTCTTCTAAAACAACTCAACGACTGCGCCCTCTCACCCTCAGTCGTCTTCGCGGGCGACTTCAATGCTCATACCTTTTGCTCTTCACTTGACTCTGATGTTAGAGGAGACCTGGTTATCCTAAACGATGATCAGCCCACTCGCCTCCCTTCCATCGGCCGATCTTCTAGCCCAGACATTTCGCTCGTTTCCTCCAATCTTTCTAGTGCTTGCTCGTGGTCCACTTCTACAACTCTGTCTAGTGATCACATTCCCATTTTCGTCGATATTGATCTCTCAAATTCTCTAGCCCCTTATTCTGGTATTCGTCACCGTTCTTATCTCAATTTAGGCCTTGCAGACTGGAGCCTATTCAGAGAGGTTGCACTTCACCGAGCGGCTGAATATCCATGGAATGGCGATGTGCACCAGAAAGAGCGTCACATATCTGACGCTATCCGGAAGGCTATGAAAGCGGCCATACCAGAAGGACGTGTGAAAACTTTTTACCCTAATGTCACCAGGGAAATACTTCAGAAAATCAGGACAAGAGATGAAAAGAGATCTGCCAACCATCTGGACCCGGAGGTCATTGAACTTGACGACGAGATTAGAAAAGACTTGGACAGGCACAAGAAAGACGAGTGGCAGAAGTTCACTGAAAAATTGAACTTCAAGGCAGATGGTGCTGCTACATGGAAAATCCTGAGAAAACTCTCCGGAAAAACCACACCCGCCACCGTATCTACTATCGAGTTTGAGAACAATGTATTCAAGTCAGGACAAGATGCCGCTTACGCTCTGGGCAAGAGCTTCTTCATAACATGTGCGAAGCGTGGCCCACAAAACCGAGTGACAGTAAGGGAGCTGTGCCGCTTTCCGCTTATGGGCACGGCTGATGCCTTCACTTCTGCGCAGGTGGAGAAGATTATAAAGGAAATGCGTAATTCCAAAGCCATTGGACCTGACGGAATCTGTCCAGCAGTCCTAAAGAAGCTCCCCAGTGAATTTCTCTCGCTGCTCACTGATTTAATGAATACATCATTCCGAACCTGCACACTGCCACAAAACTGGAAAACAGCAAATGTCATCCCTCTGCCTAAGCCCGGTAAATCGCTGTCATCAGCGAAAGGATACAGGCCAATAAGCCTTTTGTCACCTCTAGCCAAGGTTGCTGAAAAGCTTGTCGTCAATGATTTGGCTCAGCATAATGAGAAACAACATCACCAGCACGGCTTTAGGAAGCTACATTCCACCACGACGGCGCTTTTGGAAATCGTTGGCTATGCCATCGACGGCTTCAACATGAGAAAGCCCCTCAGGACCGTTGCTGTAGCCCTGGACTTGACAAAGGCATTCGACAGTGTTAACCTGGGTATTCTATCGGATAACATACTGAAGTCCTCTGTTCCACCGTGGCAGAAGCGTTGGATAACAGCATTCGTCAAGGGCCGTCGAGCAAAAGTTATGTTTCAAAATCATGTCTCTAAAAGTATCCCCATAGCTGCAGGTGTTCCGCAAGGCGGAGTCTTATCGCCCGCTCTGTTTAATCTGTACTTAGAGGACATTCCGGCACCTCCCCAGGACATTAAAGTTGTCGCCTACGCTGATGATATGACTATCATGTGCCAAAACCGCGACATACAAGTGGCCGCGAGCAAGATGAACGAGTACCTGATTGATTTGAAAAGCTATTTCGATAACAAGATGCTCATTGTCTCAGCTGCCAAGTCTTCAGTATCAGTTTTCACAACGGACCCCAAAGAGCACAGCGCCCATCCCGATGTCAGCTGGGGTGGAGATCGCCTGCCTGCTGCTCGCTTCGTCAAACTACTCGGCCTTATACTCGATCCGTCGCTGAAGTTTCACAAGAACACCGAGCAAAAGCAAGCAATTGTAAGAGCTAAACTCAATGTGCTAAGGGCACTGGGAGGTACATCATGGGGCAGCAGTAAGGAAACTATTCTGACCACGTATAAGGCTATACTGCAGCCCGCCCTAGAGTATGCGGCACCGGTTTGGCAGCACTTAGTATCGGACTCATCCTGGACTGAGGTGCAGCGTGTACAAAACGCTGCTCTTCGGATCGCCACCGGATGTGCTAGGAGTCCGCCAATCGAGCATTTACACGCCGAGACACGGGTGCTACCAGTAAAGGAGCACTGTCAGCTCCAGGCCCAGCAGCTGTACATTAACATCGTCAAGCAGCCCAACCACCCATCTTGGAGAGTACTCGAGCCTGTAAGAGAGAGAGAGGCATCAGAAAACCTTTTGCCGATGCTCCAGATAAAGTCGATCTGCAAAGATGGCACGATTCATATCAAGAACGCCTCCGTCTGTTGCGCGAGGAGCACACCCATTTCATCAGAGGGTATCTGGAGAGAGCGGCTGTTAATCCTATTCTGGGTACTGTGCCGCCTCGAGTTTCTGAGTCTGAGTCTCAGCTTAGTAGACGCGCCAGATGCACTCTGGCCTCGTTGCGCTGTGGGCACTCAACGTTCCTGAAGTCCTACGTGAACAGGATCGAAAATAGCACTCCCGACGTTTGCCCGGACTGTGGTGGTCCTGGCCACAATACCCTACACTTATTCAACTGTCCAAAGAACCCTACAACATTGACTACAATAGACCTTTGGACGAATCCAACGCTGGTCGCCCAGTTTCTGAACCTATAGCAATTACTCTCTTCGCGGCTGCAAAGAAGAAGAAGATCTATCTTTCGCGGCGGGTACCCAACACTATTTCACCTTGTAGTGCGTGAACATTTCCACATGACATTATATTCCTACCGTTCGGACCTACGCTTCTTATACTTCCCTTGTAAGACAAGAACCTACACAATAGCAATAGGGCCTCGAACAGGATCGGTCATCCTCAGTTATCTAGCCTTGATCTAACTAGTAAGATATGTTTAAGGGCGTAGACTTGTAGAGAGATTGTTTGTTTTGAGTGGCCTTTCCTACTCATTGTCGCCACTATTTCAAAGAAATGGTGTCTCAAGTTCTTCCTAGCGCTACTGCTCATCACCTTAAATTTACCATCTCTTATTGTTCCCATTGTTCAGTAGTGAGAGAAATATCTGGAGCGATAAACGCCAAGGGAAGTGATTGTGGAACCCTGGCCTCGAAGAGAGAGAAAAACCTCCGGAAAAAAGTTTTTCTCTTTCCTCATTCAATCTGAAACGAGATACTGATCAGGTGCAGTATCTGGTAATCTCACTTTGAACCGATTTTCGAAAATATGCTGCCGCTATGCAATAATTTTGCCACGATGTAATATGGAGGCTTCTAGAATGCCTTCTGATTTCGAGCAAGTGTTATGGCTTTGAAATTTTTATGGCCACATTTTTAGGAAATAGCTTTAACTTAAATTGATTGCTCGAGAATGTTATTAAATTACATGTGTGACAGAATTCATTAAAAATTCAACCCTGAGTATTTGTAAGAGAATTCAGAGTTTTTAGATTTCGTACTGATGCATTTTCCATTGTCACGGACCGAAAAATGGGGATTTCGACGAGACGTTAAAAATGAGTACTTATAATTGCCACGAGTAATTGTCAATTGTCATGTAATGTGTTTCAATAACAAAATAGGAAAATCAAACATGAAAATATTTAACAAACATCTATTCTTTAATTACGCCATATTATTAATTAATTTATTTATTTATTTATACGTCGTTACCTACGTGCTCAACAACAACGAAAACTATGGATAGAAACTCGGGAAAAACGCAAATGTCATGAAAAACCCAGCGCAAAGATTCAACAGCGGGCGCAAGATCATTGCTTCATCATCAAATTTTCGGAGGACGACCCTAGTTAAAGTTTGGAGCCCGTAATGGTCTTCTTCTTTGCAGCCACAGAGGGGTTCTGTCAGAGGTTCAGAAACTCGGCCACTAGCACAGGGTTCGTCCACAGATCCATTGTCGTTAATGTAGTAGGTCTCTTCGGGCAATTGAACAGGTGCGCAGTAGTAAGCCCTTGACTACCGCAATCAGGGAACTCGTCAGGTTTGCTGTTATCAATCCTATGCAAATATGACAAAAGCATGGGGAGTGTCCACAGCGTAACGATGCAAGGGTGCACCTGTCACGCCTGTCAAGTTCCATCTCTGTCTCGCTGACCTTCGGAGGTGCGACTCCCAGGATGGAGTTTATGGCAACTCTGCTCAAGTGTTCCTTCACGAATCGGGTATGCTCCGCGCGCAAGAGACGGAGGCGTTCTTGTTGTGCTTCGGTCCATCTCTGCACATCTACTTTCGACGGAGCATCAGCGAAAGGCTTTCTGATACATCTCTCTCTCTCACCGGGTTTAGTACTCTTCGCGATGGATGATTCGGCTGCTTCACGATGTTAATGTACATTTGTTGTGCCTGGAGTTGGCAGTGGTCTCTAACTGGCAATATGCGAGCTTCGGCGTGTAAGTGCTCAATTGGAGAGCTTTTAGAACAGCCTGTTGCAATTCGCAGAGCACAATTTTGGACGCGCTGCAGCTTGGACCAAGAGGTGTCCGACACGATGTGCTGCCAGACTGGCGCAGCATACTTCAAGGCAGGTTGCACAATAGCCTTATACGTGGTCAGGATCGTTTCTTTATTGCATCCCCAGGACGTTCCACCGAGAGCACGCAGGACGTTGAGTCTTGTTTTCACTGTGGCTTGCTTCTGCTCAGTGTTTTTATGAAACTTCGACGAAGGATCCAACACGAGTCCAAGTAGCTTGGGGAATCGGGTGGCCGGCAATTGAGCTTCGTCCCACTTCACCATGGGATGGGCACTGTGCTCTGCATTATCAGTGGAAAAGACGGTGACGGATGATTTGGAGGCAGAGACTGTGAGCAATTTGCGATCGAAGAAACATTTCAACTCAATCAAGTAGTCATTGATCTTACTGGCGGCTACCTTCATGTCGCGATCTCGGCATAGAATAGTAATATCATCCGCGTATGCAACGACCTTGATGTCTTGAGCGGAAACGGGCAGATCTTCTAGATATAAACTGAAAAGTGCAGGCGATAAAACTCCTCCCTGAGGGACACCAGCGGCGATGGGGATGCTATTGGAAACATGTCCCTGGAATAGCACATTTGCTCGGCGTCCTTTAGTGAAGCCATGGCTCAATGGTAGACTTCAACAGACTCTCTGATAGTAGGCCTAGATTGACATTGTCAAATGCCTTTGTTAAGTCGAGGGCCACACCAACAGTACGTTGGGGTTTGATGGCATTGAAGCCGTCCAGAACATAGCTCACAATTTCCGACAAGGCCGTAGTGGTGGAATGTAATTTACGGAAACCATGTTGGTGCTGCTGTTGGCTGTTATGCTCGGCAAGCTCCTCCACAACCAGTTTTTCGGCAACTCTGGCGATGGGTGAGAGCAGACTGATCGGCCGTTACCCTTTAGCCGTGGGTGGTGACTTTCCCGGCTTCGGCAGTGGAATAACACGAGCCACTTTCCAATTTTGGGGTAAAGTACATGTACGAAACGATGTATTTATAACGTCAGCAAGAAGAGGCCGTAGTTCACTGGGCAGTCTCTTCAGGACTGCTGGGATCAAACCGTCTGGTCCTATTGCCTTCGAGTTGCTCATCTCCTTTATCACCTTCTCGACCTGTGCAGGCGTGACTGCTTCATCTACATCCATGAGAGGCAATTTACAGAGTTCCCGTACAGGTATTCTATTCTGCTTTTCTCTTTTGGTTTTAGTGATGAAAAATGCTTCCCAAGAGCATTTGCGGGCCTTCCCTTATTTGAAGACTCCACCTTCAAATTCAATCTTAGAATCGTTGGCGGAGATTAACTTTCCGGAGATCCTTCTCAAAGCCTTCCACGTTGCTGCTGCATCATTTCTGAAGTTCATCTTCTCAGTGAACTTTTCCCAAGTTTCCTTCTTGTGTCTGTCAAGGTCCCTCCTGATCTCGTTATCCAGCTCAGCGATGTCTGGGTCATGGTGATCTGCAGCTCTCCTTGCGTCCTTATCTTCTGCAATGTTTCCCTTGTGAAATTGGGAAAGAAGGTCTTTACGCGGCCTTCAGGGATTGCGGCTTTCATAGCCTTCAGGATAGCATCAGATAGGTGGCGCTCCTTCTGGTGTACTTCGCCATTCCACGGATAATCAGCCGCTTGGCGGAGCGCAACCTCACTGAACAAGCTCCAGTCTGCAAGGCCTAAATTAAGATAAGAACGTTGACGAACACCTGTATAGGGAGCAAGAGAGTTAGAGAGATCGATATTGACAAAGACAGGGATGTGATCGCTGGAAAGAGTTGTGGATGTCGACCAAGAGCAAGCATTAGAGAGATTGGAAGAGACGAGGGAGATGTCTGGGCTAGATGATCGGCCGTTGGCAGGGAGACGAGTGGGCTGGCCATCGTTTAAAGGCAGTGTCCACGATGAAAACCATGTCTGATTTTTTTGGTGGAGATCGGCAGCTGCGGGGCCTAGGGCAACCCTAACGTTGAAAAAACTAAGAAAAATGAGCTCGGAACGGTCCCGTATGGTCCCAAAGTTGGACACCCGTCAGCTCGTCACCCCCAGATGCACTTTCCACGCCCACCGACGTGAACAAATGAATGCTCGAGATGTTTATGTTTATGTTTATGTTTATTACAGGTCTAGCCTGCCTAGTTAATTTACACAGAACAAATGCAGCAAATAATGAATAAATAAAACGTAAAACCTATACAATAGTAATAAAAGGCCAGAAACCGGCTCAGACATCCACAGTCATCAAGTACTGATCCAAGAGACGTTTAAACGCAGGTAGGGTTGTAGGGAGACTGCACCTTTTGAGTAGCTTTTCAAACTCGCTCCCGGCTCTATTAACAAAGAAATGGTGCCTCAGACTTTTCTTGGCTCTGTTACGAACGAGCTTGAAACTGCTACCTCTTGTGGTAGATGCCCTTAGTTGAAGGAATTCATTTGCCTTGAGTCCAACATAGCCATACAAGATCTTGTAAACCATCAGAATATCGAATCTTTTCCTTCTGCAGGCCAGCGAGTCTATCTGTAGCTTCTTGTTCCTATCAATGCTGCAGGGCATTTGACTATAATTGAGTCCGTTGACCCTCATCATCACCTTGCGTGTGAAGCTGTTTTGAAGTTTCTCCAGCGCAACAGTGGTCGAAACCTTGTGAGGGTTGGAGATCACAGTTCCATACTCAAGGTGAGGTCTTACATAGGTTTTATAAGCCTTAAGTAGCACCTTTTCGCTGTTACTGGATAGAGCTCTGAACATGCTATACATAACCTTAGTCGCTCTAGACACGGCTTTAGCACAGTGAGCATCAAAAGTGAGATCGCTACGCACCAGAAAACCCAAATCCATTATTTCATCGACAACCTGGAGCTGTTGACCACCAATGGTATAAACAGAACCTGCACTATTGCTTCCGATTTGCAAAACTTTAGTTTTTCACTTGAAAGCAACATACTCCAGTCTCTAGACCAATTTACAATCTTACACAACGCCATTTGCAAGTATTCCCTGTCACTTACTGTCTGAATAGGAGAGAAAATTTTGAAATCATCAGCGAAAGCAGAGCATTTAACCTGACCACAAGTAACTAGTCGTGGTAATTCATAAGTAAATATATTAAATAGAATTGGGGATAGAACTCCCCCCTGAGGTACGCCACTGCAAATGGGTTTAGGATCGGAAAAAGTTGAATTAACTCGAACAACAAAGGACCTATTGCTTAAAAAGGCTCTTATCCATGCTATTATTCTAGGATGAATACCAACTTGGGCGAGCTTGGACATGAGTTTGGAATGGGAGACCCTGTCGAAAGCCTTGGAAAAGTCAACATAGATAACATCAACCTCTTCTCCCTCATCCACATGTGAGGTCCATTCATTAAGTGATTGCAACATGGCTGTCACCGTCGACTTTTTCTTCTGGAAACCATGTTGAGATTCCGAAATTATCGAGTGGTCCTCCAAATGCTTACAAATTCTCACCTTAAGGATCTTCTCAAACAACCTACCGAAGAGCGAGGTAATACTTACTGGCCTAAAGTTTTCAGGGCTAGTATGAGGCGGTTTTTTCGGGATAGGAGTGACAAAGGCGACACGCCATCTATCCGGAACCTCTGCTCGCATGAAAGAAAGATTAAAAATGTATGTAAGCGGTCCAACTATGATGTGGGCTACATGTTTAATGAATTTCAAAGGCAAATGGTCTGGTGTATCGGAAAATGAATTAGGCCAGCTAGAAAGGAACTTGTGAACATCCTCTGGATAAAACCAGACGGAATCATCCATTGCACTGAATTCTTGGGTTAAAGTCAGAGGTCACTAGGCCCGTCGTCCTCGCAAAAAGCCTTTTCAAAAACAGATGCGAAGATTTCTGACCTCTCCTTATCGTCTGTTATTGTGGACCCCTCATACTCAATAGGTCCCAATCGCGGTTTGTCTCTCAATCTAGAATTCAAAAGCCTATAAAAAGCATTCTTTTTACCTGATTCAATGATCCTCTTTTCCATATTTCTGTTAAACTTTTTCAATTGCTTATCAAATCTATGACACACAACCCTATAAACATCCCAATCGTATGCTGTATTAGTAATTCTGGCCCGATCCCATGCGTGAGATTTTTTATGCGCCAGGCGCTGCAAATGTTCCGGAAGATGGCCCGTGCTGTTCGAAACTTCTATGAGTGGTACAAAAAGATGGATGCAGTGCTGCAAAATAGAAATAAACATTTCATACTTAGCATTGACCGAGTCAGCAGTGTTAAACGCCCAGTACCAATCAACACCATTCAAGTAGTCAAAGATTGCGGGAAAATTAGCATTTTTGAAGTCTCTTCTGAGGACTTTAAAATCACTAAAAGGGGTGGCAAAATTGAGCTCAAAATGAATTGTAGCATGATCACTAGTCCCTACAGGATCACATACTCTAATATTGTCCACAAGATCGACGTTATTAGTTAGGAGCAAATCCAGGATATTATTACCATGGGTTTCAGCAGTTACCAGTTGGGAAAAATTATAGTCACGACAAAGCCCAACTAGGTCGAAAAGATTAGCTCCAATGGCACTAGACACATTAGGTTGGGCCCAGTCAACGTTAGGAAGGTTAAAATCGCCTGTAAGAATGCAAGGATAGTTGCAGGATACAAGATCACTCAATGTTTCAATCAACAGACCAAAGGCCGCAGAGGTGCACGAGGGAGTCCTATAGACCAAAACCAAACGAATAACAATCTCGCCAGAGCTGACTTCAATACAAATGATTTCATAACCATCAGGGACCGAGTTGGTGAATATGAGCCTGGGAAAAGAGCCTTTTTAACCATGAATGCTACACCACCACCTTTTTATGTTTTCGATCACATCTGAGCAGGTCGTAAATGGCAGAACACTCACCCACTAGAGAGGCGTCAGTTATGTTGTGCGTAAGCCACGTCTCTGTGAGTGCAATGACACTGAACTGATGCTGTTTTATAAGAAAAACAAGAAACCCCACATTTTTGGGGAGGGAGCGAATATTAGTCGAAATGCATGGTGAGCCAGTAGCCAGTGAACGCGCAGACTTAACTTGTTCAAAATCCAAACAAGAGTGAGAGCCGGTTTCAAGCACATCAATAGTTTTAGAATATTGATCAGGCGACCGAGGAATTTCTACTCGTTTAAAGATGGACTAGTATTCCCCGACACAACATGAATAGTCATATCGGAGTCAACAGATGGTGATTGATCACTAGGAATAACAACTGGTTGGAGGTTTTCCAAACTAAAACGACTAGGTTGAGGAATATTAGGATGACAATTATCGAGAGCAGGATTTGAAACTGAACGACTACAATTATCAACGGTAGAAAGTGAGACACGAGGACAACTACTAAGAGCAGTATTGGAAAAAGAATGATGATTAGCTGGAATTGTGGGCGGCTCGATGGTAGTATGAATTGCATTATTGACAGACGTACGATGAGGAAGAAAGGAATCCTGCCGTTTACCTACTCCAGGGTGGCGAGGCCTGCCCCTCTCACTTTTAGGGATTGGAGGGGCGAATAAATGTGCCCCCAAAGGGCGAGCCCTTAAGTTTTGGGGCGCATTTAATGGCCAAATCCCTGAAGTAGGATGACGGCAGTATCACTTTCAAAAGACGCGGCCTATAATAGAGAGGGCGACCTAGGCGATATACATTGATAGGTTTACACGGAATGTTCAAAAAATCAAAAAGGCGTTTATTACACTCATAGTCATAGTCAACACACACTGACGAAGTCTGATGAACACGTTCAGGAATTCCAGCTATCACAATAGATCGAGACATTTCTTTTTGATCACAAACGGACAGATCCTGGGCTTGATTAGATGCCTCTGTTTGAGTACAAACAGAAATCGCAGAACGGGGATGATGCTCAACATCAGTGTTAACAGGAGAACGATCAAGAACGAGATTACTATCGAACGATGCATTAGGAGAGTTACATAAAAGACGTAATTTCAAATTATCTTCCCTTAATTGACGAATTTCCTCCAATTGTTTTTCGTTCTCCATTGTTGCACAATCCATCTTTTCCTTAGAGTCCAACAGGAACTGCACGATGACCTTCATATACGCGGGAACAGAATCGTCCAACTCCATTTGTTGAATAGCATCAGCGAGCAAATCGAGTCCGCTAGAAGGTGAACTGACATCCACGAGGCCTCTTTTCTTTCCACGGAATTTCGTTACGACAGTTAGAAGAGACGACATCAGCAGGAGAATATGCCGCGTAGAACCGAAATGAACATGAAGTGAAGAGGTGAGACGAGACCTGACGAGCGGAGGAGCAGGAAGTAGTGCCTGACGTAGGGAATGATTGGTGGGGGTGGGTGGAGGGGGGGATGGGGATGACGATGAGCACAGGAAAAGTGCTTGACGAGACGGTATTGTAACAGCTGAATAGTAAGACGGTAGTGCTTGACAAAGAAAAGTCGAGTGGATGGGGGTAGATGACAGTGCCCCGCCGGGGTAGTTGAGTATTGATTATTGATCTTAACACTGGACGAAGGAGTGACCCGGCGCGCCGCCGCACAGCACCAACGCAGCAGGCGAATGATTGTGATAGATTGTGAGATGAGCGATAGTTTCCGATCAATAGCCCCGTTCTTCCCTTTATTCCCATCTTCTCTCTTTACTCAGGTCAGCTCGCATACATCGGGTGAAAATGACCGAGGTTACAAGCCTCGGACAACTCGTCCACCATGTTTCCTTAGCTCATTTTTTGAGGGACCATAACTCCGTTCCCAGAAGGTCTTGTACGATTCCAAAAACATCATCGGAATCAGCATGGGACCGTCTTCAAGATAGGCGGAAAAGCCTAAAAACGATTCTTATCGTGAACACTGCCTTTAAGATAACGAGATTGCACTCCGCCCACGTCACTTCCTCTAGCATCAGAATCAAGCGACTAGCAGAACGTGTGAGCATTGAAGTCACCCGCAAAGACAATTGAGGGAGAGAGAGAGCAGTCATACAGCTGCTTGAGAAGGGGTGTAGGGTTGTAGGAGGATGGACAGGAGGTAGTTGGGGGAATGTATATATTGAAAAGAGATAGAGGTGGTTTTAGAGGTAGAGGGATGGGGATGTACTCGAGAGTGCCATCTACTGAAGTGTTTGGAATTATGTGAGAGGGAAGAGAGGACAGAACAAAAGTAGAGACTCAGCCTCCTTGAGATGACCTAGGAGTATGATAAGCAGTGTAGCCCGGGATGTTTGGATGTCTAGAGGTAGCAGAGGGAGAGAGTTTGGTTTCCTGAACCATGATAACATCCGGGTGATGAGTACGGGCAAAGAGAGATAATTCAGAAAGCTTGGCGCGAAGGCCGTTTAGATTGATGTGTACAATAGATAGGGGGCTGTTGGTAGATGAGGAATTTGAGTTACTGGAGGCGGAGCACACAATACAACGAAAGGAAGAATCGTGGTGCCTCACAGAACTGAGACCCGAACAAGAGAAGTGCACCCACCTTTAGCATCCAAAACACTGAACACTGGTTCCATTCCAAGTGACATCTCTGTCGCATGTGGCACATGGGTACTTCTTCTTCTTCGCGGGTCCTGGATTCCTTTCGACGCCGGCCATTTGTAGAAGAATCTCAGGAGAGCTGCAGCCAGCCAGCACCTCTCCCATGACAAAAACCGTCTCTGCGGAGGGATTGACGTCGGTTTGCACGGAGCTGGTCTTCTTTCCTCCACACTGCCACGGCACGAACGTACGACATCCCGGCAGCCGGTAATGGTAGAGAGGGGGTAGTAACAAACAAGTGATATAGTGCCAGAAGACTGAAACCATCAGTTTCTCATGTTCTAGAAAAGCAATTCATTCTAATCCGTATCCTGTTGTAAAAGAGGCCCTACCCACGCGGCTTGCTTGGATGCATATAGGTCCTCCGACCACAGTTAGGTATGTGGGCGAAATGTCTTAATACAGTTTCCAGTGCCAATGGATGATAAGTGTAAATGAAGGGAAATACGTTCCTAGCTGCAGTCGTCTGGCACGAACACTAGTTCAGTAAAGAAGAGATGAAACAACTAAATGGCTCCGAACTGTAGTAGGGACGACCTTATAAGATATCAAATGGGTGCAGGCTAGGTGAAAAACGAGTTGTATGCCTTCCGTATTCTCGACCGATATGCTAACACGATGAGCAAACCATAAGCCACACAAGGAATCGGTGTTGCTGAAACATGATAATTAATCATCGGGAAGCATCAGGGATGTTTAGAATACCAAAAAGGTCAAGTCGTTTCAACTACCCTTTGAATTCAGCTGTAGTTTCAGCTCCTACCACTTCAGCAGGCAACTGTTGAAACCATCTAGCACACCGACAAAAAACATTATTGTGCATGATCGCATACCTGTTCCTATTAATTCTGGAATAATGCAAAGAAAATCTACCTAACCTAGTACTAGACGGCATGAAGAGCCAATATTTGCTCGCAATCTCACTTCTCTTCTAAGAATTCGGAAGCAAAACACAAGGTCTGAGAAGATCCGTCTGTACTGTAGAGAGTTCAAGCAGTACAGTTTTAGACGAATTTTGTAGCTGGGTAATTCATTGCGCAATGGGCAGTCGGAGGATCTATACCAGAGGTTACGCGTGAAAATCTGCTAAATTCGCTCAATTTTCAGAATATCCTTTTTGAGGCTGGGAACCCAAAGCTGTGAGCAATACTCAAGGTGTGGCCATACGTAAGCCTTATAAAGGCGTACAAGCACGGCCGCATCTGAGCATTTCACGTTTCGCAAAATAGCATATAAAGTTGTGTAGGCTCGCTTGACAGCTTTCTCAATTTGGAAGCTGAATTTGAGCTTATTATCGACAATCACACCGAGATCTCTAGCATAGTCGCAAGATTGAAGGTGCACTCCATGAATAAGGTAATCAGCTCTAACTAAATCACCAACATGCATCACTGAGCACTTACTGGGGTTGAGAGGTATACCCCAGTCCGTTGCCCAATCACACATGTTGTTGATTGAAGTCTGGAGAGCAGAATGGATCACATCAGCGTTTTCTACACCGAAGATTCCGTAAACTTTGATGTCATCCGCATATATCTGTACGTGTACATTACCATCAGTTTTGAGAAGAGTTGGCAGATCCATAGTATATAATATAAACAGGAATGGGGAAAGAACTCCTCCCTGAGGTACGCCACTGGTGCAGAGATAGCTTTCAGAGAAACTGTAACCAACTTAAACAGTCATAAACCTTTCCGACAGAAACGACCGTACCCATTTCAAAACCTTGCCTCTAATTCCGAGTGAAGCTAATTTAATGAGCAATTTCCGATGACACACATTATCAAATGCTTGAGAGAGATCAAAATAGATGATAACAAACTCGCTTGAATTTAGTGCTCTGCTCCAGTCATAAACAGAATCAGCCAAGTTTGTTAAAGTGGAAGCACCAGGTAGAAAAGCATGTTGCTCAAGGGGGATATGAGAATTTCTAGTGAGCCAGAACAAAAGTTTATTGTACATCACTTTTTCGAAAACTTTCACAGGAGGAGGTGTCATGCTGATGGGACGAAAGTTTCTTAAGTTGTTATTTCCACTTGACTTGGGAATCGCAGTAACAATTGCTGTCTTCCACATCGGAGGGACATCACCGAGAAGAAAAGAAAGATTGCACATGATTGCAGGCGGCTCGGCCAAACTATCAAAACACTTTCTGTATAACTACTATCTGAGGAATACCGTCGAAAGGTTCAGTTAAGGATGGCTTCAGGTTTTTGAGTATGGAAGATATCTCATGAGGATGGAAATAAATGTCAGTAAATTCACGGTGCATAGGAGGGAAATTAGGGAGAAGATTACCGGACAATTCGTCCGTGGTGAAAACGCTAGCAAAATAGGCACCGAGAGCATCAGCCTTCTCCTCATCACTTCGATACATGAAGCCACAATTATCAGTTAAGGTTGGCAGAGAGCACTTAGGCTTCAGTTTTCATCTAATATAAAGGTGAAGCCTTTCTGAAGAGGGCTGCGCTCCCAGTCTCCTTTCATAATTAGCCACAAAGTTCCTCAGATGGTAGCTCGGATCGGAACAATTTCTCTTGTAAAGAGCATTCGATAGGGGATTAGGTAGGCAATGAAAAAGACTTTGTTTTTGATCAAACAAGTTCATCAACTGTGGCGGAAAGTGAATTGTGGGATCTTTAAATGATCTGAAAGGAACAAAAAAGGGATAAAGCCTGATACATAACTCTACAGAACCTTCGGTAGACGTCAGCCATAGAAGAATAGTTTCCAAAAATAAGGAGCCAATCAATATTAGAAAGGTAAATTTTGAGATCGCTGTAGTCAGCCTTCAGAAAATCAGGGAGAGGAATAAATCAATCATCGAAATCCACTGATAATTTGAAACAAACAGTGGCATGGTCAGATTTGGCGAGAGGGGGTAGCACGGAAACATTTGCAATATTGGAAAACGAGGAGAGGACAATGTCTTAAATATTATTGCCATGAGTGGGATAAGAAACATGTTGCTGCAGACTCACATCAGAAAAAACCTCTAGGAATTTGGACCCAGTGGAATTTAGACTTCGCTGGTTAGCCCAATCAATTGACAAGTTCAGGAGTCGTATTCGCCATCAACCCGCCGGGGAGTCGAAGGGTAGACGAGGTGAAATTTCAGTACAAAATGCGCGCTCCACGGCCACCTCTCGCCTCCCTTGGCTTCCCTCGCGACCGCCGGAATTTTTCGAATCGCATAGCTGAAGAATGGCCGATTCGCGATGGAATCTTTATCTTTTCGCAGTGATATCGATACGTAACACAGTTTGCATTTCCATCTTACATGGTGTAAGATGGGTTGATCTGCTCCTCTGCCGCGCGCGGTATCATTCCTTCCGCTTCCCTTCGACTTCCCTCGGCGGGTTGTTGGCGAATACGACCCCAGATCACCCAAAATAACAGTGTTTGTATGGGTAGAGATAGCATCACTGAGCATATCAATCAAGAGATCATCATCAGTCGTAGTAGAATTCGGAGGACGGTAAACCAAAACAAAACGAGTGTAGGCGCCATTGCAAGGAGAAAATAGTTGAACCGAAAGAACGTCACTAAAGTTGTGGAGACTTGAGAAATCAATTCGACGGTAAGATTACCCTGCAGCACACACCACCGCCCCTACGACCACCGCGATCTAGGCGGAAAATCGTAAAGAGAAGATTTTCAACCAATTCAGAGTCAAAAACGTTCTCATTTAACCACATTTTTGTGATAAACAGCAAATCAGGTTTCTCATTGACTAAAAAGTAATGCAGGTCATCTGTTTTATTTACTACACTTCGGGCATTAAGAAGACAGCACATAATTCCAGGGTTACCTTGCTGCGCTTACGTTTCCCGAGACGCCTCCTGAAACACCTCCCGGAACGCTCCGCGGGACACCCCCAGAGACGCCACCCAAAACGCCACCCGGAACGTCAGCCGGAACGCCACCCGAAACGCCACCCGAAGCGTCTCTTGAAACTTCACCAGTCCTTCTTTTTGGGATTTCCGAGACTCGCATCAGCTGTCCTTTATACACGACCCATTCACGGACACCACTCTCATCGTTGCATTCACGTGCTTGTCTCCTGAGCTCTTTGTCTGCATCCCTTTCCTCCACCGTCATGCTTTTACGCACGAACGCGTCAGGAAATCCTTCAGTACGTAGCAAACGAGCGTTTGAGAGTGCACGGCGCCAATGAGCCGTTGTAGGCAAGACCACCTTTACGAGCCTCGGGCGGGTCGGGTTAAAGCGGCCCATTCGGAAGAGAGCTGAGCGTGACTCGATGTCAAGCGCATCGAGAACGGCATCAACCGTGGACTCAATATCTTTTTGGCGTTCGCTTTTCTTGACCTCGCCTGGAGCTTCCTTAATTCCAGCAATCACAATGCGCCTGTCGCTCTCAATAGCCTCGGAATAGTCCTTCGCCATCTTCTGAGAAAGAGCGACAAGCATGCGCCCAACAATTGGATCCCTGTTGATCTCCATGACGCGGTTGACCAGCTCAGCCACTGAGAGACTTGCAAAGTCGACGTCACCACTCTGGCTCTCCGACTGCCCACTCTGACCGTCACCAATAGCACCAGAAGAAGGGCGAGAAACAACTTTACTGGTCGAGGAGCGGGTGATAGTCATTTTATAGAATCTTTGTTTATGTGTTCGTTGTTTATGTGTTTATGTGTCACGAGTTGAGTTCAACAGTGCGAACTCAATAAAGTCAACGGCTTAGCAAGGGAACTTTTCCATCAGGGAGTTTTTGGAGTGTTCAGAAAAAAGTTTAGGCTCTAAATTTTCAACTGGGGATCATTCAGGGCGCTTAGCCCGAATCTGGGGTCAATTTGTGGCAGGGTTACTGTAGATTACGGTAGGCATAATGCCTTTTAATTGACGTTACTCACCTTACAGTTTCGAAAATCGAAAAATGGACCTCAATTTCGTGTTCAGCGTCCCATATATCACCCACAGTGAAAATTTGAGTCAAATATGAGAGTTTGACCGAGCTACCGTATAACCACCGTAACCTTTGTCTGCGTGGCCTTCTTGTTCTTTTTCTACACATCTTCTGTTTCTTTCCTCCCCCTTCTCTTATTTTTCCTGTATTTCCTCAGTTTGTTTCCTGTTCTCTTCTTTATCGAATCTTTCTTCCTCCTTTCTGTTTTTTCTGATTCATCATCGACATCATCATCATGTTCTTCTTCCTCCTCCTTCCTCCTCCTCAACGTCTTCCCTTTTTCAAATTTTCTTCAGCTTCTTCTTTTCTGCTTTTTCTTTTCTTTTCTTCAACATCTTCCCGTCTTCAGTTCGATCCTGTCTTTCCATGAACGTTCTTCTTTTCACAATCCTTTCTCCTCCCTATATATGTCTTTCACCTTCAACTTTCTTCTGCACTCTTTCCTTTCACCTTGTCAACTTCTTCATTTGCTTTCTTCTATCTTTTATTGTTCTCTATCTACTCACTTTTTTCGTATTATTTTCGCTGTTTCCCCATCTTTTTCTTTACACACGAGCTTCATCGTCTTCTTGCTCTTTTTTCTTTATTATTTTTCAACTTTTTTCACTACCGCGCTCACTCCTCTTCTCTTCTTTTCCTGGTTTTTCTTTCTTCGCTTCTTCTTCCTTTCTTCTCATCCCTCTATTCTTCCTCTTTTCCACTACACCATCTTTTTCTTCTTTTCTGCGCATTTTTCATAATTCTATTATTTCTCTTCATCTTTCCCTTTTCTCTACGTCATCTTCATTTTTTCCTCCATCACAACCTAGATCTCTCCTTCTCTTCTGTATTCCTTCAATCGTTTCATTTTTCTTCTTCGTCTTATATTCTACCGTTCCTTCTTTTCCTTCATCCTCCTCATCCTGTCCTTTTCGGTCTTCCAATCGTTTCTCTTCTTCTTTCTTTTGCACTACTTTTTTCTTTATCATCATCATCCCCTTCTTTTCCTGCCTCGCTCTCTTTTTTCTCCCTGTTGCTTTTCTGTTTCTTTTATTGATTTTTTTCTCTCCTAATAGGTATTTTCATCTATCTGGTCAATTATAGCGAGGGGACTTTTCAATTTTTGTGACATGAATATAATCTAACATCCAATGACGGTTGAGCGGATCTGCGGAAACATTGTTTTCGTTTGAAGAGCTCCCGGAAGATGATAAAATTGTTCGCAGAAAAAATATAACAAAATAAAATAAACAAATACTAGAAAACAAAAATTATGCCCTAATTTACTACAATGTCACACAAATGTTTCTTTGATAATTTAAGTGATTAAAACTCTAAGCACCTTTTTCAATGGAGTTTCAGGGTAGCTAGGTATAAAATTGGGCGAAACAGCTCGCTTTTGAATTACTCAAAAAATTAATAATTAAACTATGGAGCCAGGTAAAAATTATTATTTTGATTTAGAATAGGTGAAGGTAATCCCTCAGTTAAAGTCTCTAAAAAAAACTTAACTAGTTGCTATTTTGCCTACATTTATTACATGGGTTAATCTTATATTCAAACAAAGTATTCTAACCAAACTGGTAACAGAATAACTTGTGCTTTAATTCAAGATCAATTTCAACAGGAGTCTTATCTTCAACATAGATTCAAACAGAATGGAAGGTAGATAGATTTCAGCGAGATTGTACTCAAAGCGAAAGTCTCGCTTCATAAGTTAAATGTTGTTTTATTCTATCAAAATGACAAGGATCAATAATGTTTTTGGTAAGAAGCACGTTTTCGACAAACACCGAGAAGCCACTCAGCATTTTTTTTAAAAATAAACAACAGTTTTATTGAGAAATACAGGAAAGCACCGGCCAGCATATTAACATATCGAGTGAACTCATTAATGTCAGCTGTTCACTTGAAAGCCAATATGACTTACTTACTTGACTTAATCGGTTGGCTTTCGCCTGACGCGGTCATTCCGCATCTTCACCGAGGTGTGCCGTCCTAGTAGTCAGCCGTGTCCATTTTTCACGGTCTTCAGCCACAATTTGAACACATTCCATCCAGCTGTCACTATTCCATTTCCTGCGAAACGAAACATCGCGCCTGAACTGTCTTTCGATGCCGAGTGACTTTAAATCCTCTTTAACCACATCCGTCCAGAACTTTCGCCTACGCCCAGGTGGCCGTTTCCAGACAGGATTTGGAAGCATTCTTAGAGCGTGTTGTACGAGACGATCCGGCGTTCTTCTTAGTATATGCCCGAGCAGTCGAAGTCGACTTTCCATTGCTGCTTGAGATGGCGTTGGGAGATGCTGGCACCTCCCTCGTGTCAAGCGTTGATGTACTGCGTCGATTTCCTTGTAAAGGTCTTCGTTATGACATACACGCGGCCAGAAATATCCAAGCAAACGCCTAAAAAGCTTCCTCTCCGTGCAATCCAACCTTTCCATCTGCGTCTTCGGTGCTGCCCACGTCTCCGATCCGTACATCATGATAGGGCGAATAGCGGATAGGTAGACGCGCAACTTGACTTCCTTCGCGATGGTGGTAGACCACAAACACTTGGTTAGAGAATTAAATGCAGACGTAGCTTTCGCGCATCGTTGTCGAATATCCGCTGCATAACTACCATCGTTCTTCAGCAAACAGCCCAAATAACAGAAATCGTCCACCAGTTCGATACGTTGTCCGTCCACACAAACTCCCGTTGAAGGCCTCTGAGAGACCCACATCTGCTTGCATTTGTCGGGACGAAGACGAAGTCCATAGGCTGCGGCATACTTCGAAACGAGGTTCACAATCCTTTGCAGTTTTGCGTTGTTTTCAGCGAATAACACAATGTCGTCGGCGTACTCCAGGTCGACAAGGGAGCGTCCTGATGGTGTTAGGATCACATCCGCAGGAAATTGTTCTGCAACTCTACGCATGATGTCATCAACGGCGAAGTTGAAAAGAAAAGGTCCTGCAACCGCTCCTTGCCTTACTCCTGTTTTCACCTCGAAAGCTGACGTAAATCCGACAGGTGTACGAACTGCTGCTGTTGTTCCTTTGTTCATGTCCTCGATTAACCGAACATACTTTTCCGGGACTCCATCTGCTCGCAGAGCATTGAGCAATCGATCACGATGAGGAGAGTCGAACGCGGCTTCGAAGTCCAAAAAAGCAAGCTGTAATGGCTTCGAATACCGCTGCCACGATTCAATTACTCTTCTCACGACGAACACTTGGTCGATGGTCGATCTTCCAGGTCGAAAACCGGCTTGCTCATCTCTGGTCGTTCCTTCACGATGTTTGATAAGTCGCTCGAGAATGATACGTTCTAAAACCTTGTACATGACACGAAGTAGAGAGATTCCTCTGTAGTTCTTAGGATCCGTGACGGATAGCTTCTTGTGAAGAGGTACGATGATCGCATGTCTCCACGAATCGGGTATCCTTTCGCTCATCCATATGGCACGGATGGTGTTGGTCATTTCACGAATCCCAGACGGAGGAAGAGCTTTCAGCATTTCAGCAGTGATGTTGTCATCTCCACCTGCCTTTCCATTCTTCATTTTCCGGACACAATCCAAAACTTCCAGACTCAGTCGGCGGTTCCTCACTGACATCGTATTGTGCTCTCTGAACATGCGGGAGCTCAGGTACTGATGGCGCTGGACGATTCAGTAATGAACTGAAGTAATCCTTCCATATTGGCAGCGTCGCATCACCAACTGCAACTCCATTGGTAGTGTTCAAGACAGGAGAACATCTCTTCATCTTCCCGCTATACTGTCGCAGCAACGTGTAGGCTTTCTTCGGATTCTTCTCCTCCCAAGCCTTCTTGAACTCCTTAGCTCTACACGTCCACTCTCGTTCGCGGTCACTTTGAAGCTGCCGACGCAACTTCCTCCTCAGACGCTTCTCCTCCACGAAGTTTCCTGCAGTTCGAAGAGCACATACTCTGTTGTAGGTAGATGTTGTTTCTTCTGAGACGTAGGCGAACTTCTTCTTAGGCTGTACAACCGGGAGTGCCTCTTTCGAAGCGTCCTGGATGCACTTGACAAAAGAATCCGCGTCGCAAAGTTTCTTCTTAGTCCGTACTCCGATGTGAATAGAAACGCGTTGTCGAAAATTCCTTCTGCACTCTTCATCTCTGATACTTGTCATGTCAATCCTCTGGAGAGGCTGAGCCCCTCGCTTCCTCTTATGAATCCTCGCAGTGAAGTTCAACAGAACAGGACGGTGATCCGAATCGAATGCGACATCCCACACAGCTCTAGATCTTCGAATGTCCGATACTGGAATATTCCTCGTCAGGAAATAGTCAAGCTGTAGTTTCAAAGTTGTCATCTTCCGCTTTCGCTGCTCTTCTGGAGATAGCTGGGTTGGTCCCTGCCACGTAAGCTGATGGCGGCGATGATTCCTCTTGAATGTCGATGCAATAATCAGACCACTGCGTTCACAAAGGTCGACAAGGCGGTAGCCATTGTCCGATGTTTGCTCCACTGGGTAGAACCATTTACCGAGTACTTCGGATTCCTGATCAAGTCCCATCTTCGCATTTGCGTCAATCCCCACGACAACAGCATGTTGACAAGGCATCCTGGCCAGCAACGTATTGAGTTCCTCATAAAACGCATCTTTCGAAATGTCTTCGGCGGTTTCAGTGGGCGCATGAGCACTCACTATCCACAGATTGAATCCTCTGTGATCCCGCAGTCGTACGAATGCATTCCGGCACGACGTTGAGCCAAACTCCTTGACCATACCATTGAAATCCTTCCTTACAGCTATTGCACAGCCTCCCACTCTCCTATCGTCAGCGTTACCGCAGTAGATGGTGTACTCTCCGACGCTGATGACGGGTCTATCCTTGAGGCGGGTTTCCTGCAAAGCAGCAAACGGTGCATGGAAATAGCTCAGAAGTCTGGATAGCGCAGTTTTTGGATATCACTCGACAGCGATCGACAGTTCAGGGTGGCGAAATTGTGGCTTGTGGCCAAAGACTCCATGACCCCTTAGGTACGGATCCTAAGGTGTTATGGACCAGAGGCCTTGGTGTGCCGGACGGCGACACTTTTATGCAATGTGCGGGATACTTTCGCGATATAGTTGTGCACGCTATATCGCACGAACGTTCCCTGTGTACACTCAAACGTCTGCTGGGTTCAGTAGAAGCAGGGGCACCAACGAGCAGGTACCAACAGACTTGTATACACACCCCCGAAAGCCAATATAATTACGAAATTATCCACGACACTGTGCAATCCTTGTATTGCACCCTCCTCGCCGACCAGCTGCTGTCGGCGGGCTCGTTCGGTAGCCCGACCGCTGGCCACTCTCCGTCTCTGCGTGCCGACTCTCTTTCTCTGCGCTCGCACTCCTCGCGCGAGACGGATGCCGCCTCCGCCTCCGAGAGGCGCGGCGAAGTGCAATCCCTCAACATCGATCGTGCTGCGCCACATGATCAATATTACAGAAATGCACGGTGCCGCGACGCTCGGCGGTGGAAGTATAAACGACCCCATAAGTGACCGTGGACGCCAGCCAACCAGCCATTCACAACGGAGCGCGTTAGAGTACAGCGAGCCTAGTTGAGCACAAATGAGGATTTCGAGGGTCGTTAAGTATTTTTACTCTAGAAAACTCGAATACGATTAAAATCAATCATGCGTGTGTTAGTAGGGTGCATACTCATTGAAACCACGAGTACTTTTAAGGTATTCAAGAGTATTTAGTGGTTTTAAACCGTTTCCAGTTGGAATTTACGTATCTCATTTACAGCTGCTTTTTCAAATAGTGTCGAAATTTCCTCGCTGAATCACACTCAAGGTTGATGTCTTTTTTCGGTTTGGTCTTTTTACAGTCTTCGATTTAACGTGGAGCTTGTGATACACAACTGACCAACTGTGAGGTGGTCCCTTGAATGACGGGATTGATTAAACTTGAACTGGTCGCATCTGTTTTCTATGTATCATTCTAATCAAGGGAATATAGGACCCCGATCTTTTTGATGAGAATAACTGCTGCGTTCAAACGTTTCGCGGGCACGATTCCGCAATACCACTTCGCGGTGACTACGGAATGTTGCGGTCACAAAATAACATTGAATCAAACGACCTCTGTCTGCCTCGATACTAATCAGCCGAAACTAGAAAATATAGTCGCAGGGAGCATTTCAACAAACAACTCGGGCAACCGGATCCTACCGAAATTCTTGAAAAGTCAGAGTTTCAGCAAACTTTTTTTCCGGAAAGTGAGCGGTGCACTGCCCCTGGAGGCGGACTACTAGAAGAACAGGCCTGGGAAATCAAGTTCCCTGAATATCGGATAGTTTGAGTGTATTACACTTTCATGGTTTCAGAAAGTATCTCCCCATAAAGTAATTTCACGCACACGTCCTAGCCCACCAAGCTTCTGATCCTTCACTGCATTTTCGTGATTTCAATAGTATTTAAAAAACGTTGTGCCAGAAGTCTTTGAAAAATTCTGAAATACCATGGTGGCACTTAATCTTTCCGAATTCTGTAGCCTCAAAACAATTTCATTGCTATCTCCATGTATTTCACAATCAATGTATACCATGCAGTCAGTGGCTCTCAATCAATCTGACGGCCAACCACTGGCCAGTGATGGGTGATATGCGTAGTCGTGCCCTAATCGGACTAGCGCAGCGCTTGGTGTTGCGTCACGGCAGCTATCCTTATAAGGCCTCTTTCAGGGGTTCGATCGCCGTGCGACGCGATGGGATGATAAACATGAGCATCCAGGGTCAAGCGGGGCGTTGTGTAATTTTCTGAAATCGGAGCTACCCCCGGGCTATCAAAATTTTCTCCAAAAATCCAAAATTTTGCGACCCCCTAAAGCCGTTTCGGTGACGTTTTCTCTAGTTGGTTTTCAAAACTTTGGCTGTGTTGAGCCCCTCATTATCATTCACTCTCTACCGCAGAACGGTCGTTGTGAGAGCCGAACTCTTCCGTCCACAAGTTTGGACCAGGAGCAATCAGGCAGAAGCAATTGTAATTGATATTGAGCAGTGATATATAACAACACACAAACAAGGCTAACATGTAACACAGAAGAGAAATGAGGCTACAGAGTATCACAAGACAGACCTGGTTTCGAAATGTGGCTACCAAAGTCTTCCGCGTACGCGAAGAGCTTGTTGGATTGGAGCGCGACGACAGCACAAAGGTTAACCCCTGGGTAAACCTTAACCATAGGCGTTCAAGCAGTAACGTTGTGAAAAGTTTATAGACAAGCTAAAGTTATACTAGTACACTCTTTCAAGTTTTTCGAATTTCGCCTTTAAAATGGATCGATGCGTTGTGGAAATTCAGTGGAATCCACCGATTTCCACAACGGTTAGCACAACGTGAAACGGGTTTGACTAACTCTAGTTTTTTAATTCATTTAACTCATGGGTGTGCTTTATATCAATGAGTGCAGATTTTAATGAGGATTTCAATTTGTTTTTCAAATTTTGAAAAATCGAAAAATAAAACATAGTTTGACGTCGTGGAAAAATTTTTATCTACGAAAAATCGCGATAAGTCTCTCAAACCTGGAACGTAATTGAGTTGAGAGGTTATCTTAGACCCTAAATGTAGGTAAGATGTTACTAATGGGTTATTTACTCAATTTTATATGCTAACACTTCATTTTGTTGTGTGCACATTGCATCTAATTGCCCTAATTGCTTTAACCGCAGACGCAGCATCTATAATATTCATTTCATTTCTTGATTTTGAACCCCATTTTTGATTTCGAACTCTTTTCTGACTCCATTTTTGATTTTTAGCTCCAGTTCTGCTCCTGTTTTGTCCACCTCATAGTTCTTCTCTGGCAAGCTCTATCAACTTGTTTTCCCATACTTGACAAACAGATTCAGTTTCTTCAAGCAGTGCCCTATTTTAATGTAGATTTCAGCATGCTGGGATGGATGCTTCTACTCACCCTGGTGACTTTTTCCTACCACGAGCCTTCATGTTACCCGTTTATAAACGAGGTGAACACGCTATAATTCCGAACTAAAACTCGCTCGCAATTCTCTAATACCGGACCATGGATCAACCTCGGCTTCATCGGGATCAGAATCAGCTTCGTAAATCCTCTACGTTTTGTTACATCTCAAAGATGAGGCAGGTGCTGACGTGTTCGCGGAAAGGTTCATGTTTGTGAGAACAGTTGAAAAAAGACACCGCCAGTATGTTGGCACACCAAAGGTGACCATAGGCGATCAAGAATGGATTGGAAGTCGTGCTGTTCAGATTCTCGCTTGATCAAAACCGAGCAGAAGTGGAAGAATCTTTTCACTGAAGAGACTAATACAATTTGGATTGCAGGAGCTAGTGCACTGGCCTATGTCATCTGAAATGACACATTTAGCCAGGTTATACCAAAATCAGCTGACGCTGTGTGGCACTGAGTTCTATTTAGGTGTTTCTTCAGTCACGGAGTAAGCCGCCTTTAGAGCATAGAGTCCACTGAAGCGTGCAAAGAAGGCGGATAAAAGACGTGTTTCCTATTCTGCTACCACTTCCCTTTATCGTGTACCTATCACCCTCGATTATTCCAGATGTTTGTAAGGCTCTGGGATCTCTCCACTTACATTAGAGAGATGATGGCTCATGGCGAGAGACAGAATCACAGGCTCAAATCTATAGAGGAGAGGCGCATCCGACCCGCTACCTGCAAAGCCAGAATCTTCTACGTCGTCATTCTATGCGACGATCAAAATCAATGATTTACATAACAGTCATTCAGGCAATACTTTATACTTCCCTCACAAATCACACAAAATTTTAATATTGCTTTTTTATTCCATACATTTGAAAACAGAAACACTACACAAAACAACGTTCAATACGTTTATTAAATCTTCTCGTCCTTAACCAAGAAGTTATTAATGCTGCTCTAACGATAGCAAAGGTCAGCATCAAGTTTTGTTCACACCACATGCAAACATGGTCGATCGTTCATTGAAGTGTGCGGCAGGCACATCAGACATCAACAGCAACGCAAACAAGCGCGTTCTGCACTTGCAGTCTACTTACCTCGTTGAGTCTTCTTAAATGGTCACCTAAACACTTGTGTTGCAAAGTACAACACCAATAGACACCTTGTAATTTACACTGGTTTCGTTCCTGTCCTTGGACCAATGTAAATTGATAACCTACTCAAAAGCAGGTCATTATTTCATCACACCGAATCGTCAATGTCAAAAATTTAATAGAACTACCCCGGAACTCGTCAGCAAGGAGAGTAGCTCTATTAGATATTGAATTGGACTACCTAATAAAATTCTGAAAAGGTGTCTTATGATTTCCGACCATTTCCGGAAATTTTCATTTGTCGTCCAATTTTTTGCGACCGGTCGGGGGCGAGCTGCCCCGCAACCGTGTTTCTTAAGGCGTCAGCATAGTGGAAAGTCTGCGAGCGAGCGAGCGAATGGGGGCGTGGCCTTGAAAATTTTGCGGCGGAGTCGCAGGCATCCCCGCAGAGTGTGATTTCGATTGTAGCGCGGATGCAATTTAGAGACTTTCGTTTCATTACTTTGGTGAGATTTGATTCGGAATCGTTGTTTCCACTATTTGTCTGTTGGCTTTTCTAATTTTCTATTCCCTGGACGTAACCGGGTGTGACACAAACCATCTTCGTTGTGCATATTTGTTCATTTTAACCTAATGACAGCAAAAATTAAATTAGTACGTACAACTGATGGTGTTTGAATCATTCACGGCTGAACACTAGCGTTCTTGAATAAAAACAGACGCAGAAAATGACGAATAGTTGGAAAACTGCAAGCAAAACATACGAACTAGCTCTCAAAACTTTGAATGATGGTGCTGGCAGAGTTGAAATGTTGAATACTATGAGGATTGATTAGTATAGTGAATTGATCGCTAAGATTAGCAAAGAAACTGCAAATCGCTAGTAACTCGCAAAATCGCTTGAAAATCACAATCGTCTCGCGCATTTCGCAGCGAGCTTTGCCGCGAGTTTGCGATTTCCGCGACGGGCAAGACATTCTCTGCACCCCCCTCCGTCGCAGCCTATGCGTTGCGGTCGCGCGCGCGGTCAAACTGCGTAGTGCTCCCCACCCTTCATCATTTCTCGCTCGCTCGCTCGCTCGCAGATTTTCCACTATGCCGAGGCCTTTAGGCCATTGGTATACTTCAGCGACAGCCGGCGACGGAGTCGTCGTCGCCGCATTGAATTCCACGCGCTCTTGCGTTCTGACATTTCCGCACACACGCATTTGCACAGCAAACAAAACAAATCGATTATGGTCATGCCATGACAGTTTATGTGGGATTCCGTGACATTTTCAATTGTTTTCACATTCTGTCACAATATGATCATCATTATAGTCATTTTAACCATCCCTGTTTTTAGTTGGAAGTTGGGGAAGCGGAAAATCTAGTTTCAAAGAAGAGGCAAAATACGTCGGCTTGGGATATAACCCATACATTCGACAGCCTAGACAAATGTGTAAATAAAAGGAACGATTTATAAGTAATTGAATTTAATAAGGACAGCACATAAATACCCAATTGAAAAAAAACTGCAGGTAAACAAGTGAACCGAAACCTACATAACTATTATGTCTTTTGATGTCACTATACTGTCCATGATATGCCAAAATTACATAAAACAGCATGAAATAAATGAATCTGTGGAGTCCAGGGGAGCTAGCGACAGCCCGTCGCTGTGCGCAGCACAGCGATAGGCCGTCGCTGCGGCGACGGAGTATACCAGGGTTACGTCAATGAAAACTATAACACCCCTCAGCGACCTGTTCCAGCGACGGGCGCACGCAAACTGATCCCTCGACCGACCCTGCCGTAGCACCGGTGCTGGTCCCGACACGATGAGTGATAGTTGTGGAAACCTGTCGCTGCAGCGACAGGGAGGTATACCAATGGCCTTAGGGTCTGTCGTATACACTGACGCAGAAGTCTTCGGCAGATACTGTGAGTATCATGCCATCGAGGAAGATATTCAGCTCTACGAGATAGTCACGGCTAAGTGGGTCTTTAACTGCGAAAATTGGTTGAAAAAAGTCGTTCTGTCACCTCTCAGAAATGATTTTTGGAGCATTTTGAGACTTACTTTTTTGGTACAAAATTTTTCCCAGGTCGTCAGGTTGTAGTGATAGAGGAAAAAAGTCTTTATCTCACCTATACAAAAATGTCTTCTGGAACATTCGCAGCATTTCGGTTCCTACTTTTTAGTACAATTTTCCGTAACGATTTCTGTCCATTGAAATTGTTAAAATCTTTTTGTAAATGAGATCTACCCGTGAAACTGTGTTTGAGTAAAGTTTAGATCCGGGAAAGTGGGCCGAGGTACTTCCCAGCCCCAGGGAAAGGCTATTTCAAAAAATTGGTAGATGTGAGGAAAAGACAAAATCGACGATTCCCTCAAACCTAGCACACATCTAGGTTTGAGGGGGTCGTTGATTTTGTCCTTCCCTCACATCTACCTTTTTTTTCGAAATAGGCCCTCCCTGGGGCTGGGAAGTAACTCGGCCCTCTACCCCGGACTTGAACCTAGCCCAGTCACAGCTTTACGTGTAGATATCGTTTACAAGAAAGCTGGAAAATTTTTAGAAGGAAAAATGTGTTCGAGGCACAGTCCAACCTCAGGGGTATTTTTTGATATTATAGTCCGGTCGGCGTGTATAGCATCCCCGCGAAGCGCGGAATCTCGATCAAGGTGAGGCGCGGGGTGTGGAGCTCCAGAGGGGGGTCTGAGCTGCGAAGAAAGGGAGGAGGGTCTGAGGTCAGCCGGGAACCAAGTACACCATTCTAAATGGGACTATACACTGTTTAGGATCAGTTTTTAGGAAGAATTTGATTTTACTCTTTAATTTACATGAAATGTTCCGTTTCTCTTATTTTACAAAACAAATAGACCAAGTCACGCTCCTGGGGGGGGGTTATCAAGAAAATCGTTAAAATCATGCTCCCGGTGGGGGAGTAAATTTGGTCTTCTCCTCTCCGCGTGCAGTAACCTGATCTCGATTCGCTTAAATAGGCGAGGAAAGAGTCGATCACGCTCCCCATGAAAAAAATGGGTTTACGCCCACCGACAAGCTTCCGATCTCAATAGGGAAGAGGGTTCTTCCATTTGTTTTTATCTGGCTTTCGATTGTGGCCCGGCTCAGAGCGATGGCTGCGAATAACGAGAAAATACAGGCTTGAGACAACTCGTTCGGAAACTTCCCGCCGTTCAAATTAAAAATCTTTGAGGGGCCATAACTCCGTTCGTAGTGAGTTCTGAGCCACTCTGTAGATATCATTGTGATCAGTGTGAAATTTTCTCCCACATAAACAGAAAAACGAAAAATCGATTCAGAGGTTGGACTGTGCCTTTAAGAAACAAAATTAGTACCAAAAAAACAGGTCCCAAAATGCTTCAAATGTTTCAAAATCATTTCTGCATAGGTGGGAAAACGATTATTTTTTATCTCCACTGCCTATGACACTTTTCCAACCTCACCCATAAGGGGTCTGCAGAGTAGCAGAGACCGGCGAGTGGTCGCCGAGCGTCAGCCTTGACGCGTCGACAAAAATGTTTCGAAAAATTATCGTCGCGGCGTCGGTTGCCGCTCGCTGGCAGTTATGCAGGGCCGTCGCGGCGTCAATACACTCTGCGGTGCCCCTTCGTCGCCCTTCACGCCGCGTCTGTCGCTCCCGTCGCTGAAAGTGATCGATATTGCATCACCGTTTGTTCGTCGCCGCGAGCAACGCCGCAACTTGGACTCTGCAGACCCCTATGTATATACTGTGGGGCCTCTCCGCACGAACCGTTGAGAATGAAATTCTCTGTGTACTTGCACAGCGGTATAGTCGATCGTTTAAGCCTAATAGCAGCCATGATTACCTTGGTTCATTTTATTTCCCACCTGTCATGTATGGCCTTCCCTCTGATCCTTCTTCAATTCAAAATTCAGTTCTGGCCGCAAGAACTTGCATTTCATGCGGACGCGGGCAATCCGTCCACTTTTCCATTGCTAGTAAAAGTACATGGAGAATGAGGGGAATACCTATCGGAAAGCAACATCTGATAGTCGCTGGAGCATTTTACGCGCAGCGAAGATTTACCAAACAAAGCCGGAGCCTTGTACAATCACTCACTGTGTTCTCCTTAGCGGGACTTATTTGAACAGCCTCAAGGGGTTCTCGAGGTCGAGCGTCTAAGATGAGCAGCTATCCTTCTGTTCGAAGAATCGTCGGACTTCACTGCAGCAAACTGACCTTATTCGAAATTAGAATGGTATTTTGTTGAGCCATAACGATTGCTGAGCTACAAAATCATTTTTGTATCGCACCGTAGGCCCCAGATATTGTTTATCGGGTGTGCGCAGTTCAACTCGTAAACTGCGTTATCATTCTGCAACAGCCTGAAAATCGAAGAAGTGTTGAAAAATCTGCTATAGACGCTGTGGGTTATGATCGGAAAATATGTAAGGGTACATTTTTTACAGCTGCGAATCCGATAATATGCACAGCAAAATGATAAGTTTTTCAATTTGAGAAATCGCACCCCTCATGTGGGGTTCTATCATTACGCAGCGGACTGTATAGCACTCTACTGTTCATGAGCGACATACGATGATGCGCCGTATCTGCGGTAAACACGCTAACGGTTATTTTCGCCTTTCACTGTTATATCATATATTTTTTCGAGAACTCAGCATTTGCTGTTGGCTATGCTCTCATTCCATCTCATTCTAGAATAATGGATGCTTCAACTGTGATGGCAATCATCATCTCAATGAATGCTCTTTTCCCAAAGACATGAAGAAGATCCGGCAACGCCAAATCGAGATGCGCAGCAGAAATAGCACGTTGGTTGTATATTTTTATTGACGTCCCTGCCATCTTTTTCTCTAAAGGCAACTTTGGCGACAGAAAGCGTCCAGGGTCGAGCAGAACTACATAGCTTGCCAATGTAGGGTCTCTTGCCAATCTTAAAAAATCAAGGGATTGTTTTTTTTTCTGTGATGAAGAAAAAACTTCTGCCAGTTCACCAACAAATGAAACAGAAAGGTTATATGCGATTATGCAAATTCCGTTCTTTAGAGCTATATCCTCTGGTTCCGAGTCAGATTTACACTGTTCCCTCGCGCGCTTGTGCGGAGCGAGGGTAGAGACAGCGAGAAAGTGTGGGAAGAATGAGACGCAGCGTATGCGCGCAAATGCACGCGAAAAACGGAAATAAATCACTCACGGAAACAGAGGATACATAAAAATATATCTATGGTTTTCGTATTCGACTTAGTCTCACGCATGGACCAGGCGGCTGGCCGTGCGATGTTGGCAGCATCATTGGCCAACGGGGTTTCGATTCGCGCGCGGCGATCTACCGTCGCAGTCCCATTTATTCATCAGACTAAACGTGAACTCTACCTTCCGGAGTGTTTCACTTTTTCAAGGTAGTTTGGAAGAAATGGAGTTCCGAAAGTTCCCCGAGCGATGAAGAAACTTTAGTTTTAAACAAATCACGTATTTGGGCAAAGAAGTGTCCCTACTCACTACTGGGGGGGGGTCTTGATTTTTTTGAAGTCCTTGATAGGGGTCCGTTATTCAGGACCGTTGATGGCCAATGAGCTACTGGAGCCTTGAATCATGCCTCAGTTTTTGACAAAAAAATCTTCGAAGTTTTCGGTCACCGACGGGAGAGGATCGTATCTTTGCTTAGGGTCTATACTTCTGCTCGCTTGAGACCCCCGTTTGACGGTTCGAAAAATCGACTGAGTCCAGGGCAGAAAAATCAACCTCGGGTACACTGGTCCTGCCTGTGTGCGCGCGTAGAACACCCGTATGGACCTGGTGGATTGCGGAAGAAAGGAGACGGTCTCAGTGGGCTGATTTTTCTGCACCCGTCTGTCACTATTTCGGTTCGTATCAGCCGGGTGGGACTCAGTTCAGCGACCACCTCTGACGGCGAGCTGACACTGGCGGTAGGAAGATTTTTGATTAAATGAAAGCCTCTAGAAGAATTTTGTCCGAGCGATTGTTTTCCGATTCTTAAAAGGACCGGAAATACGAGAGGAAAAAACCTAAATTGGTAGTCTTGCTTCATGTTCCTTCAATTAGTGACAAGCACACCTTTGAAAGTTCTTCACCCATTCAAAATTTGGAGCTTTTCCTCTCGATCAATGATGTGCTTCCTGTGCGCCAGTTCTCCCTGCAATTATTCAAACATATTTTTCTGTCGTAATATTAGTGTGCCTTTATGGTTGCTTTTGCGTGAGCATTATTAGCGCCAAAGTTTGTATTTGTATTCAGATCTCGTTATCACAACGACAATTCGGACAAGAAGTATCGACCTGGTCGAATCAGCGATGCACTGCGTAATGCTCTTGGCATTGGTAGACATGATATACCTGAGTATATCTATCGTATGCGCAAAATGGGCTTCCTTAATGGATACCCTCCTGGATATTTGAAAAAGTACGTGATCATTTCGAAGCCTTAAAGGCAGTGGTCACGATGGAAAACGTTATCGAAAAAAACCACAAACATTGGCTTACAAGGGATTAGAGTGGTTAACGCATCTGCGAAAACGACCAGTATCGTTAGTATCTCTTCTGGCTCAATATTAAAAATGCGCAGTATCCCGCCCCAAGCTGCAGGTTCGAACAAGTTATGAGCATTTTTCAAGCTTCGCGAAAAGCCAAGGGTACCTTAGCCCAAAATTTGTATGTAGGGGTAATATAGGGTGGTAAACACGAATCTGGAGTCCACTTGTCGAAGTTTTGGGGCTTACTGTAGGTTACGGTAGGTAACATGTCACTTGGGGGGCAAAAACCACCTTAGTATTTTGAAAATCGACAAACGGACGTTAAATTCGTATTCTCCACCCCGATTAACCCCCGTATACAATTTTTGAGTAAACTCTGAGATTTTGAGCAAAATGCCGTATACCCACCGTAATCGGCAAAAAATCGATAAACGGACTCTAGATTCGTGTTTAGCACCCCAAATAACCCCCGAGTAACAATTTGAGCAATATCTACCGTAGCACTCCGAAAATCTCGAAAGTGGCGTTTTTCCCTCGAAATTTTCCCCGGTTGGGAAACTTCGAACGAAATTAGCCGAAAACTTTGAAAAATCGACTAATAAACTACAGATTCGTGATCAGCGCCATAAAAAAACCCTGGGGAAATTTTAAGTCAAATCTGGAACATTTTTCTAAAACTCTTTCAGAGCCCTCTAATCGGTGCAAATAAACGCCCAACCGAAAATCCGTACAAGTCCAAAACTCTGTCCAACCGAAAATCCGTACAAGTCCAAAACGCTGTCAGTCTGGACGAAGTATGGAAAATGCGCCTTCACCCAAATTGCGCTCAGGGGGTGGTTTTGGGCACTGAACACATTCATGAGGTCCGTTTCCGAACTTTCGAAAAACTAAAGCCCTTTTTGGAGGGTACAAAAATCACAAAAAACTACCTTTTTAGGCTTGTAACTTCTTGGAACCTGCAGCTCGGGGCTGGATACTGCGCAGTTTCACTATTGAGCCACTAGAGATACTAACGATAGTAGTCGTTTTGGCAGATGCGTTTACCACTATAAACACTTCCCTTGTTAGATCGAAAATAGCTGAAAACTGTGAAGGCAGCGCGGTGAAAAACAGGCTAGAATTAGAGTTTCTAGGGCCCAAAGATGCCATCTCGTGCACACGTGCACAGCGCCTCTCAGAAAGATCGCAGTCTCAGTCAAAAATTATCGACATTCAGAGGAAGAAATAAATGCAAATTGACCTAATAAAAACAGTTGAACATTGAAAGCAAGCACTTCAGTCAATGTTTTTGACTAAATGAGTTCATAAATATATTGAAATTCAATTTCAAGCCAGCTAATGTTCTTGATACTAGAGATCATCGATGCCGATGGGAAAGTTCAGGCTTGAAATTTGGCCCGAAATAGCGGTTTTTTCCGCGATTTTCTTCTATAGGTCCTACTACTGTAAACCCAGAGAAGGGTTTAGAGAGAAGAAGAAGGCAAGCGCATTTTATCGCGACCACTGCCTTTAACTGTAGACCGTTCTGAGAGGTTGACTGAAAGTGCAAATAGAAACCATCAGTCATTTGATGCTCACATCCCAGCCCCATTTTCCATTAAGAAGTGGTTGTATAATTACGCGACTAGTGGAATTTCGAACTCTATAGGCATTCAAATCTCGGTAAATAGAGATTACTCTTCCACGAAAGTGTGAAGCCTGACTGCATCGCGACACAACGGGTGCGGGGTGGAGGCGTAAGAAAAGCGGACAAAGGTTTGTGGCGGCGGTCTGATTAGAGGCGGGATCCTTCGCACTCCGTGCCGTAATTCACCAGATTTTCTTCCGACTTAACTTTTCGACTTAGGAAACTGAAGGAGTGTTTGAAGCTGCCAAGAAAACTCGCTCTCACGGTGGGCCAATTTGAGATCTCTTAAATACATCAAAGCTGATTCTTTTTTTAACCCTTTTCACTTCTGCTGGTTTTAGATTCAGTGCTTACGTTTTTTTAGAGCGATTGAACGTGATGATTCAAAAGATGTCCTACAGTTTCACATGGTAGACGACAAGCCAGCCACAAATAATGGAACGGAGAGATCAGAGTCTCCACCGCCGAAAATCAATGCTGAAAAAATGATTTACTACTGTGGTTTCAATCAGACGTATCGTGATCTTCGAGATGTTAGTGTGTGCTTCTTTTTAATCCGGTGACCTGAGTTTTGTTTTTTACATAGCCTAATGCTCAATTCTCCAGTTCGGTTTTGCAGATGGAGAATTTTCGTGTGCCGCCATTCACAGTGTTTGTCGAACATCATCAGAAAACGCTGAACGAAATGCATGAGAGAAATGTCGAAGAGCGCAGAAGAATGCGACTGAAAGCAGCTAATTTGGCAAGAAAAGAGAAGGACGGTAGGTGGTTTTCTCGAAGTAAGATTCAAAGCGATGCCATTGGGTGTAGCAGGCGGTACAAAAATTTTGGTTCACCCGTTTCTCTATAGTTCCGCCGTTTCTATCTCAGTTCGAGCAAAGCCTCTTTTTTCTGGGTTTCACCACTTCTCCATACTTATTAGTCCCTCATTGAAGACCACTACTTATTAATGTTTTCCTGATTTACAGTTTCACACTTCACCGAAGAGCCCGGGCAGAACTGTACGGTGGAATTCATGTGAAATCAGAAATGAAACTAGCTCATTCAATTCCTCATTCATCTTATCTCCTTGTTCTCCCGTAACGGACTTTCTGAGGCTTCAAAACTCGGAGACTTTTGAGCTTCATAGTTTTCGTGTGTCTCACACCTCCTAGAAATTCCTGTGGTCCTACTTCAGGTCTTCGAACTGAATGGGTTGGAGGGATTGAGCGAAAAGGTCATTCAACGATGAATCTAATAAATGATGGGGTTTTTGTGCTTATTGGTCCCCGATCATTTAACCGGGAGGCATCACTGATATGTTAAATAGTCTATTCGATAAGCACAGGAAGGAATCAGGACTGTGTGGTCTTTCTTACCACCCTATTTCACCGGTGAAAATGAACAGATTTCAGAACTACCTGAGGAAGGCGAAGTAGTGATTTTGGAACCGCCGCCGCCACCTCCTGTTGAAATAGATGACGATTGTATCGTTATCGACTGCGAGCCGAGGAAGGTTTGTGTCGTGGTGGTTCTTTTCGATTATATTGATTTTATATTACGAGATTTAGTATCAGGAAAGGTTAATAATCCTATGTACCAGAAATTTACAGAGCCCACGTATGGAATTAAGCAACTTGTCGTCCTCATGTTTTTTTAGTATAGGGTCTCAAGACTTCGGCTATGATGCCTTTTCAAGCAGACACAGCGTTGAGCAGCGTTGTGACTGGTTACAACGGGGGTCGTAAATTTTTTGGAAATTTCGGGAAAAAATGAAAATTTGGGGAGGGTTCGTCAAATTTTTGGAAAAAATAGGATTTTTTAAAACCGCATGGTAAGGTAAAATGAGGTAGGAATAGTTAGTCGCGTGCGAGGTGTATGTATTTTCAACAATAAAAAAGCAGATTATGTACAGAGGGGCTGTTTAGAAAACTGATACTTTTTTGACAAAATTGACAATTAGACACTAAGTAAAGCTTTAAAAATTTTTGGACCCAGGGGGTCGTAAAATTTTGGGATTTTTTCTCGGTAAAAAGAAATGGGGGGGGGTCGTAGCTGCGACGAAAATCGCCACAACGGCCTGCTCAACCCTGAGCAGACACCTTCTGCTTCGAAATGGCCTTCTTACAAGGGAGGGTAGCACACATAAGATCGAGTTTCGAGATGCCACTTTAATATGTTCTAGGAAGTGCACAGTGCTCCAATATTCTATACTCAGAATCGGCTAAATTTCTCAGAGATTCACCGGAGATATCCGAAAGTGGGCATTTCCATAGCTTAGAAGGGAAGTGTTCAGAGTGTCTGACGCATCTGCCGAAACGACTAGTATCGTTAGTATCTCTTGTGGCTCAATAGTAAAATTGCGCGCGCGTTTTTTGAAGGCGTTTTGGACTTGTACGGATTTTCGGTTGGGCGTTTATTTCTACCAATTGAGGGCTCTGGAAGCTTTCTAGAAAAGTGTTCCAGATTTGACTTAAAATTTCCCCAGGGGGGTTTTTTGGGGCGCTGATCACGAAGCTGTGGTTTACTAGTCGATTTTCCAAAGTTTTCGGATAATTTCGTTCGAAGCTTCCCAACCGGGGAAAATTTCGAGGGAAAAACGCCACTTTCGAGATTCCCGGATTCCACCGATAGATATGTCTCAAAATCATTCTCCAGGGGTTATTTGGGGTGCTCAACACGAATCGGAAGTCCGTTTATCGATTTTTTGCTGGTTACGGTGGGTATACGGTAGCTCGTTCAAAGTCTTCGATTTGACTCAAAATTTCACTGTGGGTGTTATTTGAGACGCTGAACACGGATTTGAGGTCCATTTTTCGATTGTGGAAGTTAGGCATCGCCTGTTAAAAGGCATGATGCCTACCGTAACCTACAGTAAGTCTGGCGAGGAGTAGACAACAGATTCGGATTCAGCGCCCTAAATAACCTTCAGTTGCAAGTTGTGAGCAGAATTCGAAATTTTTTTCCGAACGCCTCAAAAAATCCCTGATGATCCCTTACGTTCCCTTACGTTTTTTTAAAGCAATCAAAATGCCGTTTTCGGAATCCCCGCAGCCATTTAGCCAATTTCAAGCACGGATCCTTTATATACTCTCACAGACCTACAGCAACGACAACATGATTTTCCAAATCGCCATGGATCCGAGATGCTCAACCTACGCGTGGTGGATCTGTGGAGTCGACTACCAAGATTAAGGAGACTCATCAAGCGGGCATCAACAACTCCACGAGGAGTTTTTTCTGTATGGGAGTGCGAATGGCTGGCTGTTACTCCTTCGTATTCTGCTACTACGAGCTGGCATTGAGAGGAACCCAGGGCCGCGCAAGACTCCTCGATATCCCTGTTGTCACTGTGGATTATCGGCTCAACATGCTAGCGTTCAGTGCGGTGGTTGCCTTGGCTGGGTACACCTCAAATGTTCGGGGTTAGCTAGCTATAGTCACTACACTGATGCTTATTGTTGTATATCTTGCTGTAATTCTGCCCCTAGTTCTCCTCATCATAGTCTGGACATTTTTCAACTTAACATTAATGGCCTGCGTTCCAAACTTGTTGAACTGACATTGTACATTGAACGCTATCATCCTGATGTCATCCTCTTTCAGGAGACAAGACTTAGCGCATCCTCTTCCCTCCCCCGCCTCCCCCGTTACACGTCTTACCACCACCCCCGTATTTTTCATGGTGGTGGCGTCTCTACTTTTGTAAAATCTTCTATTTCCTCACACCTCATTGCGCTCCCCGCCGATAATGTTGTTGAGTGTATCGGTGTCCATATTGTATTGCAAAGTTGCCCATTAGATGTTGTTAATGTTTATATTCCCCCAACCACCTCTTGTCCCAATTCATTTGATCCTACACCATTTTTGCTTACTGTATACTCTTCCCTCCCATCGTCCTCAGTTATTATGGCTGGTGATTTTAATGCACACTCATCGTCCTGGTTCTCCTCTCTAGGTCCCGATCAGGGATGAGCGGAGTTCCGCGTTTCGCGTTCCGAAACCCGCAGTTTCGCGCATTTTTGGCATTCCGCGTTCCGCATTCCGAAAACCGCAAAAAACGCTGCGGAATGCGAAAATATCGGGTCATCTGGGATAAAGAAAATATCAGATAATTTCTGAATTTTTCCGCGTTTCGCGTTCCGAAACCCGCATTTCCGCGCATTTTCAGACGTTTCGCGCCCGATTTCCGAAACCCGATAAAAAAAATTTGGTTCCGAAACCCGCATTTCCGCGCATTTTCAGACGTTTCGCGCCCGATTTCCGAAACCCGATAAAAAAAATTTGGTTCCGAAACCCGAAAACCGATTTCCGAAATTTCATATTTTCGTTCCGCTCATCCCTGGTCCCGATGATAGAGGCGAACTACTTGAGCAGTTTGCGGGTGATTGTGATCTTGTTGCTATTAATGAGGACGCCCCTACTCGTCTCCCGAGCACGAGCAGGCCCTCTTCGCCAGATGTTACTTTTGTCTCCTCCTCTCTGGCTGTTTGCTGTAACTGGTCCACTGCTGTTGTCATGGCCAGCGATCATGTACCAATATGTGCATCACTGGATTTGTCTCTTAATAGTCATCTGGCACCCTTCTCAGGCTCACGTAGCAAATTGTATACTAATTATCGTAAGGCTAATTGGGTCCTGTTTAAAGAGGTGTTACTTGGTCGGGTAGCCAACTATCCGCTCACCGGCTCTGTACACGAGAAAGAGAAGTTCGTCGTTGATGCCATATGCAATGCCTCTAGAACAGCCATTCCTACAGGACGAGTGAGAACGTTTCACCCTAACGTTCCGAAGGAAGTTCTGGAGCTGATCGAACTACGAGATGAGCAGCGTCGAGCCAACCCCGCTGACTCGAACATTCAGCAACTATCTGACGAGATCACCAACTTGCTCAACAATCACAAGCAAAAGCGATGGAAGGAGTTTACTGAGTCCATTAACTTCAAGACTGACGCCAAGAAAACATGGAGCGTTCTCAAGAAGCTTTCAGAAAAGAGAATGTCAACGGACCGAAACATGCTGGAGTTCCCTTCAGGTAGATTCCAGTCTGGATATGGTTCTGCCTGTCGGCTTGGGAAACTCTTTGCCTCGGCGACGTCGCGCCGTGATCGTTCTCATAGAAGAACTCTCCGGTCCATAAGGAAACTCAGTCGTCACGATACACCTGCAATAACTCCCTCTACTATGTCAGTCCTCATCAATTCCTTGAAGAACTCCAGGGCTGAGGGACCCGACGGCATCTCAGCTATCCATCTGAAGCATCTGCCAGACCAATTCCTCGAGTTACTAAGCGATCTGTCTACTCGTCGTTCAGTACTGATGTGATTCCCGCAACGTGGAAGCAAGCCATCGTCCTACCGATCCCGAAGCCAGGAAAGCCTGAGGACAAGGCAACCTCTCATCGACCCATTTCCCTATTGTCCCCCATGGTTAATTCAGCGGAGAAGATCATCTGTCCGCATCTCCAAACCGCACTCCTACATATTGTGCATCAACATGGCTTCAAGAAGGCTCACTCCACTATTACCGCACTCACGTCGATTACGGAACACATAATTGCCGGTTTCAATAGCAAAGCTCCTGCTGGAAGAAGCCTGGTCGTCGCAGTTGATCTGACAGCCGCTTTTGACAATGTCAGCACTTCCTTGCTGTCTAAGTCGATTCTGGACTGTGATATGCCCGACTGGTGTAAACGATGGACCGACAACTTTGTCAAAAACCGCTCTATACGTGTGAAGTTCGACCGACACTTGTCGAAGTATGTTCCCTTGAAGGCAGGCGTTCCCCAAGGTGGAGTATTGTCACCAAGCCTATTCTCTCTGTATCTGTCCGATATCCCGAAGCCATCGCCTAACATCCACTTATGTCTGTATGCGGATGACATCACTATTGTGTGTACTGACCCTGTTATTGACCGCGCCACTGTGGAGATGAACAAATACCTCAGCAGTCTGGCCGTATTCTTGGAATCAAAACAGTTAAAGGTCTCGCCTACGAAGTCCAGCGTTACTCTGTGCACTACTGCCACGGCTGAGCATAAACTGCATCCTCAGGTTCTCTGGGAAGGAAATCTGCTGCCCCTATCTAAACACCCTCGTCTACTCGGTGTATTCCTGGACCCGTCATTGCGATTCCATGAAAACTCACGTATTCGAGCTGCTGCGGCCAATGCGCGTAACAACATACTCCGCGCTCTAGCTGACACTACATGGGGTAGCTCAAAGGAAGTCTTACGCGTCACGTACAAGGCGATGATACAGCCCGTACTGGAATATGGAGCCCCGGTCTGGTCAAAGCACTTGACGGAAACGTCCTGGAACAAACTTCAGCGAACACAAAACGCTGCCCTACGTGTCATCACTTGATGCCCCAAGTCCACTCCTGTATCCCACCTACATCAAGAATGTGCACTACTTCCTGTAAAGCAGCATTGCCAACTGCAGACACAACAGTTCCATATTGACATAGTCAGGAATGTCGCTCACCCCAACTATCACTTGCTATCATCCAACCCCCTCATTCCCGCAACATCCGTGCACCGTTGTATGCTGCTGTCTCTGTCAATGACCGTCAACGTTGGGCTACCTCAGAGCTCAACCGGAAGAGGCTCCTGTAGACGGAGCACACCAGATTCGTCAATGAATACCTCTCCTGTGCCCCTTCCAGTTCTGTACTCGACGGTGTACCGCCCAAGGTCGATGATAGTGGGATGGATCTGCCAAGACGCTCCCCAGTAATTTTGGCAGGTCTGCGCTGTGGACATTCCTCATTCCTGAAGGCCTATGTCCATAGGATCGATCCATCGGTCCCCGACGTATGTCCTGACTGCCACGGCACAGGGCATGATTCATTACATTTATTTTCATGCCCAGCTCGACCAACTTCACTGACAGCTCTGGATATGTGGAAAAAGCCGTGCGATGTGGCTGCCTTCCTGCGCCTATGAGAAGATGCTCGTTGTGGCCGATAGGAAGAAGAAATCGCCACCGGAAGGTAACACATGGTTTTCCAAATCGCCGCTGGAAGGTAAAAAGCCTCCCTTGTTCTCAGAGAGTCGGGGGTCCTATTTGGCCACGATAGGCTTTCGATTCGACTACAAAGCGGTTGGACGACGATACGGCCACGTACTTTCCGCACGCCACGTGGCCTAATCGTCGCCCAAGTGAGAAGCACGTGCCACCAATCATAGCCGTTCCTCTCGGCCATGACACGCTTTCTATTCGACTACGATGTGGTTTGGACGACGAACGAGCCACGACGCCCATGATTGAACACGTTGATCGATCACTCCACAATTGGCCAGGCGCATATCAGCCGCACAGCACGTATAAAAGAGGCACCATCCCACAGAGAGCGCAGTCGGCCTCTCGGGCAAGGTCCAGCAGGTGTGGATAGCTTGCCAACGGGTGGTGAGGAGGGTCGTGAAAATTTTCGTGGAAAAACGAAAAGTTGGAGGGGGGATCGTAAAATTTTCGTGGAGGAAAATATATAATTCACGGGAAAAAAGACAAGAACGTTGTAGAATATGTAGAGAAAAGGTTTCTGCTAATTAAAGAAAGATTTGCAACTGTTTACAACCTGAAAAGAACCAGTTTCCAGTCCATTCAACTGTTTTTAATCCCTTTGTAGGCGGAAGGAAATACGCTGTAGTTCAGCTTAAAAATCCACTATAAGACGTACGCCCCCCCCCCTTTAAAAATCAAAATTTCAATTACAAAAAAAGAAGCTGAATTCCTCATAGAATTCCCCACAAATTGTCACAATTTCATTTCCCAACCCGACTGGTTACAAGGGTACGGGTGAGGTAAAGTGGTGCACGTTGGCAAGCCACGTTGGCAAATCGCAGGGTTTTTGCCATCACTATTTAACGGGTGGCATCCCTTCAGCAATAAGATTTCGCACCACTAAGGGTCCAGACTGTGTCAAAATGTACACACAGCTTTTTCGAACAGCTTCTCAAACTTCCGAATTAATAATACTCAAAAATATGTAAGGCGCCATAAAGGGCGCCAGGCCCGGATGCCATTGTGGGAACGGCGCGAGGCCTGGGCGCATTCTATTATTGCCGTATCATCCTTGGTCGTTCTTGTTAATTCTTCGCCTGAGTGGAGGCGAATCGGTATTTTTCGAATTCTTCTGATTAATTATCACTGAAAAATTGACGTCATCAGTTAAGCAGAAAATCAAAATAATGATACAATCTTCAATTCGTAATCGATTACAGGAGCAAATGTCCGAAATCCGGGGTACGGACTTAGTGCACCCAAAAGGGCTTGCCGCCTTTACTCGCGGACAGGCTGCCAGCTGTCACTACAGTATCGCAGCCCCGCCCTTCGCTGACCGCGGCCGCACCTCCTGATCGTGTCGCCGCGCCCGCGGTGAGAGTTGCGGCAGCCGCGATTGACCGCCATGCCTCCAATACGGGGCTTCCTTGATATTAAAGAAGCTGAATTTGTGCCTGAAGATTCATTGGCCTCAGGCTTCGGATCTTGGAAGCTTAAATGAACATCGAATTTTCGAAATGTTACTTTCAGATTTGAATTTTTTCAAGATTCGCCAAATGCACCTGGGCCCGTAGTAAACCCCCGTCAGCCGAGTGAAAATAGTCGGCGGCATCAGGCTGATTGGTGTGCTGATCGCCCATATCAGCCGATACTGCGTTGAACGATCAATGACAAGACGGCTGTCAGCATAGAGCCGTCTGGTCAATTAGGAATTGGAGATGACGGCGTGGGTCTTGTGGCCTAGTGGTAAAAATGGAGCGTTGCACACAAGTCCTGGAGGGTTCGGGTCCTATGAAATCCATGGTTTTTGCATATCGGCGCAGATCGGCGTGCTTTTTCGAACCCAGATAGCAGTAGACATTTTGCAGTGAACCGTGAATCCGAATCAGGAAAATTGATTTCCACTGGAGTGACGAGGACACGCACCACACTCTTGCATCACACAACACCATGATATTCGTGCTGGGACAGACGTTAGTCCAGCCGGGACCACGTGCTTCCAGCGCAATTATCTTCGTGTTGCGTGATGCAGCTGCGGTTGTCTTCAAGTGAGGACCGGAATCTCGCTCTGCTAGCGACGATATGTATATGATCGTCACCGCGAAAGCCTTGAAGCTCATCCCCTCTTTCCATTCCAATACAACTCATAATTAATTTCAAAGCCGAAAAATCTCCACATTCACAGGCGTCAAATTTTAAAAAAATATTGTTGTATCCCTGCGGATACAAGTTTCACGAGAGTTCCTTGACAACTCTTTATTCTCTCTTCTAGCGAGAGAATTCCTTACGAACTGCGGCTGCAGTTAGACGAGTACTAGGAATGATTTATTAGTAGACAATGAAGAACACCAGCACACCAGAGCAGGACACCAGAGCACAGCTAACACCCTTATTGTTAGTGTTAAATCTAGTCGCCTTTTATACGGCTTGTTTTCCCGCTAGGCCACCTAGATCGGTAGACAGAACAACGAGAAACACACAACGTGGGCGGTCACGGACACCCGGCTGCCGATATCGCATTTGCTAATTGCAGAGGTCAAACGCGGTGACCAGACGGCCACAACACCTCCCCTAGTAGTGAAGTTATTATACATTAAGAACAAAACTGCTTCAAATGAAAACTATATACTATTACAATCAGAACCTAAATAACATTTTAACGTCAAGAACAAAAATCCTACATAATCAACTATCAATTCCATAACGCTGGACAGGTCGCCTGGTCCTCGAGTAACGTCGAAGTGGTTGAATTGTGGAAGTCGCATCAGATCGTGGTTGCGGTGGGTTGACCATTGTGGAGTCATTGTCGTCGTTTATTCTATTCGGCTTGGTTGCAGGCTCACAGGACAACACATCATCTAGCTCCAGCACATTGAGCAACGTCTTCAGCGCCGCGCCCTCTCCTACTGGGGCTTTCTCGTCTTTTCTACGGCGTAACTGATTAGCGTGCTTCCGAACTTTTCTTCCATTAACCTCAACCTCATAGTTGACGACTCCAAGACGCTGTACGATCTTGCCTTTGGACCATACAAAATGGGGCGCCTTCCACTGCTGTACATATACAGCTTCGCCGATCTTGAAGTCTTTGGAAACAGTTCCATTTTTTCTGTCGAACTGTTGTTTCATCCTCGCCCGAGCTTCACTCCTGAGCGGGTCTTCTGAGTGTTGGGTTTTCGGAAGCAGTAAACTCAGTCTTGTCCTGATCTTTCTTCCCAGGAATACTTCTGCGGGAGTTTTTTCATTCAAACTTCCGTTTGGTGTTGTCCTGTATCCTTGCAACACCACGTTCAAAGCCTCTTCCGTAGGCCTTTCCTCCCCTTTTAGCTTCTTGATACCTCGCTTCAGCGTATCAACGAAGCGCTCAGCCTGTCCATTCGACTGAGGGTGGTAGGGGGCTGTTTTGATGTGCTCTATTCCTCCTTCTTTGCACATCTTCTCAAACTGTTCCGACACAAACTGTGTGCCATTATCACTTATGATTGTTTGCGGTAAGCCGTACCTCGCAAACAGACTTTTCAGCGTCTTCACTGTCTGTGCGGCAGAAATGTTGGCCATTGTGAACATTTCCGGCCATTTGCTGAAAGCATCTACTACCACCATGTAGTAAATTCCGTGCATTGGTCCTGCGAAATCTACGTGAATTCGCTGCCACACACTGGTAGCTGGTGACCATGTTTCCAACGGCACTTTCGTGGGTCTCTTCGCCGTTTCCTGGCAGCTTTCGCACCGCCGCACGACATCCTCACAATCCTTGTCAATGTTTGGCCAGTAAACGTAACTTCGGGCCAACTTTTTCATCCGTACAATTCCAGGATGACTAGTATGCAATTCCTTCAGAACTTCTGATTGCAGCTTTGAGGGAATCACCACCCTCTCTCCAGTCATGAGACATTTCCCAACCATTGATAGCGTCTCTTTTCTGCTGTGAAAAGGAGCCAGTCTGGCGTCAGACTTGGGCCATCTCCCACTTTTCACGCATGATATGACTTTCTTCAATATCATATCCTTTTCCGTGTGGAGCTCCACATCCTCGTGAGTTACTGGTAGTTTCCTGATACAATTTTTCAGCATGGTCGACACATCATTTTCGACAGAGGCTATAACCACATCTTCCTCGGTAACTGGATGCTTCTGCATCAGCCTCGACAAGCCATCTGCTTGTCCGAATTTCGTGGTATTAACATATTGAATGTCAAAGTCATAACCGAGCAGTATTGTTGCCCATCTCATGAGTCGGTTTGCGGAGTACACTGGCATTCCCTTCTTGTCACCGAAGATGGCTAACAACGGTTTGTGGTCTGTCAACAACAGAAACTTTCTTCCGTATACATATTTGTGGAACTTTTTCACAGCAAACACTAGTCTCAGAGCTTCTTTCTCAATCTGAGAGTAATTCTTTTCAGCATTCGTCAACGAACGCGAAGCATGTGCTATCGGTTTCTCAGAACCGTCCGGATATCTGTGCGAAATGACGCATCCAATACCGTAGTCGCACGCATCAGCTGCAACTACTATCTTCTGCTCGGGATCGTAGTGAGCAAGATTCAGGTTACTAGATAAAGCTGCCTTCAAGCTTTCAAACGCTCTCTGATGTTTAGCGTTCCAATCCCATTTCACATCCTTCTTGAGCATTGCATCCAATGGACCCCGGAGGTCTTTTATTGTTGGCATGAAGGCGGAATAGTACGTCACCATTCCCAAAAATGCGCGAAGTTGAGTCACATTCTTTGGCTCGACCATTTTCTTGATCGCTTCGATCTTTTCAGGGTTTGGCCTTCTGCCACTCTTGTCCACAATGAACCCAAGATAGCGTATTTCAGGCTTAGAAAATGCACACTTTTCTAAGCGGACTCTGAATCCGTAATCTGCTATCCTTGCGAATAAAGAGAGCAAACTCTCTTTATGCTCTTCGTGCGTCTTTCCACAGACTAGGATGTCATCCAGGTATGTCGTCACACCTCTTAGACCCGACACCATCTTGTTCATAATCTGCTGGAATATGCCAGGTGCGGTCTTTATTCCAAATGGGAGGCGATTGTACTGAAACAATCCGCGGTGTGTGTTTACCACGACTTTCTTCTTTGCCTCTTCAGATAATTCTATCTGTAAATAGGCATCTGAGAGATCAATCTGTGAAAACACCGTTCCACCATTGAGAGACGCGAAAATATCCTCCGGCACTGGCAAAGGATAATCATATGACTGCAACGCTTTGTTCAGTCCTGTCGAGAAATCAGCGCATACTCTCAACATCCCGTTCGATTGCTTGACACACACAATAGGAGCAGCCCATTCACTATGGCTCACGTGGGTTATGACGCCCATTTCCAAAAGCCTGTCGAGTTCTTTGTCAACAGCTTCAACTGCAGCATGCGCCACAGGTCTGCAGCCACGAAACACTGGAGGTTCGCCTGGCACAAGCTGTAAATCAGCCTTCTCTTTTGTGCAGTGTCGCAACCCATCCTCAAATACTTCTGGATAGGTTCTCTTTAACTCCGCTCCAACATCGGAGTTTGCCTCGGTTTTCACTTCTGCCACCATCATTTTTATGTGATGTGACATTTCTTCATTTGTTTGGATCCATTCGAGACCCATCAGCGAGATGTAGGGCGTTACATACGCGTAACCTTCTGATTTCGAGCCCTTAATCTCAAACTCGCATCTCAGCTTCCCATGAATCTTCATTGGACTTCCGCTGGCATTTTTGACCACAAGGTTTGTGCTTTGAAGAGTTGGAGATCCCATTTCCCTCCAAATCCTCTCATTGATCAAGGTAATATCGGACCCAGTATCCAGTAGAAACTCGACTGGGTGTTTGTTCACTACCGCTTCCACGTATACTCTCGCGGAATTTACCTCGATGGCTGCATTCGATATCCTGACCACATGCACGTGGCGTTTCGAACCTTTCCTAGCGTTTTTACTGTGATCGCTGTTCTTACGGTTTCTCCGTTCCGGATTCTTTTCTGAAACCTTCCGCTGATTTGCGACTTCACAGTAATTTTCCTTATGGCCCGTTGTTTTGCACTTCTTGCAAAACCATGTCTTCGACTTGCACAAGCGTGCCATATGGTTACCACCGCAATTCCAACACTGGATTGCTCTTTTCGCAATTTTGTTTGTTTCTTCCACAAACTTCACATTGCCAGCGATGGTCTCACTGTCCCTTTTGAGACTCAAAAAGTTCTCACATTCCATGTGCAACTCTTGAAGGGAAACTTTCTTGTTAGCCTTGTATTCTTTGTCCAGAACCGCAATGAGTCTTTGCCTTATTTCAGCTTCTTTCGCTGACTTTAGGCCGAAAATCCATAACAGGCACTTGATTCCATCTGAATCAAGCTCATGAATTTTTGCCTTTTCGCAAAACTCATTTACTCTACCAGTATACGTGAGGTAATCTTCGGAGTCGTTCTTTTCCAGCTTCAAGCACTGATATTTTGTCGTAAACTCCGAGACTTTGAGGTCAAACAGCTGCTTTAAGGTAAGCACTGTTTCATCAAAACCGATATCTGTGACCTCTTTTGGAAGTATATGCCTTTGGTACTTTTCAAAAACACACCGGTCTAGCTTCTCACAAAGCAGCCTTACTCTAGCACTTTCAGGCAACTGCTTCGCGTCTTCGGCGAATACCTCCTTGAACCTTGAAAACCATCTGGTAAAGCACAGGTCCATTTCTGGATCGAAATCAAACTTTTCAATCCGATTGCTGAGGGCTGACATCATGTTTGGAAGTGAACTCACTTCAGGTACTGAACTTGTACCACGCGTGACAGCAAGCTGACTGAGGACCATTTCTATCATGTCCTTCTGCTGCTTCTCAGCACTTTTTCTCTGTTCCTCCATCAGCTCTTTGAACATGCTCAGAACTGACTGAGGATCCATGATTTCGAAAGTTCTTCTAACTTTTTCCTACTATCTGAAGTCACCAATCGACCTTTTCTTCAGAAGCTTCCTAGCAGCTTTTGAGAACTCTCTTCGTCGAGTTCTTGCCACTGTCGCTCCTTTAGCAACAAGTGGATGGCCTGATCGCCACTGTTGTATCCCTGCGCATACAAGTTTCACGAGAGTTCCTTGACAACTCTTTATTCTCTCTTCTAGCGAGAGAATTCCTTACGAACTGCGGCTGCAGTTAGACGAGTACTTGGAATGATTTATTAGTAGACAATGAAGAACACCAGCACACCAGAGCAGGACACCAGAGCACAGCTAACACCCTTATTGTTAGTGTTAAATCTAGTCGCCTTTTATACGGCTTGTTTTCCCGCTAGGCCACCTAGATCGGTAGACAGAACAACGAGAAACACACAACGTGGGCGGTCACGGACACCCGGCTGCCGATATCGCATTTGCTAATTGCAGAGGTCAAACGCGGTGACCAGACGGCCACAACAAATATTTTATTCAATTACAGTAACAATGCATCAATAAATGCTATATGACTGGAACAAATATCTCAAGAAACCGCCAACGTAGCCCGGAGCTCCAAACCACAGCTATGGAAGTCATTTCCAGTGACAACCTTAAACATGAATGATTAGAAGCTTATGCGAACTGTTACAACTTGAATATGAACTACTAAATTGCGACGCATAAGTATAGCAACACCTTCGATATAGGCGTATCATATGTTGGGTCGAGGTTTGGGATATTGCGAAGAGTTTCTGTCCTGAGCAACGACGAAAATGATGGATTAAGGGGTATGACCAGAAGTTGCCAATTTCGCTTTTAGTTATAGAAGAACGTCTGTATTTCGCGCGACGCATAAGTATAGCAACACTCGAGCAACATGGAAATATCTCACGTGGATCGCAAAAATGAGCCGCTTTCACGTTTATTTTTATGGAACTGGTTAAAGGTGACGCTATCTGTCCACTTTAGCGGTGGACTTCACCTGACTTCTGACGGAACAGCTTGAGTTCACTCCTTCCATATTGCTGGACTTGGATTTCATGTCGCAAAAAGCGCCAAAAACGAGTCAAAATGAGCTTTATTCAGTCAGCAAAACATGTGCTCTCCCCCCTGTTTCTCTACACTTCCCGCCCCTCACCACCAACTCGTCCAAACAGACACAATAAAGTACAACCACCAAAGCAATTTGCGTGCTTAAGGCAGCATACACGCTCACAAAAATGGTTGAGATAACAGCATAAATAGAACCGCCTGGCCCCTACCATGCCGTCAACGGCGTTTGAAGCGCTAAAAACCATCCAGGTTGACAGAATTTGAGCATTCCCGTCTCGGATGCCTGTGGAACCCCACCCCTACAAATAACAGAATGAAGAGTGAGGCATGTGGAAGCATTTGATAATTTAGAGCGATAGCACTATATAATGGGAGTCTACGAGAGAAACAGCTTGATTTCCCTGTATATAACTTGTTTACATACCGATTAATTCCCATCCACTTTCAAGAAAGCCCGTCTACTCCGGCTGGCTTATAAAATGGAGCATTTCATCAGTAAACAGACATGTTATATTCAGGTAAACCAAGCCGTTTCTCGTAGACTCTCATTTGCTAGGGCTATCACTCTAAGCTATCAAATGTTTTCACATGCCTCACTCTTCATTCTGTTATTCGCTGAGGTGGGGTTCCACAGGCTTTCAGACAGAGAATGCTTGAATTCTGTCAACCTGGATGGTTTTCAGCGCTTCAAACGCCGTTGACGAGATGGTAGGGGCCAGGCGGTCCTATTTGTGCTGTTATCTCAACCATGTTTGTGAGCGTGTATGCTGCCTTTAAATAGCAGTTGCCCCGCGATTAGGAGTAATCTTACCGTAACCCAAAAAGAGCTATGACGATCCTGCCTTCATACAATGAGCTGTAGTATATCACCCAATTCCTCTCGGCTGTTTATCTCGGGTGATAAACGCTTTATCTCCAAGGCTTCTAGAATTTCCGTTCAACAGCGTTTTCAACCGAGCGGTGGAGAACCGTAACTGTAAATGATGGAGCAGCTTCTTGGGTATGCTTTTGTGTTCTGTGTTTGGAGAAACTGCTAAGTGGATATGACGCCGGATATCTAAGTGCCCTGCGGTGTTCATCCATCCGTTTTTGCAGAGGCCTCATAGTTTCTCCGACGTACTTCTCTCCGCAGCTTTGACATTCCACAAGATAAACTGTTCCCTTTAGTTGACATATCTGACTGCTGTTGCATCCTAATCGCGGGGCAACTGCTATTTAAGCACGCAAATTGCTTTGGTGGTTGTACTTTATTGTGTCTGTGACCGGCGTGGGATTTCGCCCATTCGCCCATTTTCCATCCGTACCGCAAAGCAGACTCTGGTTTGCTAAATAGATTCAACAATGCGAAATACAACACTGACATGTTTTCTTTCAGGTCTGAAGAAGGTGCTACGCACCGAAAGCTAGCCGACAAGCTTTTGCAGTCGTTTGAATTCTTTTGGAGCCTGGTTCTAGTAGTGGCAGTAAGAGTCTATTGGCTTTACTATCTCGATCATTTTGTCGCTAACTTCTATACTTCGGACCGAATTATGTCATTCGCGAAGAATCCGGATGATTCCTTGGATTTCAAATCGTTTAAAGTTCGAAAATGTAAAATCGTGGTTTTCGAATAATATTCGAAATTCGAATATTCTGAAGAAAAAAATGCTTTTGAATATTATTCGAAATTGGAATATTTGAAAAACAGACTTTTGAATATTATTCGAAATTGGATTACTCGAAAAACAGACTTTCAAATAAGACTCGACATTTCAATATTCTAGTATGAGCATATTCGAAATTTCGATGAATCAAAATGCACAATTATCATTTAAAAAGTTCCTTTTTCAGCAACCGTTGAAAGCACACTATCAAAGCACTATCTCGACCCACTCACCCTACGGGGGGGGGATGACCACATTTAGGAGACATAAGAAATATGTGCATTTAACTCCCCAGTCACCCTTTACGTACCTTTACGTGGCAGTGTTCACGATGAAAAATGTGTTTCAGTTTTCACTAGGAATGGGTAGCGGAAGGGCACACTGTAACGTTGACGTCGAAAGAACGCATGAAAACGAGCCAGGAAGAGCTACAAAAAAGCCCGAACTTGCCACTCCGAGCGCAAGGCAAATCCGAAAAGCGCAATGACCGCCCTCTGACGTGAACAAATGAAAACTCGAGATCGTGAGATGAGCGTTGATTTCCGATCAATAGCCCCGTTCCTCCCTTCATTCTCAACTTCTCTCCTTGCTCAGGTCAGCTCGCATATCTCGGCTGCAAAAGACGGAAGTTGCAAGCCTCGGACAACTCGTCCACCATGCTTCCTCAACTCAGTTTTTGAGGGACCATAACTTCGTTCCCAGAAAGTCTTGTACGATTCCAGAGGCATCATTAGAATCAGCATGGGATCGTTTTCAAGATGGACGAAAAAACAGAAAAACGATTTTTATCGTGAACACTGCCTTTAAAGCCACAGTCCAACCTCGAAATCGCCTTTCACTTCTACCGCTTCTCTTGGAGACATTTTCGCGCTGAACACAATGGTGTCCGAAATCGCTCAGGGCACACAAGGAACGGAGTAATGGCCTCTCTAAGGGGTCGTTTATACTTCCGCCGCGGCACAATGCATTGCTGTAATATTGATCACGCTGCGCGTTGCGATCGATATTGTGGGATTGCACTTTGCCGCGCCGCTCGGCGGTGCAAGTATAAGCGACCCCTAAGATTAAGAATCATACCGACAAGAAATTCGTGGACGAGTTGTCTCGGGCCTGTTTTTCTCGTCATTCGCAGCCATTGCGCTGGAGCAGATAGTAGTCCAAAGCTAGATGGATAACAAATAAAGGAACGTAGATTTTGATCATAATCCATGTCGTGTCTCGTCCCTATTGAGCCCGAAAACTCCGAGGTGGGCGGAGCGAATGGGTGCTGATTTGGGGGGGGGGCGGAGGGAATGGGGCTCGATTTTCTCGCTTATTCTGAAGAGTTGAGATTCCGCATTCTACAGGGTTGCTACACACAGTGGTGGGGCCATACTATTATATTCTACCCACGAACTTGGATTGTGCCTTCAAGGCACAGTCCAACCTCAGAGGTAAAGTTTGATATGATAGTCAGCTCACCGTGAATAGCTATCCTGCCAAGCGCGAGATCTCAATTCGATCAAGTAAGGGAGAAACTGCAGGGAAAAAGTCGGCCTGCCCACAATACCCCAAAAGCCTAATCGTGCACACCGCCCCTCAACGGGAACCAAGAGCTTTGCTATTGTGCATTTTGCCTTTGAGCATCGCCACGCAAACCAATTTTTCCGTTTGCAAAGATTATGGTTCCCTATTCGGGGCGAAACGCTTCATGCTTTTAGGGTATTGGGGGCGGGGCCGACTTTTCCCTGCAGTTTCTCACTTATTTGACCGTACTGAGATCTCGCGCTTGGCAGGGTTGCTATACACGGTTGGTGGATTACAATATCGAATTCTACCCCGACGTTGGACTGTGCATTTAACCCACGCACACGTGAAAATGTTAATACCTACCCCAGAGCGGGCATACACCATTAGAAGTGCACACACACATTCACCGAAAAAGTGCACAAATTCAGGCAGACAGAGTGATAGAGTGTGCAGGCGGTGAGAGGGCAAAACATCCAGCGAGCAAGGTGCACGCGCCCATTTATGGTGTATGCCGGCTCAGAACAAACCGCACGGGAAGAGTATCATTTTGAAAACTTAGTATAAAAACAAGGCCATAGGCCCTAGTGGTACTGCGGAGGGACGTAACGGGAATGAAGAGATAACTATCACTTCCCGGTACCAGCTCTGTTGAGGCTATCCAAAATGGGCAGTTGTACACAGAAAAACGCGGACAGTTTTCAGTTCGCCTCAGGGTACGGCACGAGGTGTGGCCAAGGCAAATCTTACTCCGACCTCCACTCCTTGGGGGGCAAATTTTTGGCGGTTTTCTCAGACCCCGCCCCGCCCCCCCCCCAAAAAAAAACGTAACTTGGTCAAATTTTTGGCGAACATTTTAGACAAATTGGACAATTCTAATCGAATTCTTTGTAAAAGCTGATTCTAAACAGTCTATACCCCATCCATACTGGTCAACTTAGTGTCCCGGGGGACTCAGACCCCCCCCTGTTTATATCCGCACCCCGCGCCGTATCCTGTTTGGCCTAAGTATACTAAGGGCCATAATGAACGAAAACTCTCGAAACTAACCGAAATCCTAGCCGCGTCGGGGCAGTATTTTACTCTCCTATCCGACATCTTGAATACAGGAGCACGTTGAACACGTGAACAATCCGAAAGAGCAAAAACTTGACCTGAATCGACTGAAATCACTTCATAATGGTCAAACTCGCACTTTTTTAAAAGTGCCCCAGATCGTCCTATCGTTCTCGGTCCGCATATGCACACTAGCGCCTACTGACGAACTGTGGCTTCAAACGACAGCGTCTGTTGTTGCATTCGGAGCGCGATTTCTGATTCCAGTGACGAAACTAAACGCGCTTGAACGGGATGGCGCACCAAAAAGCCGCAGTCATTGCGACGCATTCGTTCAACGCTGCTGTCCAACCAGAGTCTCTTGCGGGATATAGCCCTTCTCAAGTTCCTTGACTGTGCGGCGCCGCAGAATGAAGAGAAGGGAATCGAATCTGCGCCCCCCTGATTGACACTATTTCATCACAAGTTGCCGCACCGCATCGCGGCGGACTTCAATCAAGTCCCTACGGAACGGAGTAGTCCGTACGAAAAGTAGTAAACCGTCTTATAATAACTTTGAATGAGACAATCTGTAGCTAGAAAAAATAAAGGCATGCTGCATTTGATAATTTTACAAAAAATAACGCGAAGCATGCGCCTGCAAAGGTTTTAACTAATTGTGGTCGTAGGGCGAATTTGATTAGAAACTTTTTGTGCTGCAACCCACGCCGAGCCCTGGTAGCAATATTGATAAATCCTCTAGGCGAACCCAGGTGTGTCCAGAGTTCCAGCGACCGACAAGCGAACACCAAGCGCGACTCTCGGCTCGGCAACAAATTTTAACCCCTTTCGCCGCCGATTACCAGCAGAGCGCTTCCCCCCCCTCCCACTTCTTCGGACACATGGCTGCGGTCCCATCGGTGAAGCTCACCGAACGTGCTTCACAAAGCACAAGGATTCAACGCAAAAAAGGCAATAGTCACATAAACGGATCATGGGGTTGTTAGAGCCGGTAAATCCGAAGAGCGTACGAATCAGGTTTTAGTGTCTGCAGTATACCAATAAAACTAAGATTAGTATCCCCCACTTCGGCCCAAAGTCCGTCGTGATCATTACTTAATCCTGTTTCCAAATAAGCTTCCGAGCCCCGAATACTAAAATTGAGGCAAAAAAACAGAACTTAAAGTTGAGCGACTGTAGTAGGTGCCCAAAATCGTAGTCTTTAAACGGTATAAATTTTCTGAGCCAACCTCACACAGCAAGTTACCCTCCGATTTCTAATTGAAGACCTCAAGGCTCAATAATTCAGAAACGAAAAGACCGCATTTCCCTCTCCAAAACGTCTAATTACCTCTCCAAACTATATATCAACTCCTTCGAAACACAGATTGCCAGTAGATATAGCGGCGAACCAGAGAACGCTATGCCCATAGTTATCAAGGAAAATTTTTATCAAGGAATCTGACTAAACTCAAAATATATCATATTAATTCATGGGAAATTCCCTAGCAGCATGAGCAAAAATGTCAACTCCTGTTAGAAGGGAGAACGGGGAAATCCATTTTTTGAAAATGTATCATCATTGAAATGGATATGCATTCTGAAGTTTTTGACAAAAAAAAATCACCGACGTACCTAAGTTAATAAAGGAAGGAAAACTCGGGTTTGGCATAACTAATACAAAAACTAACAGAAACCACAGTTCAAGCTTTTAATTACACCGATACTGTAATTGCATTGGTAAACCCTAATATACGCTTAGACTGCAATCATGAAAACTAACATATGAATTGGAATGAAAAGCGAAAACGAGAAATCTCACCACGCATCATTCTTCTGTGGAGGCGGCATGAGGTGTAAGACGAAGAGCTGAGTCTGAAAACAAAGCTATGAAAGTGTTAAAAGTGGTCGATAAAAAGACAACAATTGAAAAACATCTGTGAGTTGAAACAAGAGAAGAAGGATGATGACAACAACGCAAGACGAAATCAAATCAAGTTTTGAAAACTGAACCGGTGCGGGGCAAGCGTGGTTGCATAGCGCAATTGTAAAGAGAACCGTCACGCATTTTTGCGTACACCTCATCTGACAGCCCAAACCGTAAGCTACTATTTGTAACTTACGGGGTTGGGCTGATGAAACTCCGTCTTCGGTATGCTATTTCGCATCACTCTCACAATCAGCCTAATTCAAAGAATCAGACAGATGGAGAACTTTATCAGCCTGATAAATCGATCAGACCACACCACGGGCTGATAACCTCATGTGCTATTCTTCAACGTGTGCGACCGCACGTTGCGCCCTGGCTATCAGCACAGCCATCAGCCTGATTTACCTAGGCTGAAGGAAGGTTTACTACGGGCCCTGAAATGACAAATCGTTTTGAAATTGATGGAATTGGAAATTTAAAATGTGATCTACAGATTGAAATTTTCAAAGTTTCAGAAAATGCATCTAGAGCTCCCAGATTTTTTACAGCAGTTAGGATCGGTTGCAGCTGGGACGCTAATATGCTACGAATCGGAATTGCTCAATTTAAAAAAATTGTAAATGTGATCTACAAATTCAAATTTTCGGAAAATGCACCTAAAATTCCCAGATTTTTACAGCAGTAAGGATCGGCTGCAGCGGGGACGCTAATATGCTCCGAATCGGAATTGCTCAATTTAAAAAATTGTAAATGTGATCTACAAATTCAAATTTTCGGGAAATGTACCTAAAATTCCCAGATTTATACAGCAGTGAGGATCGGTTGCAGCTGGATAGCTGTTGTGCTCCCATTCGTGATTGCTCAATTTAAAAAAAATTGAAATGTGATCTACAAATTCAATTTTTTAGAAAATGCACCTAAAATTCCCAGATTTTCACAGCAGTGAGGATCGGCTGCAGCTGGGACACTAATATGCTCCGAATCGGAATTGCTCAATTTAAAAAATTGTAAATGTGATCTACAAATTCAAATTTTCGGGAAATGTACCTAAAATTCCCAGATTTATACAGCAGTGAGGATCGGTTGCAGCTGGATAGCTGTTGTGCTCCCATTCGTGATTGCTCAATTAAAAAATTTTAAATGTGATCTACAAATTCAATTTTTTAGAAAATGCACCTAAAATTCCCAAATTTTTACAGCAGTGAGGATCGGCTGCAGCTGGGACGCTAATATGCTCCGAATCGGAATTGCTCAATTTAAAAAATTGTAAATGTGATCTACAAATTCAAATTTTCGGGAAATGTACTTAAAATTCCCAGATTTATACAGCAGTGAGGATCGGTTGCAGCTGGATAGCTGTTGTGCTCCCATTCGTGATTGCTCAATTAAAAAAATTTAAATGTGATCTACAAATTCAATTTTTTAGAAAATGCACCTAAAATTCCCAGATTTTTACAGCAGTGAGGATCGGTTGCAGCTGGATAGCTGCTTCCCAGTTGCAACCGATCCTCACTGCTGTAAAAATCTGGGAGTTTTAGGTGCATTTTCTGAGAATTTGAAAAATTGAATTTGTAGATCACATTTCAATTTTTTTTAATCGAGCAATCACGAATGGGAGCACAACAGCTATCCAGCTGCAACCGATCCTCACTGCTGTGAAAATCTGGGAATTTTAGGTGCACTTTCCGAAAATTTAAAAATTTGAATTTGTAGATCACATTTTAAATTTCCATTTCCATCAATTTCAAAACGATTTGTCATTTCAGGTGCATTTGGCGAATCTTGAAAAAATTCAAATCTGAAAGTAACATTTCGAAAATTCGATGTTCATTTAAGCTTCCAAGATCCGAAGCCTGAGGCCAATGAATCTTCAGGCACAAATTCAGCTTCTTTAATATCAAGGAAGCCCCGTATTGGAGGCTCATGGCGGTCGGTCGCGGCTGCCGCAACTCTCACCGCGGGCGCGGCGACGCGATCAGGAGGCGCGGCCGCGGTCAGCGAAGGGCGGGGCTGCGATACTGTAGTGACAGCTGGCAGCCTGTCCGCGAGTAACGGCGGCGAGCACTTTTGGGTGCACTAAGTCTCGGACCCCCGAAATCCCCTTTTTTAAACGTTTATATCTCAGAAACTACCTGAAATTAAAATATGTATTTTGGTGAGGAATTTTCTCCTAGGCCAACAGCCTTTTCGATTCAAGGAAGGGAGGGAAACTCTGACGTTTGGCTAAGTTTGAGGTGGGTTAAAAAATTAGATTTGGACGTTTTCTCCGGGAGCCATCCCAAATGTGTAAAATACAAAGTATAGCAGAAAATTTATTTGCATAAAATGTTCTGATCGTTAACATTCATCGAGTTTCATCCGTAAACTTCATCCCAGTGCCCAAAATTCACGATTAACGCACGCGTTTGAACGGGCGTCGGGCTGTTTTTTTTTCAATTTTCGTATATTCAGCCCGCCCAATTTTTTTCTGGATGAATGTTGGTTGGGCTAGTGGTGAACTGCTGGAAATTTGTAAAATCGGCCTACTGCCAACTTTTTTCGAGGATGATTTTTGATGGGGTTACGGGCGGGCTATTTTTATACAGTTCCATTTTATTTTTTCCTTGGATTCCAGCTGTGTTTTTTAAATGAAAAACAGAAGGACCGAATTTTTCCTGAAGGGGGGGTCGTTATAATTTTCCATATTTTTGGGTGCGGACCGACTTCCGATGGGGGGTCGTGAGTATTTTTCGGCCTTTGCCAACGGGCTGCTGTACCCTGCTCTCGGGGCCGCTCCTGGAAAGTGACTACGAGTCACTTTCTGGACGATTTTTGACTGCTGAGGGGGTCTCCCTCACGGTCCTCAGCGAGGGAAGCTCCCTTGCTGTCGACCGTGGCGAGGGTTATGTCCTTGTCGCGGACTGCTGTGGGGGTGACCCTCTGCTGCGGGCCGTGGCTTGGATCGTATTCTTATTGGGGGAGACCCGCTACCACAGAAGGGGTGTGACCCCGCCCCCAGCACCACGTGCTTCTATCATAGGACGACGTGCTGTCGCGTGGGAAACGGGGGTGAGGCAAAAGTTTTTCCTGTCTCCATCACGTAGTCCTATCGAACAGGCCACGTGCTTTAGCGTGGGAAATACGGTGCGGCAAAAGTTTTGCCTTGCTACGCCACGCAGTCCTATCGAACAGGCCACGTGCTGCTGCGTGGGAAACGGGGTTGCGGCAAGGTTTTTGTCTCTCTGCGCCACGTAGTCCTATCGAACAGGCCACGTGCTTTTCGTAGCAGCACGTACTGCTGCGAAAGTTCCTTTCAACTCGACTAGGTACCCGATTAGAAAACCTGTCGTGGTCAAATCGGACCCCCCCCCGACTCTCTGAGTTAGAGCAGTTCTCTAGGTCCGCACACGGGAAGTAGGAGCGATCATCGAAGATGAATACGAGCCTATTTATTTCGAACAAATTGAGGACCCTCCAGGCGTTTGCCACCATTAATTTCAAAAACGGTTTCACGCTGCGAAATTTTGTGCGTTTTGAGAGAGAGGTTCATAGAAAAGAAAAAACTCTTAAGTCGATTAGGCACGCACATATGTCGTCGGTATGAGATTTGGAAGCTTGTCACTATATTTGAAGCGTGCGTGGCTTCTAGCAATCCACCTGCAGAGTACTGCATTCCGAGATGGTCAATAACCCTAACACTGTTACTCAAACAGTGTGATGTATCACAGATGGGGGTCGGACCTTCGACCAACCAAAAACCAGGATAGGCTTCTATCAGGGGTGAAGGGATTTTGAGAGCCGTGCCATTAGTATAAAAGTGACGGCAAACTGGGACGGCAGAATGAGATCAAGATAAGAGGTCGAAATAATACTGGAGATTAAATTGAGAGGGCACAATGAGACGAGAGATAAAAAAAGAAACTGAAATGTGAACGAAACAACTGTGGAAAACAAATGAGGCAGGATATGAAATGGAGATTGCAAATGAGGCAGGAACTCACAAGAAGAGGTGGCAGTTTTTTGGTGGAGAAGACATGCAAGACAGTAGACGACAGTAGCATGGCCATCGTTAATGCTTCCGGCATGTAAGCGGAGTCATGGCCAGGTAAAGTGTGCCACCAAAGCACTCCTGGATATGTCAGCAGCAGTGGTGTTGAGTATTCGCTGTCATCGATGTCATTCAAACGGGCTATCCTGTCAACGAAATGACACAGATGTTCTTTAAATTCGTAATCTAAGATGCATTTTCAGGCGATTTAGGAATCACAAGTTCGATTCACCAGAAGTTAAAATTTTAAACAAGGCTGGGAAACTATGAATAATTATTTGTTTTAGAAGAGTGATATCTCGGTGATATATCTTGCAATTTCCTCCGCGAGATTGACCTGTTAGGCAATTTCCAATGTGGGATATCGCCTGAAGCACAAGATTTTTAACGATCTGAGGGCACAAAGGTGCAGTTTCGGGCACGAAAACTACATTGAGAATATGACTGTCAGCATTTGAAAACATGCCCAAAATTTCATGAACGCAGTTTGAAGCCGAAGTGCGGGGTCCTTGAAAAAATGTCAAAGTCCAGGATTGTAATGAAAAATTTGCAAGATTTTTTTTGAAATTCTAATTAGGGAGATTGCTGCAGCGTGCGGAAAACCTAGTCCTGGACCCAAACAACTAACTAAATTTTTTCAGCCCGCTCAAAACGGTCCCTGGAAACCTATTTTTAGGTGTGACACAATCGATTGTAACACACTTAGAATAGATCTTCAATGATAGTTTTGGGCGGGCTAATAAAACTTAATTAGTTATTTGGGTCCAGTACTTGAGTAGTAGACCCCTCTTGTATAACATTTTCCAAGTGAGAGATCTCAGTTCCTTCAACTAAGCTCGGTATAAGCGACCACCACGTGCCCAACCCCTTCAGTCACCACCACGGACCACACCCCTTTTGTCAATTTTTGGGCTCAATAGCGACGGACGAGCAAATTTCAACCGCGTATTTGATTTTCGCTTCCTTGCGGTTTTTCCTTCTCCTCGTGGTTCGCTCTCTCGCAACGACAGCTAGTGAAGAGAAATACAGGCCTGAGACAACTCGTCCACAAAATGCTCGCCCACAAAATATAGGGCTTTCTAAAGAACCATAACATCGCTTATAGGGGACGAGCCATTTCGGAGCTACCATTGTGATCAGCGTGCGACTCTAAGATAAGCGTAAAATCTGAAAATTGATCTATTGGGTGTCCTGGGCCTTTATGAACTGTCTCGGATTGGGAAACAGCTCGGAAATTGTTCATTCGTTGTGCATAATATTTCCTCTTTTTCCAGACTCCAACTCCTCCAGTCGAGTCCTGTTCTACTCCAAAGGCAAGTTTTGCTTTTCCTTGTTCAAATGGGTGGGCAAGTATGTTGACACTATATTCCGGCGTGATACGGCGCGTCTAGAGATGATCGGACAGTGGTCCTCATAGCAGCTCCGGCAAGTATATTTAAAGGCACAGTTCACGATAAATTTCGTCCTTGAATTTTCAAAGAAAAACAATTGTGGTAGGCTTCATCGGCAGGACAGTGTTGGAAAAACGGATCTAAACGCATTCTCAAAGGCAAAAAACGGCTTTGAAAAACTATTCTAGTGGGCAAGTCCGGCCTCTAGTTGTTGTCATCGACACCGACACGTCTCTATCACTGCCACGCTTTGACCTGCGACCATCAGCAGTTGTTTTCATCGAATTAGGCAATGGATTGGACAGATGTTTTGCCTAGCGAAGATTTCACGGATGTTTTCGACAATTAATTCTCAAATCTATTGTCTCTTTTAATGAAAAACCACTGCCGATGATCGCAGGTCAAAGCGTGGCAGTGATAGAGACGTGTCGGTGTTGACGACAACAACTAGACCCAAGAAGCCAGACTTTCCCACTGAGGTGATCTTCAAAACCGCTTTTTTGCCTCTGGGAAGGCTTTCGAGTCCGTTTTTTGAACACTGTTCCGCTTCTGGGGGCGACCGCCATTGTTTTTCGAAGAAAGCTCGAGGACGAAGTTTATCGTGAACAGTGCCTTTAAAATATATACTGACTAGGGAACCTCGCTAGCCATGTATGGGCTTTTGAGAGACTGTAAATGTTTCTTGGTCAACTCGGATACGCTCTTTCCGAATCTGTCCTTGGATTTTGCTACGGACCTCAGGTTAACAAGTTATTACTGGTTAAAGTTACAACGTTGTAATTCACAGATTTTTGAAATTCTCGTGTATCGAGCGAGTGCTTCGTGATTTGAACAGCAGAACAACAGTGACAAGAACAGAAATGTTACTCAAGCTTACAGAATCCGAGCGCTGCGGTCCCCATAACAAAAATGGGCAGTGCTTGGCGGGCGCTCGTGTTGAGAATGCTTGCTGAAATGTGGCATTTTCAAACATTCATAAAATCTTCTAAAAAGGTCGTAACATCTTATAGGGCTATTTTTTCTTGTTAAGGAAGTCACTAAAAACATTTTCAGCCCAAAATACGAAAAAAATTCGTCCTCGATCACCAAAATTGTATGGGGTACCCCATGAAAAAAACTCGAAATTTTTTTTCTCGGATTTGAAGCAGGGATGAGCGGAACGAAAATATGAAATTTCGGAAATCGGTTTTCGGGTTTCGGAACCAAATTTTTTTTATCGGGTTTCGGAAATCGGGCGCGAAACGTCTGAAAATGCGCGGAAATGCGGGTTTCGGAACGCGAAACGCGGAAAAATTCAGAAATTATCTGATATTTTCTTTATCCCAGATGACCCGATATTTTCGCATTCCGCAGCGTTTTTTGCGGTTTTCGGAATGCGGAACGCGGAATGCCAAAAATGCGCGAAACTGCGGGTTTCGGAACGCGAAACGCGGAACTCCGCTCATCCCTGATTTGAAGCTAGGCAATCTCGTTCGAAAGCTGATCCGGAAAAATTTCTTCTCGATCCACACCCGGATTCAACGAAAACTGCTCGAGATAGCTGCGGTGATAACCTTCATGTGGCAGCAATATACGAATTTCAAGATAGGAAGTCTTTAAAATTCAGCACTGATGGTACATTTAAAAGAAGTGAACGGAACAGATAAGAGATTTACCCACTGCACAGTGGATGCATGCTGGTTCCTGGCAATCCTTTTCACAGCAGTTGACAGTCTCAAGCTCTAAAAGGTAATATGCCGGACTGATAAAGGATCCGGGATTGTGGTCAACGTATCCAGCTCTGTGCCAGGAATACTTTAGAAACTTGACGAACCGAGGAGCACGAAACATGCTTGCTATAACTTGCTATAGAACCACAGAAAGACATATGTTAATTAATGACTCTAGACATAAAGTATTGATAATAGAACAACCTTAAGTATAGTTTGATATTATAGAAAAAACTTTGACAAGTACTCAATTTTTGAATGTTCTGACCATTTGTCAAGACGCTGCAAAAATGAAGCAAATCAATCTTTGGAAAACCCAGTCATAGAAAAACATTGTTATATCCATTTTTTGCAAAAGTGCGCGAGCATATCGGCAGTGACTGGAATCGAACTCCTGACCGCATGCCTATAACCGCCGCTCCCTACCTGCTACTCCTTCCAATGACGGTGGTGTGGGGCGAAATAGCTGTGAAGACTTCGAGGCATTACCACGGAACTCCACTTTGGAGCTGTTTCTTGCTGGATATGGTGTGATCAACATAAATGTACCTACTAATATTGCATGAATTGGTGAAATAACCCTTAAAGACACAGTCCAAGCTCAGGGGTAATTTTTGATATTGTAGTCCGGCCGCCGTGTATAGCAACCCTGCCAAACGCGAAATCTCAATTCGCTCAAATAAGCGAGAAAAAGCGAGGAAAAAGTCGGCCACGCCCCCTTGAAAGAAAAAAATGGGTGACGCCCACCGACAAGTTTCCGATTTGAATAGGGAAGAGAAGCGCGATTGAATTTACTCAAAATCTATGTTCTTCGATTTGTTTTTGGTCTGGCTTTAAATTTGGCCTGCTTTAGAACGATGGCTGCAAATAACGAGAAAATACAGGCTCGAGACAACTCGTCCGCGAACTTACAGCCGTTCAAAATTGAAATTTTTGAGGAGCTGTAACTTCGTTCGTAGTGGGTTCTGAGCGATTCTGAAAACACCATTGTGATCAGCGTAAAAGTTTCTCCAAGATAAGCAGGAAAACAAAAATTCGATTCTGAGGTTGGACTGTGCCTTTAAAGGCAGCGTTCACGATGATCATCCTCGTTGACTTTCCACACTAAAATGATAGGCGAGAAGGATCTTAGACTCCCAGTGTCGAAAGAACGGTAGAAACGAGTCAAGAGCTGCAAAATGATGGCTGCAAACAAGCGTTTTGGTGCCCCAGACACGCCCCGTGCCCCAGATCCGCTCCTCGAAAGGAACAAATGAAGACTCAGATTATAGGAATGATCAAGTGAAGGAAGTGCTGATAAGTGAGCTGTTTGCTTCATTGCACTGATAGGTATCATCCTTCTAGCGGTCAATTCCTCCACGCTCAAAAATCAACGTACACAAGAGAGGGCCTATTTTTTGCTCAAAAACGCGTCTTCCGTGTCCTTTTTAAGCATGCCTTGCTATATAGGGCACTTGATAGCGAAATAGCTGATTACAAGGAAATAACTTTAAAGGGCAATAACTTGGTAACCTGCGATCCGTAGCCAAATCCAATGGCAGAATCGGAAAGAGCGTGTCCGTGTCCTAATTGACCAAGAGGCCATAACAGATTTTCGAAAGCCGATACATGGGTAGCAAGTTTCCCTAGTGAGCTCGTTAATAAGTACTGAACCAAATTCAATGTCAAAGTACTCACAATGATGAAAAGCTGCCGATTTGAGACAACCCATAACTGCGCTCAGATAAAAGCATTGTTCATTTGGAAGGTGGGCTCCAATTCTGTGATAGAAATTGTTGTAGTAGAGCTCCTTCATAAACTGCTGCCCATTCGGCCGAGACGCATGGTCTGTGATGTGAAATTTAGTTCCCATCTTGGCACAAATGTGACATTTCAGGGTTCTTCGACTGGTGTTATATTGGGCACACCGGTGATGACTCGCCGTCGAGTTGCAAACGATGAAGAAGTTGCTGAGGAATCGAAACCTTCGCTGGAGAGTTTCAGCAAAGGAATAGTGCCTTTCGAAGCTCATGAAGAAGACACACCTCATAAGGGTTTCCTCAAGAAAATAATGGGTAAACTGAAGAAACTCACTCGTTAATGAAAATTTCGCTCATCTACAAATGGGGAAGTACCCGTCAATATGTTAGACTTCGCAGTCATCTCAAGGCACAATGACGGGATATTGACGATCCTTCAATTCTGCCTCAGCCCAAGCTCCTGTTTTTGAAAAATGAACTATATATATATTTGTTTCAATCATACTTCTTTTCATAAGGGTTTCCTTAAGAAAATGACGCAGAATTACATGTGTCGGTGTGGGTACGATCTCGTTTTGAATTTTCGCTTGCAAAAGTTAGTAGCGCAGTAGAATTTGCATTTATTATATTCAAAAGTGACGATTTCTTACCACTTCTGATAGGCTGTTGCTTTGTATTCTATACTTATTATATTAATAAGTGAGCTCATCCATCGCTGCCAGCAGTCTCGCGATGGGTAGCCGGATGCCCCACACGAAAACACGAGACGTTTATTGTTGTGTAGGCACCTAGGCTAATTTTGGAACGACAATTTCACCAAACTAGGGCATTTTTGGCCCTACTTGGTGAAAATTTACCTCAAATGTAGCTACATGTTATGAACTGTTATAAACTTTGGAATTTCTAGTGCGCCCAATCGCATGGTTGCTTCTTCCTCATGACCTCCGGCGAACCGGGTGGTGGTCGTAATGTTTCCCAACCGCAGAAGAGACAGGGAAACGGGGATGAGCCAAGTGCGTGATTGGACGAAACACCAGTAGGGTCCAAACACGCACCTCGGTCCTCCCCTGTTTCCCCCTCCCTTTTTTTGCAGTTGGGAAACATTACAACCACCAGCAGAAAAATCCGCCCGTGTCCAAAATGATTCATGTCGAGATCTTCCAGATAGCGACTCGGGGTCACTCTCTAGGACCAGACACACAGTGTCGAGTAAACGTTCCGTAGGATGACGAGGTCAGCGAGGAACAAATGTTGCTAAATGTTGCGGTTCTTATTTAGATCTCTTGCTGGGAGGGGGTTGCCCGCCCACTTTCCTGCCGCTGACCTATCACAGGAGCAGCGAAGACTGACGTGATAGGCCAACTGTGAGAAAATGGGCGGATAGTCTCCTCCCAGCAAGAGATCTAAATCAGTACCAATGTTGCATTTGAGTTTGACGGAGTGAGAGAATGTAACAGGCCGCTCCCGTCAAAAATTTCACGTTACCCTTTCAGCGAATTTCTTTTTTATGGCTATTTTTACGCCCCCCCCCTCCCCTGTTGTCCCACGGAACAATAACTATGTGACCCTGAAGGGGGGGGGGTCGATGAAAAGAATTGTTCCACGTAATGCCCGCGCCAGAGTTGTTCGATTGAGTCCTACCCGATGGATACGCACCAGATACGTTGCAATGTAAAAATGAACCACAAGGGTCCATCTGCGTCTTCTGTGGCTCACCCGTTCGATATTGGTGTTTCGCACGCAGTCGGCTGTAGAGTACATGTAGTACATGTTCATCTGCTGCCTCCCAGTACGTCCCAGACTCATATTTGAGTTGTTATTGGCTGGCCTGGACTCAGTTGGTTTATCGGCAACTAGTATGACAGGGGCCTGGGAACTCCGTTCACCCCATTCAAGGGTTTAATCCCTGGCGAGAGATTGAAGGGCTCATAATCACGTAGCGCCTTTTCACTTATGTCTCGAGTCAGTTGAATTTGATCCTTTTCCCTGCAGTCAAATTTATGCAGCATTTGATGCTCGTATCGCAAAAAATTCTCACATATTTGGGAGAACTGCAGCCGCGAGGTGGGGTCCAAGTCATTACACGGTGATTACGATTGTCAAATTGATTTATTGATATCGCCCCAGAGTTGTAATTGTGGTAATCAGTGTTGTTTCATTATTTGTCGGAGTATTTATCCCATATTTGAGTTTAGACTCGTGATAAGAACTCACTTTCAGGTTCGGACGTCAAGTTGAGTTTTAATGTTTTAGCTGGTTGGGTCTAACTAAAAGCTTGATGTATTAAATTTGCTCTGGGTTCTTTGAATTGTTGTCAAGCCGCTTCAGTTATTCTCCTAAGATTCGGGGCTTATGTGATAAATTATAATAAATATTGTTTTTGATATTCTCTATGCGTACTTGCAATTTTCCAATTTTCTTCGACGTCGGAATAGTAGCCGCAACTCTTCACAAGAATATCTTTAAACTTGTATGAACTCGACTAATCGAGATAGTTAAAAGTTACCATCGAGAAATGTGTACCTATCAAACTCTGAAAACAGAAAAATCGAAGAGACATTCCTTGACTCTACTCGCATTCCTATCATACCTCTTTAGCATAAACGTTAATAAAGCTTGAACTGAGAAAAAGAAAGAAAAACAGCCCGGGACTCTTAGCTGGGCTTCAGTGAACGTAAACGTTTCAGTAGTACGAGAATTGAAGAGGGAGCCCAAGTTCGAATAGCGGTACTGCTACTAGCTACCAGTCACACCGATTGCTAGCACTGCAATTCGGGACGAATCGCAGCGATATTTGGGTCCCTTTTGGTATCGTAAATTGCATTGGTGCAAACTCGATTTACATATCTTATGACATATATCCTACGTTCCCAACTTCGCAGAGCTGGGCGGAGGCTGGTTTGTGTTAAAGGCAGTGTTCATGATGAAAATCGTTTTTCTGTTTTGCCACCTATCTTGAAAACGGCCCCATGCTGATTCCAATGATGTCTCTGAAATCGTACTAGACCTGGGAACGGAGTTATGGTCCCTCAAAAATTGAGCTAACGAAACATGGTGGACGAATTGTCCGACGCTTGCAACTTCCGTCTTCTGAAGCCGATCTATGCGAGCTGACCTGAGTAATGATAGAAGTTGAAAATAAAGGGAAGAACGGGGCTAATGATTGGAAATCATCGCTCATCTCACGATCTCGAGCATTCATTTGTTCACGTCGGTGGGCGTGTGTTGCGCTTTTGGGGTTTGCCTTGCGCTCGAAATGGCAACTTCAGGCTCTTTTGGAGCTTTTCCTAGCTCGTTTTCATGCGTTCTTTCGACGTCAACGTTACAGTGTGCCCCTCCACTACCCATTCCTAGTGGAAACTGAAACACATTTTTTATCGCGAACACTGTCTTTAAGGGCGCATGGCCGATTTAGAGTCTACGTATTCAATTCAGTCTTATGAATGGACGGGGCTGCGACGGTAGATCGCCGCGCGCGATCGGAATCCCGTTGGCCTGTGATGCCGCGAACACGGCACGGCCAGCCGCCTGGTCCATGCGTCAGACTAAATATAATATGGAAACCATACGTGTCTTCTGATCCGCCTCAGATGATACCCACCTCAGCCGTACGCCCCCCCCCCCAACGTAAATCAGCCCCCCCCTTGCGCTCTGCGGAGTCGGAAAGAGTGTATGCACATGCATATGTATACCAAGTGGGCTACAGTACCTTTCGTAGGATTTGGTCAGAATGCGCGCGAGGACGCGTCCTAAGCGTTCATCTTAATAAATCTCTTTAATGAATTGTTTAGGATTTGAGTAGTTATTTAAGATCCTGGTGAGAAGGGCTGTCCAACGATAGAATGATGATTGCTAGAGTTCCTGAACACAAAAGTTTGGGGAGAAATTATCAGTGTGCCATGCAGTATGCTTTAGTATTTGGGTGCAGAGAACCATGTGTGCCGTACAACGATCTGCAAATACAGTAGTGTATTCCTGACACCATACGACAGGAGCCTGGGGCATTTAAAAATCTAATTTTAACTGAATGGAAGTTCATTGAAAAAAATGCGAAAAATGAACAGATGTCTTTGAAATGTGCTTTGACGTCCTTACTAGTTAGGAACATAACTTTCCTGCTCTTATTCTGTATTTGCTGGCAGTTGCATAGATTGCCCGATTTTTCCGTATGAAAAGTTCCAGCTGAGACCGGTGGGGATAGATCGATTGCTGGGCAGATGATTGACGGCGACGCCTGCTCCGAATGTATGAATAAGTCCAGCAAACAAAGTGATGAAGTCCACCTGTTTGCCGGCTAATAGAATGGTTGCGACATTCATGCTCGACGCACCTCTCCCTTTCCGTGGTGGTTTTTTTACCTTCAAAGATTTAGGGCCTGTGCTCATCTGATCATAGGGCGAGTTCCAGTGCGATTCGCTTCATATGTTCCTAGCGGCAACATTTTGTAAGCCTTTGATAAAAAAAAATTCACAGGCTCCATTTTTAGCCGAGCTGCAAAAATTTTGTCACCGGAGAGTCCAGCCAAAATTTTGATTTTAATACTGCCCGCTCAATCGGTGCGCAGTTAGTCCCAGAAGACGTTCGAAGACAGAAGTTCTTCGTTGAGTTGTGTTATGTACCTGTAGTTGATTCTCCAGTTCATCGACCTAGAACTTGAAAAAAGTCCAGTATTCTGGCTACCATCCGCATTTTATACACGTCGCGCCGTGTTAGGTTCCGTCCATACATAGCTAATCTCTGGGGCAGCCCTAGAGGTCTAGGAGAGACGTGCGCTTCAGTCGCGTGCGGTCGCACCGCGTGCCGAACTGTGCTAGGTGGTACAGCTGATTTTGGATGTATTCCTTTGAAAATTCTGGTTTTCTATTATATTCTCTGATATTGGGGAGCTAGAAGGTTGGTATTCCGTTGAAATCGTCTTTCAAAATGAATAAATCTCGATTCCTTGGATATTTTATTGGTTTTCGTCCTGACTCACAGTGGTTTGGTTCAAATTAGGACAGTGATCGGAACTCAGAGAAAAATCGTTGAGCACCGTACTCCAACTCAGACATTAGCAGGCCCTGAGCCCACCCCGAACGCACCCGGAGCCGCGTCTAGGTTGCGCTCAGGGTGACAAATTTTTCAATTTTCGGGCCACATACGTTGCGCTTAGGGTGCTACCGACGAAATTGATTCACGCAGCGCCCTGAGCGCACCTGTCGGCTGATGGCGTAATAGTATGCCATCCATCGTAGACAGTTGCGCCCCGGGCGCTTTCTATAAAACGGTTTTAGCAACACCGTTGCAAAAATCGATACTTCAATGTATTTCAGATCCTTCGCTAATCGATTTTCGAACTCATTTTAGCTAATCGACAACTTTTCAGAAAAGATTCCAGCGATCTCCACACATTCACCCCATTAACCCACTCTACCGAATTTTCTCAAATTGATTTGAGTCTTAACTGTTCCTTTTCTAAGCTAGTCCTGATTATGTAATATTAAGTCTTAATAGACTTTCCTCTACTCTAAAATTTGATTCCGTCACATTTCCCCTCAACATTTCAACCGTTGATCTTCTGACTTTACCTAACTCTCCTCAACTATTCAGTATATTTTCACGAATTATTAGGTATTCACAGGAGCCTTCCAGTCCAAAGTACCAGCCCCTAACAGAAGCCTTTCGAGCGAAAAAAAAATACTCGAATAAAATTCGAGCGAATGAGCTTCCTAATTGTTCAGTGTGAAATATGTATTAGATTTCAGGAAAATCCCGAATGGCTGGATCCAAGCAATTCTTTTTTTCCGATTTTTTTTTGAATAATCAAATAAACTCGAGAACTTTCCTCCACGGATTTTTGCGAAATGCATCCGAGAAGTCGTGTAAATGCTCTAACTTTATAATATTGTCTAAATATTGATCAGATACAGCCTACGACAACGGAAAAAGACCGTACTGCCGTTGCATACTTATACTGTAGCCATGGCTGGCTCGGTTCAAGTTCAAGGAAACGATAATGAACAGCTGATAATTTTTTTCTTTGTAATGTTTTTTGTGTTTCCTCAACTTTTCGTGTATATCTTGCATGTATCCAAAGTAAATAAACTGGGTGTATTGGTATTGAGTGTGTTGGGAGAAAACTTACCATTTTAAACGTAACCGGTGCTTTTTCTATGGAATTGCGATGAAAACTAAAAGTTTGCTGTCCATTATGCCGTGACGTTCGCAGAGGTGTAGAGAACCCTAGTGGTCGGCAAGACTAATTTTTTCACTCAATATTAGAGGAAAAAACACCGTGAACGTTTAAAAAAGTTCTCTCTCGAACTCCTTAGCTCTACACGTCCACTCTCGTTCGCGGTCACTTTGAAGCTGCCGACGCAACTTCCTCCTCAGACCCTTCTCCTCCACAAAGTTTCCTGCAGTTCGGAGAGCACATACTCTGTTGTAGGTAGATGTTGTTTCTTCTGAGACGTAGGCGCACATCTTCTTAGGCTGTACAACCGGGAGTGCCTCTTTCGAAGCGTCCTGGACGCACTTGACAAAAGAATCCGCGTCGCAAAGTTTCTTCTTAGTCCGTACTCCGACGTGAATAGAAACGCGTTGTCGAAAATTCCTTCTGCACTCTTCATCTCTGAGACTTGTCATGTCAATCCTCTGGAGAGGCTGAGCCCCTCGCTTCCTCTTATGAATCCTCGCAGTGAAGTTAAACAGAACAGGACGGTGATCCGAATCGAATGCGACATCCCACACAGCTCTAGATCTTCGAATGTCCGATACTGGAATATTCCTCGTCAGGACATAGTCAAGCTGTAGTTTCAAAGTTGTCATCTTCCGCTTCCGCTGCTCTTCTGGAGATAGCTGGGTTGGTCCCTGCCACGTAAGCTGATTGCGGCGATGATTCCTCTTGAATGTCGATGCAATAAACAGACCACTGCGTTCACAAAAGTCGACAAGGCGGTAGCCATTGTCCGATGTTTGCTCCACTGGGTAGAACCATTTACCGAGTACTTCGGATTCCTGATCAAGTCCCATCTACGCATTTGCGTCAATCCCCACGACAACAGCACGTTGACAAGGTATCCTGGCCAGCAACGTATTGAGTTCCTCATAAAACGCATCCTTCGAATTGTCTTCGGCGGTTTCAGTGGGCGCATGAGCACTCACTATCCACAGATTGAATCCTCTGTGATCCCGCAGTCGTACGAATGCATTCCGGCACGACGTTGAGCCAAACTCCTTGACCATACTATTGAAATCCTTCCTTACAGCTATTGCACAGACTCCCACTGTCCTATCGTCAGCGTTACCGCAGTAGATGGTGTACTCTCCGACGCTGATGACGGGTCTATCCTTGAGGCGGGTTTCCTGCAAAGCAGCAAACGGTGCATGGAAATAGCTCAGAAGTCTGGATAGCGCAGTTTTTTGGATATCACTCGACAGCGATCGACAGTTCAGGGTGGCAAAATTGTGGCTTGTGGCCAAAGACTCCATGACTCCTTAGGTACGGATCCTAAGGTGTTATGAACCAGAGGCCTTAGTGTGCCGGACGGCGACACCTTTATGCAATGTATGGGATACTTTCGCGATATAGTTGTGCACGCTATATCGCTCGAACGTTCCCTGTGTACACTCAAACGTCTGCTGGGTTCAGTAGAAGCAGGGGCACCAACGAGCAGGTACCAACAGACTTGTATACACACCCCCGCATCAAGAGGTATGAGATTCAATTTACATTATAGCTTCGTAGGAAAATGGAGCCTACAGTTTGAAGCTCCAAATGTTGTTAAAGTTGCTGAAAGACTAAAACGGAAAGGTCCTGCCCGAATTTCGAGATTTTGTTCCGGGGTCCAGGTTCCCTTTTCAGATTCTCGGACCAAACCTCGGTAGAGTACGTCTCCACCCAAAGAACCTACATACAGCCTACACACGTTATCTCAAAAAAAAATGTGGCGTAGTACGTCGGCACAATAGGGTTTGCATCCCAGGACATACATCGGTTACAACCACTTGTTGGTCATCGGCAGCCTGTCCTGCGAACGGAGAAAGAATTTAGACTATCACCCCCCCCCTCCCAGCGGTGTTGGGTATGATCCTTGTCACGCGCGGCTAACTCGCGCATCCAGGAAAAACAAAGGGGTCAATCAACAGGATATGCTGCTAATTGGCAGCAGCTCCTGCTATTGGCAGTAGCTACAGCAAGGGTGCTGCTAACCTCTTTGTACGCGGGTTGGACACCTATTTTGCTGATGTACTACCCCATGACTGTCTGAGCTAGAGAACCTTCACGAGAAAGAGGTGATAGAGATTCATACATATGTTGAGTTAGGAATATAACAAGATTTTGAACCCCAGCCTGATTGAAAAAAAGTCCCAAAGTGTGCACGAAACGTGAAGGCGAGACTGGTTAACGATTTGGGGTTTGAGTCAAAAGAGTTTGCAGTATGCTTTCAGAAGTCGATCAGAACTCTGATGAAATGATGATTGAGTGTTTTGATCATTTGAAATTTAGAATATTTCTATATTCTAAATATAGAAATATTTAGAATATAATTTAGAATAATTCGAATGTGTTGACGCTGAAGTATTTGAATTTCGAATACTATCCGAAAGTCTGCTTCCGCATTATTCGAGTTTCGAATCATATCCGAAAGCCTATTTTTGACTTATTCAAATTTCCAATACTCTTCGAAACGCTATTTTCAAAGCACATGAATTACGAATATTATTCCAAAGCAAAATTTTCGAATTTCGAATCGTTCGAAAGTCGTATAATCACTCGAATATTTTCGTTACAATACAATTCGGTCTGATGTATGACCCTACAGCCTTTACTAAGCAAACACGCAGAAAGAATACGGCAAATTTTTTAAAAACAAAAAAAAACATAACCCAGACGAAAATTATCAGCTGTTTCCTCTCTACTGCTCTAATGCCCTATTCTTCAGTCTCAAACTTTAGTCAGAACTGAGATTCTGCAAGGAGCGGTGTTCTCAGAAACCATCTTTTCTTTCATCGAATCAAAACTACATTTAGCCACACACTAATCTTTTCACCGCAGGAATGATGCGTCGGTAAGGCTCAAAAAAAAAGAAAACTCATTAGATAGATCATGAAAATGATACAAAAAAGAGCCATTCGAAAGAAATGGGGTAGATGTGTCGACATCGATCAGTGTCCGAAACGTGGAGTTTGATGACTGGGCGTAGTCTCAGGGTTTCGAAATTCGCGCGTCAGTACGCATGTGGCCCGTAAAGCAACCTGAACGCACTGCACGTTGCAACCACAACAGAAACGCACCGCAAGTTCGCATATCAACTGCTCTGCGTTTCGGTTGCAGGGGGGGGGGGGAGAGGCGGAGCCGGTTGCGCTCCGGGCCTGGTACTGTCTGAGAATTCGGCCGTAAAATAAACGCGTTGTGTGTGAATGCACTAAAGAGCGCAATTCAAGCCTGTATCGTCCCGTTTACTTTTGCGACGTGCCAATCTGACTGGGATGTGTACAAAAGGAGCAGATTTTGTTAGATCAACCGAAAAAAACGTTTGGTAAGAGGAAAACACTGTGCGATGGAGATACACATGGTTTCGACTCCAGTTTAACAAAGCTTAGTAATCGGTTTGTCTGATTCATTGAAGGAACGCTCCTTTCACAATTCCTAACGCGCTCCTCTAGACTACTGTTCACCGCAAACTCGATAGAGTCCTACAGATTTGAAGCATTTTCTTGAACTAACGGCCACAAAAGTTCTGAGATGTCTTCAAAGTTGAAGACACGCTTGAAATTTACCTTCTTTTCTTGCTTAGCGGAATGGATTCCTTCACAGTACAAGTAGAACTGCCCGTAAACACATAGAATCACATTCCTTCACCTCTAAAAAGTGGCAAAAGCACTGACTAGCTAAGCAACAACTGCCTAAAAAGTGGCAAAAGCACTGACTAGCTAAGCAACAACTGCGTGAGAACTGAGTTCTTCCAAGCACTAACTCCTAAGAAATCGCTCAAAATGGAAAAGCTAACTTTGTGTTAATGTTTCACTTCTTAGTCCCCCTAAATCTCCTGATTTCGGAAGGGGAGAAGAACCTCGGTAGGTGCGAAGGTTTTGGTGGGTTAAAAATTGGGCGCGAACTACTTCTTTAGTAATGTTCCAAGGTGCTATCGCAGCGGGGTGGGGGGCGCTGTGGTATCGCACGTGACCACGCCCATCTTTCCGTGCCGCAACGACTCTCCTGATTTTGGCAGGGGAGGGAAACCCCGAGTAGGTGCTCAAATTCAGTGCGGCACGGTACAATGGGCGTGGCCAATTGCATCGCTCCCAGGGATGAGCGGAATTCCGCATTCCGATTTCCGCAGGTTTTTAGGCCTCGGAATTCCGCTTTCCGATTTCCGAAAAATGGGTGCGGAAAGCGGAACAAAATGCGGAAATAATCTTAACCTGCATACATTGACAGAATTTGACGAGTTGAGACTTGCCAACTTCTATCAAAACCTGTTAGAGCAACTCAATGTTCGTGGGCTCCAGAGAGATGCGTAATTGGAACTTTGTAATTCGTTAGTCATTCAACGAGAAAAAACCCTTGTTAATCGTTAGTCGGAATCGTTATTCCTTAGAAATCCAGACTTTGACAATTGGCACTGCTAAAGCCGAAAAAGCAATCCAGAGTGAAAGAGAAAGAAGGCATGAATAGCTGCGTGGATTACCAAAACTTGATATATGTATCCTATAGAGAACAAAGTTTGAACCTTAGATATACACATAATTCACGGCCTCGGTGAGAGCTCACTATCCAGGGGTGTGTGTTTTTTGGGTTTCATCCTTCTGGCAAGAGTTTTCATTGTCGAGAAAGATCAAGGAAATTGAGGAGTTTACGATTTTTTCGCTTCAGAATACATGCGATCAACCGAATGATGATCGTGACCTGCCGGCAGCGCATACTAAAAAAACGTCCTATGTACTGAATGCTTCGCTTCACCGGATGTAGATACAGTGCAGGCGAAGTTCAGACACTTTGATCCGTTATAGACTGACTCAAACAACACGCCGCTGAACGCCCAACTAGAACGCCTGCGTCGTCAGCGAGATAGTGGCAGTGGAGCCTAAAATTCAAAGGTCTGTCGCTTGCAGTAGTGACTGTCGCGATCGAGCAGCTATTTTATAGCCGGGCAATAAGCCGCTTTTAAGAAGACGCGAATCTCAAAGACTCGGGCAACGAGCCCCTCTGAATTTTCTTGACTGAGCGTGAAGCACAAACTCTCCGCACCCGACGCGCCGTGCAGCCAGTGCGCCGAGTGCCGTCTGGAGCCTTCAGCGGCTGGGCGGGCCAAGTACAACAAACTGGGTAATTTAACCAACGGCATTGCCAACATCTGGGTCATGTTTCAAGAGAGCTTACCCCTGGAAATGGGCGTGGTTGGCGTCGAGCCGCATTGAGCTGTTATACACGCTGCGGCACTGTATACTGTTTCCTGGCGGGACCTACCCTGTTGGACATTTGCCAACTTCCATCAGCTGATTCTTTTCAGATCTAAATTTGTTAAAATATCACCATGACGACATAATGAGCACTTCTATGACAAGAGCAAGACACTTCTAGTAACTTTCTGCAATGAACAAGGATAGAGGTTATACATTTTCAGCTTCATCAGGCGCTGCTGTTGAAGTTAAGGTAAGATTGGGTTTGTGAGGCAGACACTTTCGAGATTTCTGTTTGAGAGTGTAGGACTGACGTTGCCACATCAGAAAAAATCGTGTTGAAGCGTAAAGAAAAAATCTAAATCAGACCGAAGGTTCAAGTACAATGACTTTATACCACTAACCAGTGAGTAATTATAAACTAGGGTGAGATATAACACAATAATGAATCCTCCGTAATCATTATTGTAAGGTGTGCTCTTGAACTTTAGTTTCTGAAACGGCCCCATTGGATAGCGCACTGCTGCTGGACAAGGCCGCTGATCGCGCATGTTGAATGACATTGTTGACCCACAGCATATACGCTGCGCCGTCTGCCGACGTCAAAAGTTTGCTCGTCGCTTTAAGATAGATTCTGGCAGAATGCTGAAGATTTCTGGCAGATTACTAGAAAATTCTAACAAATTACGGATAAATTACGAATCCTTTTGGGAGAAATTCCGCCAGAAAGGAGTGGTAAAGCTCTCGAATTTCCAGGATTTCGGGTAGAACTTTTTTTGCTGAGTCAGAAGTCTGGATAGCGCAGTTTTTTGGATATCACTCGACAGCGATCGACAGTTCAGGGTGGCGAAATTGTGGCTTGTGGCCAAAGACTCCATGACTCCCTAGGTACGGATCCTAAGGTGTTATGGACCAGAGGCCTTAGTGTGCCGGACGGCGACACCTTTATGCAATGTGCGGGATACTTTCGCGATATAGTTGTGCACGCTATATCGCTCGAACGTTCCCTGTGTACACTCAAACGTCTGCTGGGTTCAGTAGAAGCAGGGGCACCAACGAGCAGGTACCAACAGACTTGTATACACACCCCCGAGGCGTGAAATAACGATCAAAAACTATTGAAACGTCCGAAAATGTTTAGTCTGCAATTCTGCGTCAAAGATGTAAAAGACGCAATATTGCAGACGAGTCTCTGATCCACGCAGCAAGCAGCGGCAATGTCATCGCGGGACGTTTTCATTCCGCTGGTGTATAATTAGGGCCTTAGCACTGAAGAGATTTCTCGCCCAACATCGCGCGACGTCATCTTGGGGCCATAATATTTATATCCAAGACGTTAGAAGTCGTTTAGTTAGAAATGGTAGTGACAGTAGGTTACTAATATCCTGGGCCACCTAGGCATGTATATAACAACCAACGGCGAAATATTTGTCAAAAATGATGCGATCCCCCCATAGGGGAGCGATGAATGATTTTCTAACGAATTTTCGGATAGTTCACTAAATTTTCAAAAATTGTTAGTCGTTAGACTTTAGACGTAACCCCAAAAAAGCCCGTCGCTCATTTAAGTCGCTAATCGTAAGTCGCAATTATGCACATCCCCGGAGTGATCGTCATGAGATCATTAATCTGATTAGTAACGGTTTAGTGGTAAGGATGGATAAGTATCTGGGAAACAATGGTTTGGTGCATTTAGACCCGAGGTTCAAGGATACATTTTCCGATGCCAGCAGCGAGTAATCTTTGTTCCGTTTTCCGATTCCGAATTCCGCACATTTTGCGCATCGGAATTCCGCTTTCCGCCTTCCGAAATTTTAAAACTTGTTCCGATTTTCGATTTCCGAAATTTTAATTTTGTTTCGGTTTCCGAAATTTTAATTTTGTTCCGAATTCCGAAATTCTAAGTTTTTTATTCCGCTCATCCCTGATCGCTCCATAGTGCCCCCCGCCGGTAAGATAGCACCTCTTCCAAAAAATACTTTTCAATCTCCACGCCCTCAGACACAATTCTGGTGTCATATGAATAGCGAAATGTCTACGACGCCGAAGAAGAAACGGCGTATTATGCGTGTAATGTAAAGTTTGGTGCAATCACACACAAAACTTTCCGTTTACGGCTTGGTCGGATTACGGTGTTCAAACGATTTTTCTCTGTGTTTCGATTGTTATCAAATTATGAGGCCACCATTTTTTAAATTGCATTAGTAACGAATTCACAAATTGAGAATACTGAGCATAACCTGTTTGATTCCTTGCTTTGATCTTGAAATGAAAAAGGTGAGCTTCCATTACCCAAAAAAACACTGTAGATCAGGGCGAAAAGCAACAAAACATCCAAGGAATCAAAATTCAGTATTTTTCAAAGAGGAGTTCAAGGGTAAAATCAATCTTCTAACTTCAAAATATCAGAGAATCTATTAGAAAAATAGAATGTCCGAAGGTTTACCACCGAAGTCAGCTGTATCACCTAGAACAACTCAGCACGCGGTGCGACCGCCCGCGACAGCCAGCGCGCTTCTCTACTAGGGCATTGGTACACTTCAGCGACGGCCGGTCGCCAGCGGCAGACACGGCAACGGAGTTGTCGTTCCTGTCAAAATTTCCACGCGCTTTTGCGTGCCTACAATTCTGCACACGCGCATCTGCGGACCATTTAAAGGCAGTGTTCACGATAAATTTCACTTCCGATATCTCCACGGTTTACGGAAGGTCTGGTGCCCTATATAGCAAGGCATGCTTAGAAAGGACACGAAAGACGCGTTTTTGAGCCAAAATAGGCTCTCCCTTGTTTACGTTGATTTTTGAGCGTGGAGGAATTGACCGCTAGAAGGATGATACCTATCAGTGCAATGAAGCAAACAGAATCTGTGTCTTCATTTGTTCCTTTCAAGGGGCGGATCTGGGGCACCAAATTGCTTGTTTGCAGCCGTTATTTTGCCACTCCTGGCTCGTTTTCTACCGTTCCTTTGGCACTGATAGCCTAGGATCTTTCTCCCCTATCATTTTACTGAGGAAAGTCAACGAGGATGATCATCGTGAACACTGCCTTTAATGGACATCGATTGTGTTCCTAATATTGTTCTCCTGGATGAAGATGTATGAGGAACACTTTTTTGATGGAAAAGATGTCACTATGAAGGATATGAATCACAGATCTGCAGTGCATATTCACTCCAGATTAAAGGCAGTTTACACGAGGGAAAAATCTTTATTTTTTCACAGAAACGTGAGCTTTGGCACCTACCGATGAAAACAGTGAAGGGGGAATCACGAAAAACCATCGGAAAGTGGGCGAAAATCGCGTGGGTCAGTCAATAGAGTACATCAAACGAATTAGAATTTTCGAATATTCAAATAAACGAATAATTCGAAAAATTGACTCTCGAATGTTCGCATAATCGAATTATTCGGAAAGTTGACTTCTCCGAATATTCGAATAACCGAATAATTCGAAAAATTTACTCTTTCGAATATTCGAATAAACGAATTATTCGAAAAATAGTTTTTTTCGAATATTCGAATAAACGAATTATTCGAAAATTTGACTCTTCCGAATAATCGAATTATTCGATTGATTCGAATACGAATAATTCGAATATTCGGCCAAAATCGCGAGTATTCAAATTGGAAGTACGGACCGAGTACGTATAATCGAACCCCCGTTTGCGGCACCACCAACCTTCTTGACATTTTTTGTGCAGTATGGTATAGATCAAATATGCCTATGAACTTCCAGGAACAAGACATTCTAAATTATATAGTATGAAAGTATCCAAACTAAAAAAAAATCTGGGACATCGCTTGAGTCTGTTCGGGACCTACTCGAGAAGATGGAAAACAGTATCGATTACTTCCGCCCAGAAATTCGGGGGTGATGGTCGCAATCAGGGCTGTGCGGAATTGTCGCGATTCCGTTTCCGTATTTCCGGTGTTTTTTGGGCTGTCCTGTTCCGCTTCCGTTTCCAAGTTTTTGGGCCCGGAAAAAAAAGGATATTGCACTTTTTCAAATATTCGACTTTTCGACTGTAGTCGGATATCGCGCTTTTTCGAATATTCGACTTTTCGACTGTAGTCGGATATCGCACTTTTTCGAATCTTCGACTTTTCGACTGTAGTCGGATATCGCACTTTTTCGAATCTTCGACTTTTCGACTGTAGTCGGATATCGCACTTTTTCGAATAGTCGACTTTTCGACTGTAGTCGGATATCGCACTTTCGAATATTCGACTTTTCCACTGTAGTCGGATATCGCGCTTTTTCGAATATTCGACTTTTCGACTGTAGTCGGATATCGCACTTTTTCGAATCTTCGACTTTTCGACTGTGGTCGGATATCGCACTTTTTCGGATCTTCGACTTTTCGACTGTAGTAGGATATCGCACTTTTTCGAATCTTCGACTTTTCGACTGTAGTCGGATATCGCACTTTTTCGAATATCCGACTGTTCGAATAAAAGTCGACTTTTTCATCCGACTGAAACAGTCGGATACTCATCTGATTATTCGATTCGGAACAAGTATACTGCTTAGGCGGAAAAAAAGTGCTCGTCATTTCCTGCAGTTTTTCCTGTTGCTTCTATCACAGTAAGCTCTTAACCTATCATAATCTGCGAAAAACTAAACATCCATGATTTATCGTTAACTCTGCCTTTAAAGGCAGTGTTCACGATAAAAAATGTGTTTCAGTTTCCTCTAGGAATGGGTAGTGGAGGAGCACAATGTAGCGTTAACGTCGAAAGAACGCATGAAAACGAGCCGGGAAGAGCCCCAAAAGAGCCCGAAGTTGCAACTTCGAGCGCATTGAAAACCCCAAAAGCGCATCACACGCCCACCGACGTGAAAAAATGAATGCTCGAGATCGTGAGATGAGCGATGATTTTCAATCATTAGCCCCGTTCTTTCCTTCATTCCCAGCTTCTCTCTTTACTCAGGTCAGCTCGCATACGTCAGCTGCAAAAGACGGAAGTTACAAGCCTCGGACAACTCGTCCACCATGTTTCCTTAGCTCAATCTTTGAGGGACCATAACTCCGTTCCCAGAAGGTCTCGTACAATTCCAGAGACATCATTGGAATCAGCATGCGGCCGTTTTCAAGATAGGCGGGAAAACAGAAATACAATTTTCATCGTGAACACTGCCTTTAAAAGAAAAACGTTCCGATTCGGGATCTTACTCTGATCTTATTCTTTATTCCACATATGTCAAACGCGAGTTAGGCAGGATGAAAAATGTGCTCATGCGACAAAAAAAATTATGTAAAGTGCACTGAACAGCCTGGAAATATGCCTAAAATGGTAGAAGTGGCGTATAAAATCCTAGTGAAGTGATTACTAGCAGAATTGATCGTTTGTTGCCGTTACCTTATTAGAAGTATCAAAAAAGACTGAGAGGAAGCAAAAAACAAGCTTCTTTGGGAAATAATCGGAACCCAGCGACAGCCCGCACAGCGACGGGCTGTCGTCATGGCGACGGGGTATACCAGGGTTAGGGGTCGTTGATACTTCCGCCGCGGAGCGGCTTGAAAAATCGCGCCACCAGGATGTATAATCGGGCTGCGTCGAATTTACGCGGCGACGTCGCAGAATGACGTTAAAGGCACAGGACACCCAAAAAATTAATTTTCAGATTTCATGCTTATCTTGGAGAGAGTCACACGCTGTTCACAGTGGTATCTCTGAAAATGTCCAAGACCTCCTTTGAACAAAGTTATGGCTCTTCAAAGATGCCAAGATTTTGAGGGTGGAAAATTGGTGGACGAGTTGTCTCAGGCCTGTATTTCTCTTCATTCGCAAGCGTTGTGCGAGAGCGAGCCAGGATAAGGAGACAGTCCGGCAATGGACTGAAGAACGGTGATGTGGTTAAGAATTCATCCATCCATCCAGTCGATATCGAGGTCGAAAATCCGGAAGGGGGTCGGGCCTGTGGTGGTGAGCCAAGGGGTCGGGCCTGTGGTGGTCGCTTATATCTCGCTTATTTGGAGGAATTGAGATCTCGCATTTGGCACGTGTTATGCAGGAGGGATCTTCTACACAATTACATGAAGATCTCAAAATTCATATCTGAGGGTGTACTGTGCCTTTAAACACGGCCTGGAGTAGCTCTGACATAACACAAGGCCGATCGTAATGAGTGATTTCTTGTGCAAAAGAAACATCTATATTTTTTCGTACCACAACACAGCACCCGAAGGCGGATAGAGTCTTCGAAAACGAATTTTCTTTAGAAAAATGATTTCAAAAGCTAAAAAAATGAACTTTTCACAACCCAGCCTACTCTAAACAACGCCCAGGACCTTGGAAGGAATTTTAGAGAGGAAATAGAAGAACAAAATTAAGAATGTGTATGAAATAACAGCAAAAGAAGCATACAATGTCAATGCGGATCGCACGCGGCCGCCGCGCCGCCTGCTTTCCTCGGGTGGCGCGGCAGCACCTAGGCGGCGGCCGCGTGCGGCACCACTAGAAGATTTCGAGCAGAAAAACTCTAAACGCCTCGCGGCGCCGCCAGACGGCGCCGCTTGATCAATATGGCTGTATTACATCTCGCCGCGCCGCTCCGCGGGGGAAGTGTAAGCGACCCCTTAGGGGTCGTTTACTCTTCCGCCGCCGAGCGTTGAAGTGCAATCCCACCATATCGATCGTGCCGCGCCGCGTGATCAATATTAGGGGTCGTTTATACTTCCGCCGCGGAGCTTCGAGATGCAATACCGCCGTATCGATCTAGCCGCGCCGTCTCGCCGCTCCGCGAGGCGTTTAGAGTTTTTCTGCTCGAAATCTTCCAACGGCGCCGCTCGCGGCTGCCGCCTGAGTGCTGCCGCGCCGCCCGAGTAGAGGAGGCGGCGCGGCGGCCGCGTGCGATCCTCTTTAACATCACATGCTTTTCTGCTAATATTTCATATACATTCTCAATTTGGTTCCTCTGATTGATCGCTGAAATTTCCTCCGAGGTCCTGGAAGTTGTTTAGAGTAGGCTGGGTTGTGAGTTCTTTTTTTTTTGCTCTTAAAATAATTTTTCTATAGAGAAAAATTTTCAGAAGCTTCTATCTGCTTTCGAGTGCGGTGGTATGAAACAAAAGCTAATAAATGTTTCTTTTGCAGAAGGAATCACTCATTACAATCGACCTTGTGCAGAGCTACTCCAGGCTGTGTCTAGCGTCATTCTGCGACTTCGCCGCGTCAGTTTGTCGCAGCTCGATTATGCATCATAGGGGCGCAATTTTCACGCGGCGCGGCGCGCTGCCCCGCCTCACTTTTCGCCGCGCCACTCCGCGGCGGAAGTATAAACGACCCTTTATAGAAATGCACTACGCCACGCCGCTCGGCGGCGGGAGGATAAACGACCCTATACGCCATTCGAAACTATAACACCCCTCAGCGACCCGTCGCCGCGACGGGCGCATGCAAACTGTTCCCGCGGCCGACCCTGTCATAGTGTCGGTGCTGATCCCGACACGATGAGTGATAGTTGCCGAAACCTGTCGCTGCAGCGACAAGGAAGTATACCAATGCCCCTAGAGGTATGGTATGCTTCTTTCGACCTTCAAACATGTCGCTGTCACAGTGCGCTGCACATCGACAGTGGCAGCGACAGGCTTCGGCACTCTTGCGGTATGTAAGCCCTCCGCGACACGTCGCTGCCACCGACGCGCCATAGGACTGCCCCTACGATCCACCTGCGTCCGCTAACGCTCGTAGTTGGCTACGGACGGAGCCTAAACTACTCCTGGGAAATGATATGACTGAAACGTAAGGTGAGTACTAAAACGTCTAAGCACACCTTAGAACAACATGCGCGTACAGGTGTACGCAATGGAACTGCAGTCGACATGAGTTCGTATGCCGGTTGTGGTTTATTTTTGGCGGAGCACAATATGCTTACGGGAACTCGGTACACGTACATAACATACAATCGGCACAGATCGCACTGATCGTTTTCCCTCGTTGTACTGTTTTTCAAAAGGGAACCTAAATGGTCACTGCGATCCGTTTTAGATGCGTGGTGGTCGTATTGTGTCCAAACCGCGAAAAGGCGGGGGAGGAGCGAAGGACCGTGATTGGCGGCAATCATGATCCTTCTCTTCTCTCGAACCCTGCCGCGCAGAGTATATTCCGTGTACGGAGTTTTCATCATCTTGTGCACCGGAAAGCGGCACCGTACTGGCACCGATTCGTGTCGACTGTAGATGTCATTCGTGTACTGTACTTATTGGAGTGAAATTCCGGTCCGCAGCTGCAGACAACCGCCGATTCATAGCTTGGGTTTTTCTCGGCACTCTTCTTCAAAATTCCGAAATCAGATGTTTTCTCACTACATAGTGGGGCACCACAATTGTCGTGGTTTTAACTGTCTTGGACAAAAATGTATTGAAAAAGGAATTATTTGGGAACACTACGTAGAGTTCTGGCCAAGGGTAGGCGGAAATAGCCGGTTGCCGGGCCTTTTAGGGTGTCGCCGTTGCAGTTTGCCGAATTTTTCGCTTTTTTCATGCAATTTTTTTTTCGGGAAAATGCGATAGAACATCTTTGCCGCACACTCGTCAATGTGGCCCACGATGAGCTGTGTTTTGTGCATTTGCACGCGGACACTGCAACGCACGCCAGCACTGTAATTCAAAATGAAACAGAAGTAAGGATATTATTGTAGAATGGGGAATGTGAACTAAAAAAAATAGAGCGTGGGAAAGTATTTGGTCGTGACAACGTTCATTCAAATGGACTAGTTGATCAAAGGGAGTATAAAAATGTGATGTAAGAACACTGGAAGAAACAGGAGAATCTTTGAATCATTTAGGTATAAATAGGTTACATACTTAAAGGCAGGGTTCGCGATAAAAACGACTTTTGAGCTCTCTTCATAAGAATGTAGATTTGGCCATCACAAAAGTAAAAGTAAGTGAAAAAACCCGGAAATTCGCGGGAAAAACGCTCAAAAACAAAGTATAACGGCTAATTACCGGTGTCGGCCGGCCCCCTAATTAACGCGATTTTCATTAATGCTTGCTTATCCGACATTTATTTTGCTGTTCAAGTAATCAGTAGTCTCCAGAAATGTTCAGAAATTACTTTAGAAGCAAAATAAAAGTTGACAAAACAGGCTTTTACCCAAATCTCGATAATTGGGGGCGGGAGGACACCAAGCCATAACTTTCTCCTGAGCGTTTTTTCTCCAATTTTTTACTTATTTTCACTTTTGTGATGGCCAGATCTACTATTCTACGGTGATAGCACAACAACCGATTTTATCGAGAACCCTGCCTTTAATGTGAATTAGGTCCTTAATGTTGGTACAGGATTTACCATGGTTTCCGGAACAAATTTGGGGCGAGATTAGAAGCGCCTAATTTACATTAAATATCTAACGTATGTATGTGTAAATTGAGAGTATCTCCGCTCCCATTTCCTCTAATATTTTCCTTTTCTTCTCGTCATCCTATAATAAAATGCGTTTTTTATTCCAGTGCAGGTTGTGTAACTGCAGACGGATCAGCATAACGGGCTACTCGATGGCTAGACGATCAGCAACATTTCAGATGATTTCATCCTGGGCATTTTCAGTCGACGCCAGGGATGCGCGGAGTTCCGCGTTTCGCGTTCCGAAACCCGCATTTCCGCGCATTTTCAGGCGTTTCGCGCCCGATTTCCGAAACCCGAGAAAAAAATTCTGTTCCGAAACCCGAAAACCGATTTCCGAAATTTCATGTTTTTGTTCCGCTCATCCCTGGTCCACACATGAGAAAACATGAGAAAAAGAAGAAATAAAGCCTAGCTAGCTCGGATGAGTCCGGGCGGAACAACAAGCAGCGGAAACGAAACGGTCGCTCATGGCAAAATACAAAAAGTAATAAGGAGATTTAGACATGATAAGCCCGATAAGCCCTACTTCGACCGGCTCAACTTGGGGAAGCTAGGCTATAAGTAGGTCAGTGGTATATCGATCACTTGTTAGATAATCCTCGCGCTGGAGCCCGGTGTCGATAGATATTGAATGATAACGAAAAGCTGCATTGCGAGGAACTTTTCAAATTGTTTTTTTTGTTCAGTGGGTCTTTGAGAACGGTTCTTCTCTGAGAACATTTGCATCGCTATGACATCGTAATAACCCTTACTCAGAAGTTTCGAATCAAGTTATAGTGGAGTTCACTAAGAGTGTCTCATTTACTTATCAATAAGAAGCGGTCGGCTGCGAATCAATGTGCATGAATCCCATACCAGCACGCTCCATACCGATTGAACGAGAGCGGTTGTGCTGCAATGAGTTTCATGTTCATTGATCTTCAATCGACCGCTTCTCATTGATAAGTAAATGAGACACTCTTGGTGGACTCCACTATACTTGTGGCTTATCTGAGTTTTTTAAGTTACTTGCGAGGTTGGGACTCGCAAGTAACTTACATGGGCATAACCATGATACTTGTGACTTTTGAATCTCGCAAGTAACTTACATTGGCCCGTCAATCCTCGCAAGTGGATGGTCACGTCGTAACTTGCTTAAACCTGTAGAGCCGGTATACAAGGCGCCTCACCTCACTCGAGTCCTCATTCGGCATTCTGATGCCTGCCCTGGAAGGCGACTTCGAGTCACTCTCCGGAGGCTAGCTTATTTTTGACCGCTGGGGGGATAGGGGTATCCTCTTGGCTGGGGGGGGGGGCGGTTTTCGCCGCAGTCCTCGGGGAGGGTGGTTCCTCGCCGCAGACTTTGGCGAAGATTAGGCCCTTGTAGTGGAAACAGGCGGGGCTGTCTCTGCCGAGGACCAATGTCACCTGCATCTAAGGAGAAAGTTTAATGTTACTTCTGGGTAAGTTACTTGTATACTAGAAGTAAGTTACTTGTGACATAAAATTAAGTTACTTGCGACAAGGCAGGGTTCGCGATGAATTTCGACCTTGGGTTTCTCGCATAAAATTGGTCTATGGAGGCTGCTTGTACGATTAGGAAGACTGAAAGTGCGAAAAAACGAGCGGAAACGGTCGAAATCGAGTGATATTTCCGATGGATAGAATTTGCAAGTGGACGAGTTTCCTTCAGGCCATGCACTCGTGGACGAGTTTCGCGCCGCTGGCTGCTGCAATGGAATCATATGTTTTTAGTTTTGTGCGTCTGCTCGTTTTCTATTCGTTCATCTTGAATTTCATTCTCTATTTCCTGTTTAAACCTCTCTCTCTTCTTTCAGCTTCACGTTCTCCTAATTGCTTGATGATTTTTACGTTATTTACCGTTTCATGACCTGTTTTTTTTTGTAATGAACCTTATTCCTTCATAGCATCCAGTTAGAATCAACCTCCATTTCTAATCTGTTGTTTTTCTTCCGAATTTTCATCCGTAAACGTTTGTGTTCTTCTTTCCAAAACATAAAACGGTTTTTTAACAATAGTTTTTTTCAGGAGTGCGAGTCAGCACAAACTTTTGTGAGTTATCCGCATCGGTTCGTGGTTCAGAGGATTTCCGCGGCTATGTGCGGGACATTTTTAGTTTTTTTTTTAATGTGAGTTAATTAGCTCATTTTTAGCCGCTTTGTTTTTTTAATCTTGATACTTGTTTTTTTATTTTCGTTTAATCGAATTATTGTGATGAGCGGTAGCGCCAGTTTCTTTCAGTAATCGTAGAATTTATTTTTTAAGTACAAACCGCGGAAACAAGGCCGAATATAAATCAAAAATGGGGAGTTCTTCTGAGAACTCTTGAATGTTAATGCTATCTGCGAGGGTCTGAAATCCAAGATTGCAGTTTTGATCTAAATTGCTGAAGGCAACAAATCGAATTTCAGCACCCGGGTGCTATTGCTACCGTAATATTGGGTTAGCCGCGAAGCGCGCTATCGTATCACGGAGCGCCAATACCGTATAAAACTAGATTTCCCCGCGATAGCCAGGCGTGGCAGATTTTCTCTAAAACAGATGGCAAGACATGATATGTAGCGTCAATGTTCAGAGGTCTTCTATTGAATGTGTCAATGTAAAGGTTGTTTTTGCTATTTTTGGCATACAAATACTTACTTATGCATAGTTTTTCGGCGCTTGGTGGGATTGAATTGTTTTTACCAGACTTGTTTACCCATTCACGACCACCCCTAATTTTAGGTGGTTGCGCGTTCGGACTGCGTGCAATATTGCGTTACCGTATGCCGTGTCAAGCGGGCGTTGCATAATATTTCAAAGTTGGAGCGACCCCATCCCCACCATCACAATTTTTCTCCAAACTTCAAAATTTTTGCGATCCACGCAAACCGCAACTTGGGGGCAGTTTATATTTGATCATTGAAAACGTCAGACCCCGAAAATTCGTTCAACAATTGGGCTCAATCGTATAAAACCTGAGCAATGCTAGGGTCCTCCCCTTTGGTGACCAAAATTTTTGAGAATTTTCGGAACATCATCACCGAATTCTCATTCATGGTCCAAAATCTCTGCGATCCCCCAACCTTCATTGACGTTCTCGAGCCAAATTTTCGCGACCCCCCCCCATCACCTGTCGCGAAATTTTGCAACTTCTCTTGACCCTGGGGACACGCGAGCTCGTATCGTTCAGGTTTGGTCATGGTGGTTAAAGAAGTTCAATTCAAAGAAAATCCAAATTTTGGGGTCAATGTAGGTGTATTCATGGTAGTGGCACGTTTCTAAGTGAACAGAACGTGATCCCAACTCAGGTTTCCTGCTGATAACGCTAAGAAATGGCAGAAAAGAAAAAAGAATTCATAATGCGTTCGAAAAATTGTTTTTGCAACGATTTTTTTCGTATTTAGCCCCAGCTATTTTCACAAACATTTGAATGTTGTGCTATAGTGGAGCTGCTGACGTACCACGACTTCCGTAGTCGAGTCTAGGATAGGTTTATGCATTGAACATGAGAAAGTTCAGAAATTCGTCCTTGTGGGGATTTTTGAAAGCGGTCCGAAGTGACAGTCAGCACATGTTCCAACGATGAGACACGTGGTCGTGAATGGGTAAAAATTGAACTTTTGCCAACAGATCTTGGGGTCGAGATGAGTTTGTGGGGGCAGCATTGTACACGTTGTCGCTCCTAGTGAAAGATTGGAACGAAATTTGAAATCCTCGCGAAGAATCACCTATTCCTAGCATTTTTATCGAACGTGGGCGTTTTCCGACATTCGTAACGTTCAACTACCGTGGAAAATCCGTTGAACTAATGTCCACACTGTAAATCAGCAGAATTTACCCGTTAGTTCAACGGAAATTGTTCGGTAGTTGATATGGATTTCCACTAAAGTTGAACAGAAGTGCTGTTTGGAGGGAATCTCGAATAATTTCTGCCTGGGGATTCCTATTTGTTTTACCTAGTTTCTGGTTACGGTTGAATGTTGTTTCCATGTACCTAACCCCACCTGGCCCCTCACCAAGTATGCACTTTCTGTGCTCCCTAAAAATCAATCAATGGCACGAGTGCTCCGCGCCTGCTCCCAGGATAGAGCACCGGTGTTGGTGCAGGAGCAGGCAGGTGCAGGCATTCGCACTTCCACTCAACTCGAAGGCAGAGCCCGAGGAGTGAACACTAGATAATGGAATGAATCGGTCTAACTCCACCTTGAGACGTCTCGTATGTGCTGCTGGTTTGATTTTGGCGTTCAACGTTGCGTCAGAGCCGTCGTCTCGCGGCACTGCGCACGCGACGCGGCACGGCGATAAGCCCAGCAGTTCAACGCATCGTTCTCATGAGGTCAACTTCTGGACAAAATAGGCTCGGTAATTCAACTCGAGCGTCATTTTCCCCCATAGTTCAACGCTTCGAATGTCTGAGCAAATATCCACGAAGCCCGTCGGTGATTGAGCTGCAGAATGAGCGAAATTCATGAAAGTGTGCGAACTTTTTTCAATTCCCCACCCCGTGTATTAGAACCATATATAGTTCGTTGCGGAAGAACTGTCCCGCGCCAAATTTTTCGCAATAAAAATGCTATCGAGACTTGCCCTTTTGAAGAAAACAGTCCCAGCTCCTAATTTAGCCGCGAGTGTAATACAGGTTTTGAGCCTTATGATACAATAATGCGCTCCGCGGCTTATCGAAGATTACGGTAGCACAAGATCCCGAACGTGTTAAAAGCCGCGTTGTGAAGACAACTGCAGTGTGTTACGCGACTTTGGAAGCTTCGATTCTGGCTATATCCATTCCCCAGTTTTCGTATGTAGAGGTTGCAAGAGATGACACTCTAAAGCGCCGCCGCAAGGATTGAGAAAGGACTAGAACGCCCCGTTTGAGTAAATGTGATTCGCGAGGCCTTAAATTCCCGCCCAAATGAATAACAGAATAAACAAAACTATAGGGCAAGAAAAAATGGGAATCAGTGTAGTACCTCTATTATGAGGGATCAGATGATATCATTCGATTGTGGTATGACACGTCCTCTCAACGGTTGGTTGCTGTATTCTACGAATCCAAAAAAGAAAAAGGTGGTCCACCGTGACCTATTCAAAAAAGAGTTGACCGGTAAGTGGATGTCGCTTCGGACAGCCGTTCTGTGTATCTAGGGTCAAATGCGGTTGTGTAATTTCTCAGTGTGGGGTGAGGGGGTCGTGACAATTTTGGCCAAGAATTTAATTTTTTTTTTCGGGGGGGGGGCGGGCTGTGAAATTTACTCTTTCTTCTCTTTCTGTCCAGTCACAGAGAGGGTTTAGGTTTGGAAACTGAGCGACCAGTGTTGGACTCCTCCATAGGCCCCCCTCCAGAAAAAACGAAAAATTCCCCCCGAAACGAAGAGTCGGAAAGGGGTCGTAAAAGTTTCTGATATTTTGACCAACGGGGGGAGGGGGTCGTAGCTTCTCCAAGGTTTTACATAGCGGCCGGCGTGATTCTGTGTGTACCTCGTCGAATCCCATATAATAGTTCTTTTACACTTGATCATCAATGGTTTTTTGCAGGTTCAGCGTTGCAATCAGTTATTTGTACGGATAGGAATTAACCGGCTGCCACTTCAAGGCTGCTCAACTACGGTTATCCATGCTCATTTTTGGCCTTTCCAATGCTTGCGCTTTGGTAAAGTCTGTTGTATTGCTATCTTAAGAATATTCATGAGCATGCAGAGTCAAGCGGGACGTTGTGTTGAATCCCGGAAGAGTTGAGATTCCTCTCGGTGACCAGGAATTCTGACAAATTCCCTCTGGAAATTTTCAGTGTCGACTCCATTTTACGACACCCCCCCCCCACTCCACGAAATCTCCATTATTTTGCGTCAGAATTCTCAAGACCATTTAATCACCCGTTATTTCGCGACAATCACCTTTCCGACCTTGTGAGAGTGTGTGCTGCCTTCAAAATCAGTCCGTAATCTGTTCAAGGTGAAGCGATTGTGCGGAACGGGTTCCGATTTCGCGATCCCGAGTACGTCCTATGCTCTGTTTTGACCCTCTATTTTGTTTCATCCTATTTATATTCTGACGAGTCATCAGGGTGATGATCGTAATGTATCCCAGCCGCAAGAAAGGCGGGGAAACGAGGGATGAACAGCGCGCGCGTCTGGACGAACGATGCGGAGCAACGCGCGTAATTGGATGAACACGGAGTTACCCCGCCTCTTGCTGCCGCAAAGCATTACGACCATTACCCGAGTCATCACATTTCTCACCGGCTTGTGTACTCGTCGACCCGATGAGCATCGGTGGCGCGCCCAAACGTCCGCAGTCGTAGGAATCAACTCGACAAAATGATGGAGTTATTTTCAGATTGTTGCCACATCTTCATCTATCGGAAGCTGATACGGATTTATGGAGTCTTGAAGAACGGAAGTGATCTACGTTAGTATAGCTCTTATATTGTCCTTGATAATGTTCACTAACTTTTTTTCTCATTTGTACTGGGCTACTCGGGGCCAAATTCCGGTCCGCAATTGCGTCTCAACACGCTTTGCGGCCGCACGCTCACGAGCCTGACCAGTTTCGAGCGCCACAGCCGCCAAACTGACTCTAGGTGGGTTTTAAAAACCGGAAACTAGAAGAAATTGGAGAAAACTGAATAAAAAAGCCAGCTCGAGTCAGCTTCAGCACTTGAAACTCGACCGACTCGAGCGCGTGCGACTGCAAAGCGTCACGAAACGCAATTGCGGACCGGAACTGGGCCTCGAGAAGCACAGCACTGTTGTGGGGGGGGGGGCGGTGCGACCATACGTCCGAGACCTCACTGCGGTGCTGCCGCAAGCTGAGGAAGGGGACACTATCGCATCGCAAGTGGCCACGCCCAGTTTCCCGCCCTGCAACGATTCCGAAGTTTATGCGCGCAATCTGCATCTGATTTTCTAAGCAATGATACCTTGGATTAAGCACAAACTGAAATCTTAAGACTGTGTGGTAGACTCACCGTTAACTTCGGAATAAATGCGGCGCGGAAAAAGTTGCTATGGCAGTAGGAGGCACTTGGCCATGCTCAGTTTTCCGTGCCGCAACGGCTCTCCCGATAGAGCTCCCCACCCGTGTCTTGAATAGCTTTCTTCACTTTCCGATGTTTCTTTTGTGTGTGATGATACTGTATAAACGTTTTTGTTGCATACACGATGGCGTTTTCATCAATTCGTGCTTATCCCCTCACCCATGAGCACGGTCAAGCGGGTCGTTGTGTAATTTTAGGAAATCTGAGCGAACCTCCCCCTCTACGGCTTACCTTCATTTTCGGGCCGAAATTTCTGCGACTTCCTCACATCCCCCATTGAGAAATTTCGCAACCCCGCATTGACCCTGGTCATGAGGAACGTCACAATCTACGTCAAAGCCTTGTAGACCAAACTTCATTCTCATGGGAATCTCCTCGGTTACGAAAACAAGGCAAACTTTTATTCGAGCACATAGAATATATCCATCCTGTTATCCCTCTCAACACGCACTTTCTTCGTTCCTCTGCGTTGGGCCAGTGACGTTGACGGGCAGTTTCCGCCTTCTGAAAGAAAAAAATGTTTCAAGGTCAAGAACATTGAAACATTCCTGAGTGTGAGTTTTGCTGAGGAATGAACACAGGTTCACCCTGTGCACAAATTTTGGGAATGTTTCCTGTGTTGCCACGCACGGCCATAACCGCAACGAAATTATTCGCGAAGGCCGCTGGCAATGTGAGCTCGCAGTACTCCATTCCGTATTGAGTTTCACGTTTGCAGTTGCAGACGATAGATATTGCGGAGCTCCGGCCAGGCTCGTGCGGAGTTGTGACCGAATGAAATGGAGTTGGACATGGTATTGCCAGAAATTTAGGCCGGGGCCTTACTTCTCGAGACTGCGACAGTGCATATCGATTTGAGGACGATATAGATGGTAAAAATTGCATCGTGTCGCCCTTCGCTGCAAATATGATCTCGGCTTTAGACTTTATAAGTGCACCGACGAGAGAGGGCTCGCGAAATTGTCGACATTCGCCGATAATTATGGTGAAAAGAGAGGGGTTTCCTCGAAAAGAATGAGGGATTCCCTGTCATCCCTACTAACTGTTGATTCGGGACGAAGGGGAGATAGTAACCATAGAATTGGTCTCGTTCGAACACTCATTCTGGAATCAGGATTTTCCCCGGGAATGGGGGCCTCAAAACCGCTAAAATAACGACCGAGGTGGTCGTGTTGAGGAGGAATTTCCTCGAAAAGGGTGAGGGATTTTCTATCTTCTCTACTAATTGTTGATTCGGGACGAAGGTGAGATAGTAGTCATACAATCGGTCTCGTTCGACGATCCATTTTGGAATCAGGATTTTCCCCTAGAATGGGCGCCTCAAAATCGCTAAAAAATACCACAGAAGTGGTCATACCGAAGGAAAATTTCCCGAAAAGGGCGAAGAAATTAATATCAATCCCACTGAATATTCGGAACGCATAAGTGAACTAGAAAGAATAGGTAAACATTTACGTAAAAGTAAGCAGATAAGATAATAAGTTCTTCAAAAAATGCCAACCTGCGAATGGTGAGGAGTGGGCAGCTCTCAGTCGCATTCAATTAGAATGATGCGTAAGAAACGGCTTTGATCGTAAAAACAACCCTGAAACGGAAAAAAAATTCAAATAGAACAAAAAAAGCAGCCTATATACAAGGAGTAAAGCAAGAACGAACGAATGAAAGGGTTGTGGGGATGGTTACCATGAAATACAAAAAATACGTGAAACTATAAAAACCAGGCGAGGAAAAAAAAACAGATGAGATCGAATCTGCCGACGACTTTCCAGAAAACGGCGCGACGTCCATCCAAGAGACAATGCAGCAAACAGTTCCGTGATATCGATATGCAATCAGTCCCATCCGGAGGCCGACGGACACCAAGAGAGGTGGAAGGACACCAGCAAATCGGTTCAAATAACTGGTTTCGGAGCGCCCTTTTTGCGGCTTCGACTTCGCAGCTCATGAAGGGATTCCCTGTCATCCCTACTAACTGTTGATTCGGGACGAAGGGGAGATAGTAACCATAGAATTGGTCTCGTTCGAACACTCATTCTGGAATCAGGATTTTCCCCGGGAATGGGGGCCTCAAAACCGCTAAAATAACGACCGAGGTGGTCGTGTTGAGGAGGAATTTCCTCGAAAAGGGTGAGGGATTCCCTGTCATCCCTACCAACTGTTGATTCGGGACGAAGGTGAGATGATAATCATACAATCGGTCTACTTCGAAGACCCATTCTGAAATCAGGATTTTCCGCGGAAGTGGGGGCCTAAACCGCTAAAATGGCGACCGAGGTGGTCATATCGAGAAGAAATTCCCATGAAAAGGGTGAAGGATTTTCTATCTTCTCTACTAATTGTTGATTCGGGACGAAGGTGAGATAGTAGTCATACAATCGGTCTCGTTCAACGATCCATTTTGGAATCAGGATTTTCCCCTAGAATGGGCGCCTCAAAACTAAAAAATACCACAGAAGTGGTCATACTGAAGGAAAATTTCCCGAAAAGGGCGAAGAAATTAATATCAATCCCACTGAATATTCGGAACGCATAAGTGAACTAGAAAGAATAGGTAAACATTTACGTAAAAGTAAGCAGATAAGATAATAAGTTCTTCAAAAAATGCCAACCTGCGAATGGTGAGGAGTGGGCAGCTCTCAGTCGCATTCAAGTAGAATGATGCGTAAGAAACGGCTTTGATCGTAAAAACAACCCTGAAGCGGAAAAAAAATTCAAATAAAACAAAAAAAGCAGCCTATATACAAGGAGTAAAGCAAGAACGAACGAATGAAAGGATTGTGGGGATGGTTACCATGAAATACAAAAAATACGTGAAACTATAAAAACCAGGCGAGGAAAAAAAACAGATGAGATCGAATCTGCCGACGACTTTCCAGAAAACGGCGCGACGTCCATCCAAGAGACAATGCAGCAAACAGTTCCGTGATATCGATATGCAATCAGTCCCATCCCGAGGCCGACGGACACCAAGAGAGGTGGAAGGACACCAGCAAATCGGTTCAAATAACTGGTTTCGGAGCGCCTTTTTTGCGACTTCGACTTCGCAGCTCATGAATGAATCCCGGGACCTACAATGTGATGCTATTAATGTTGTGATGGGAGATCAAATATCAGCTGATTTATCGACTGATCACCATGTGGATGGCGGTTTGATCTGAACGCGAAAACCGGCCAATCACAGACCACCCACCGCGCTATATAAACCCCTGCCGCCGCACTGTTACAGATCCGATTGGACTCGTCTACCACTGCCACTCCGTTCCTGCACCACCACTTTACGACGCCTCGACGCCAAGCCACCCCGACGACGCCGAGCAGCCAACCACTCGCCTCACTACTCACTGTTATTCTCGCTGTACATTTTGCCTAGCCACCTGCGTGTGGCAACCGTTTGGAATAAACCTTTTTGCACGCCGATTGTGTCCCGTACACAACAACTGGCGATCAGGTCTCCCGCCTCGCGGTCGATTACCTGTAAAACAACTAAAAGTGCAAAAAAGTCGATAGCAGCCCGCCCTGCGGTTGAATTGCTTTCGAGATACCAGGTGCCCGCCCTGCGGTTGAATACCTGAGAAAAGACCAGAAGCCCGCCCCGGCGGTTGAATTTCTGGAGTCAATAAGATCAGGGAAGTCGCGCTCTTGCGCTTGAGCACCTGAATAGACCAATAGTCGCCCCTGGGCTGGAACATTTTGATTGTTTGTGCTTGATCCAAAAGGCAATTTATTGATCTCGCGTTCAAGAGGCTGGAGCAAAGTTTTGAGCAAAAGAGCATTTGGGCTTGATTTGAGATTATCGCCCTTGATTGAAAATGGACCAGGAAACCGTCCAAAAGCTGTTAGATCAGAACGCTCAGCAAATGAGGCTGATGTTGCAAGACAATGCTCAGAAACAAATGGAATTAGTACAGCAAATGATGAAATTAATGGCTACAAAAAGTGAGACGAAGCCAGAAAATAAATTGGTGCCGCATCAATCGACATTGATGTCGGAATTGAACGGTCGAATCACAGCATTCGTGTTTGACCCCGAGATTGATAGATGTTCCTCTCGGTGGTATGGAAGGCATGAGGACACGATAATAAAAGATGGTGCATCCCTTGCTGAGGACGCAAGGTTGAGGTTGTTGCTTGGTAAGCTTGATAATGAAGTCTTTGAGAGGTACAAGCGCCAGATTCTACCAAAGGCACCATCAGACGTTTCGTTCAGCGAAACGATTCCAACCCTAAAGGACATGTTCGATGTCAAGAAGTCCTTGTTCAAACTACGTTACCAGTGCCTGAAAGTTGAAAAGATGGAGTCCGAAGACTACATGCAGTACACTGGTCGAGTCAACGAGATGTGTGAACATGCTTCTTTTGAAGAGCTGTACAGTGAGGGTTTGAAGGCATTATTGTGGATCTATGGCCTGAAGACACACAGAGATAGAGAAATTCGACCACGACTGCTTGCCTTGTTAGATAAGGAAGCAAAGGAACATCGGAAGCCTACGCTTCATGAAATCTATGAAGAGTGTGACAGAATCATGACGTTGCTGAAGACGTCGAAGATGATTGAAGAGGCTTCAGCTGATGTTAGAGAGGTCAGAAAAGGGCCATTCCGGAAGGAAAAAGAAAGAACATCAGAATGTTGGAACTGTGGTAGAACTGGTCACACAAGCCGTGAGTGCCGAAGCAAATCATGGGTATGCAACTCATGTAAATGTAAGGGGCACAAAGATAAATATTGTGAGAAAGCATCGCAATATCGAAGCAGGTCCAAATCGAGGACTGCGACAAAACCTCAAAAGGAACGCTGCGGGCGAGTAGTTCTCGCAGGAAGTGCTGAAGCTGAGGTAAATGCGGTTCGACAATACGTCACCGCTGAAGTCAATGGGCACCAAACAGAGTTTCAGTTGGACACAGGATCAGACATCACGCTGTTGAGTGTGGATGAGTGGAAGAAAATGGGCAGTCCTGAACTCAGAAACACTAGCCTGATTGTAAAAGACGCTAGTGGGAACCGGATGAAGGTTCACGGTGAGCTGAAATGTCAGTTCAAACTGAGAGGTGCTAATGGTGAGGGATGTTGTTACGTCACCCCCCATAGAAGTCTAGTCGGCCTCGACTGGATAAAACAAAACGCTGAAATGGCATATCACATGGAAAGAATGGTAGCTCGTGTGAGTACCGTAGATGATGCCAACCTGGTGAATGATTTGAAACGGAAATTCGAAAGTGTATTTCAAGAGGGCTTAGGCACATGTACGAAAGAAAAGGCAGATTTGAAATTGTTGCCAAATGCTAAGCCGATTTTCAGAATGAAAAGACCTGTAGCGCATGCATCTTTATATACAGTTGAAAAAGAGATTGAGCGCCTAGAAGAAATGAGTGTGATCGAACATGTAACCCACAGTGAATGGGCCGCTCCGATAGTTTGCGTTCGTAAAGCGAATGGCAAAATGAGGGTCTGCGCCGATTTTTCAACTGGTTTGAATAATGCCTTGAAAGCATATGAGTATCCTATTCCCATTCCGGATGATATTTTCGCATCTCTGAATGGTGGAATGGTCTTCTCACAGATTGACTTTTCGGATGCTTACATTCAAGTGCAACTGACAGATGAGGCCCAAAAGTTGGTGGCAATCAATACACACAAGGGTCTATATTGATACAAAAGGTTGCTTTTTTGTATCAAGACAGCGCCAGGAATTTTCCAAAGCATCATGAATGAAATGATATCTGGTCTGGAAGGAGTAGCAGCCTACCTGGACGATATTCTGGTGGTCGGAAAGACACCTGAAGAGCATAGAAGGAACATTAATGCTTTATTCGAACGAATCAAAGAATACGGTTTTCGAGTAAGCCTGGAAAAGTGCTCGTTTGCAAAACCAGAAATTCGTTTCCTCGGGTTCGTTGTGGACCGAGATGGACGTCGTCCTAATCCAGAGAAGGTGGCTGCCATCGCTAAAATGCCAGCACCACAGAATGTGGCACAGTTGCGCGCATTCCTAGGCATGGTTACATACTACTCGTCCTTCATTCCGAATATGAAGGAGATGCGTGGACCACTGGATGCTTTGCTGAAAAAAGACATTAAATGGATATGGAAACACACACATGAAACAGCATTCGAAAAACTGAAGAAAGTGTTGATGTCAGATTTGAATTTGACACATTACGATCCTAGAAAGAAACTAATCGTAGCTGCTGACGCGTGCGATTATGGGATCGGGTATGTGATCTCGCACAAAATGCCTAATGGAACAGAAAAACCTATTGCCCACGGCTCGAGATCATTAACAGTCGCAGAAAAGAATTATGCTCAGATCGAAAAGGAGGCTTTGGGTCTTGTGGAGGCAATCAAAAAGTTCCACAAATTTGTTTACGGGAGGCGTTTTACGCTCCGAACTGACCATAAGCCGCTGCTGGCTATATTTGGTAGCAAAAAGGGCATACCGGTCCACTCAGCCAACCGTCTGATGCGTTGGGCAACAATGCTGATAGGCTATGACTTCGAAATCGAGTACATCAAGACGGACTCGTTTGGACAAGCTGATGGTTTGTCAAGGCTGATACAGAGGCATCCTCTTGTTGAGGAGGATCGCGTAGTCGCCTCAGTGGAGGTTGACGTGAATGTAGTGCTTGCAGACGCTATTCGTAGGTTGCCCGTCACGACAAATATGATTCGTGAGCACACTGAAAAGGATGTTCTGCTGCGAAAGCTGAAAAGTTTCATTGATACTGGAAAGTGGCCAAAATTTGTAAAACCTGAAATGAAGCAGTTTTACAGTAAACGTGAATCGTTATCGATAGTGCAAGGCTGCGTGATGGTAAGCGATAGAGTTGTCGTGCCACAGACGCTGAGACAGGAAGTTCTCAAAGAGCTACACTATGGTCATCCTGGGATTGTCAGGATGAAAGGACTAGCGCGAAGCCATGTCTACAGGCTAACTATCGATGAAGACTGCGAAAAGGTTGTGAAAAGTTGCGCTGATTGCCAACTACAATCGAAATCTCCGACTAAAGTACCTCTGCAAACCTGGAAGACACCAGAAAATGTATGGGAGCGAGTTCATGTTGATTTCGCTGGCCCAATGGATGGAGTATACTACATGGTCGTTGTCGACGCCTTGAGTAAATGGCCGGAGATGTTTGAAATGAAAAATATCACAGCTGGCACAACGGTGAAGCAGTTGAAAGAGCTTTTCGCACGCTATGGAAATCCAAAGACGCTAGTGAGCGATAATGGAACACAATTCACATCCGAGCTTTTCAAGCAGATGTGCGAAGAACGAGGTGTTAACCATGTAAGAACACCGCCGTACCATCCTCAGTCGAATGGTCAAGCCGAAAGATTCGTGGATATCCTGAAAAGAGGGATTAAGAAGCTAAAAGGGGAGGGAAGGTCGTCCGCTCGCCCAGAAAGTGACTGTCTAAACGCTGTGTTGTCAGCTTACCGCACAAAACCTAATTCTGCTCTGCAAGGCAAATGCCCAGCCGAAGTTTTCCTGGGAAGAAAGTTAAGAATCCGGTTGAGTATGCTAAGGCCGTCGGAAGCGCAGACAGAAACAGACAGTGCCGCTGACCATCGGAAAAGGACTGAAGAACATTTCAATCGGAAAAATGGTACAAACACCGAGACTTTTCACCCGGAGACACTGTCCTAGTAAAGGACTACAATGGAGCATCCAATTTTAAATGGACTCAAGGGACAGTGGTAAAGACCATTGGAAAAGTCATGTACGAAGTCGAAATTGGAGGCAGAACAGTTCGCAAACATGCGATTCAAATGCGAGGTAGCATATTGAGTCATAAGTACGACAATGCCTACTCGCGTGATCTGCTCTTGGATTTGTTTGAAACCGCTCCGCTCAGCACTGAAAGAGTGCCAGAACAAGCTAGTCAAGATGGGCCGGATCAAGAGCATGAGACTGTGGTCATACCCAGTGATGATCCCTCCGATGCCGATACACAGAGTAACGATGAGCAACCTAGTACGAGTCGCACAACTCCGGGGGTAGTTGAAAGGCAAGCTCGAAAACCGCGAACGGTTGGGTTTGCTCCAGTTACGTTACGAAGATCAACCCGAAAGCGCCGCAAACCAAAGCGCTACGAACTTTAGTCGGTTGATAACAAATTGGTTCTCCTCACCGTAGAACGCCTCTTAAAAGGGGAGGTGTTGTGATGGGAGATCAAATATCAGTTGATTTATCGACTGATCACCATGTGAGTGGCGGTTTGATCTAAGCGCGAAAACCGGCCAATCACAGACCACCCACCGCGCTATATAAACCCCTGCCGCCGCACTGTTACAGATCCGATTGGACTCGTCTACCACTGCCACTCCGTTCCTGCACCACCACTACACGACGCCTCGACGCCAAGCCACCACGACGACGCCGAGCAGCCAACCACTCGCCTCACTACTCGCTGTTATTCTTGCTGTACATTTTGCCTAGCCACCTGCGTGTGGCAACCCTTTGGAATAAACCTTTTTGCACGCCGATTGTGTCCTGTACACAACAATTAACTTCTTAACGACATTTATAGCGAACCCTGCCTTTAAAGGCAGTGTTCACGATAAATTTCACTTCCGATATCTCCACGGCTTACGGAAGGTCTGGTGCCCTATATGGCAAGGCATGCTTAAAAAGGACACGAAAGACGCGTTTTTGAGCAAAAAGAAGGCCCTCTCTTGTTTACGCTGATTTTTGAGCGTGGAGGAATTGACCGCTAGAAGGATGATACCTATCAGTGCAATGAAACGATCAGCTCACTTATCAGCACTTCCTTGACTTGATCATTCCTGTAATATGAGTCTTCTTGTGTTCATTCCGAGGGGGCACATCTGGGGCACCAGGCGTGTCTGGGGCACCAAAACGCTTGTTTGCAGCCGTTATTTTGCCGCTCCTGGCTCGTTTTCTACCGTTCTTTCGACACTGAGAGCCTAGGATCCTTCTCGCCTATCATTCTACTCTGGAAAGTCAACGAGGATGATCATCGTGAACGCTGCCTTCAAGTTAGTTACTTGTGACATAGAAGTAAGTTACATGAAGACTTCACGTAACTTACTCAAAAGTAACATTTAACTTGATTTAAAACTTCTGAGCATGTGGCCGTGCCGGCCACATGTGGGTTATTACGATGCCACATGTGGGCTATTCCGATGCCATATGTGAGTTATTTCGATGCCACATGTGAGTTATTTCAATGTCACATGTGGGTTGTGTCGATCCGATGGTTCCCACCACGGTCTAAGTGTGCGGGACCATCCCCTCAGCTGCCAAAAATTATTCTTCGGCATCTGAGTGAGCCTTCAAAGGTTACTTGAAGTCACCTTCCAGGATCGGCCTCGAAATGCCGAGTGAGCATTCGGTGAGATGGAGCGCCTTTTATACCCTTCGGTTTGTTTACTCTGAGCATGATACAGATACCAGAAAGAACTCAATTCTCAACGAGTTCAAGATTGCAATGCCATAGCTATGCTATTTCGCGAAGAAGCTGTATTTCAATGCCAAAGCGATTCTATATGCTCAGGCGATACGAGGCCCCGAGCCGAACTGGCTCCTCCCACTTCCGCCATCGGCAACAGCTGACCAACTGCAGTTCCCAAAGGAACTGGACCTGTGTTTGTGTTGAAATGGCAACTCCTGTTGGTATTCTGTTGTTATACGGGCCACAGCTGTTCTCCACCTTATTGATTACCAAACACGCGGGAACACGTCTACGTCCTCCACGTATGCACACAACACAACCTTAATTCATTAATTCATTCCTTCTTGTCCTTCCCTCATCACTTGTGGCTTGATCCTCCCTTTTATTCATTTCTTATGGTTATTTCAGCGGATTATTTTATCTTATTCTTACTGCTTCTAGTATTCTTGTTACCTGTTCTCTACTTGCGGTGTTTTCTACGTACACAACACGAACACATCAAAGTCAGTCGGGATTCTGTTAAGGTAAGATTTCAGCTTAAACTGAGGTGATCTAGAGCAGTTGATCCTTAGATGGAGCAGCAGCCATTTTCCTGACCCGCGCGCTGTACATTTTTGAAATTGTAACAGATTTTCGGTGATCTTTCCGTGTTAAGGGAAATGCTTTTTTGATGGCGAAAAAAGGTGATGGTATAATTGTATGTCGGCAGTGAAGACAAATTTAACAGAATAAAACCGAAGAGCGCTACAATAGGAGGGTGGAGCTTGTTTTAACGCCTTGAAGGCACAATGCGCAGTTTAGGGCTCCCAAATTACATTTAATTGACAGTCCGCTACTGAAAATGTATCCAAAATTTTATGGACGCAGCTTTAGGCCTAAGATCGCTGAAATTGAAAGTGTCCTTGAAAAATGTCACAGTCCAGGATAATCATAAAATCACAAGTATTTTTTGGGATTCTAATTAGGGCTTTTCGCTTTGCTGCGAAGTGCAGGAAAGCTAGTCCGGTATCCATATAACAAAACGAGTTTTGTAGCTGATCCAGAACGATCATTAGAGACCGATTTTCAATCGATTAAAATTGATTGAAAAATGTCAAAGTGTCAAACTAAAAATTGGTCTTCAAACAGCGTTTTTGTCTGACTAAAGAACATAATCTGTTATTCCGGTCCCAGACTCGGCTTTTCGACACCTTGCAGCAACGCGAAAGGCCCTAATCAGATAGAATGCCCTATTACCTGTACATTTTCCCTTGCATTCCTGGACTTTGACATTTTCTCAGTCCCAGTCAGGGATGAGCGGAGTAAGAATTTTGAATTTCGGAAATCGGAATTTGGAAATCGAAACAAATTAAAAATTGCGGGAATCGAAACAAGTTTGAAAATTTCGGGAATCGGAAAGCGGAATTCCGAGGCCAAAAAACTGCGGAAATCGAAACGCGGAAATCTGAAAACGGAACAAAGTTTAGTGGCAGCTGGCATCGAAATACATGTTCTTGACCCTCGGGTTAAGAAGCATCGCCGTCATTAAATGATTAATCGCCAGACACTTCTCCATTCCTGACACTAGACCACTGTAAATCGAATTTCTGAGCTCATGGGGATCCCAGCAGGCCTTTGTTATAACCCACGACAGACCTGTCGCGGTCGCTGAGCACTGCTACGTCGCTGTCGCATAGGCCCAGCCGTCGCTGTCGCTTAGGACCAAGAAACACTCGACAGGATTCTGGATTTGGCTGGGTCGCTGTCGCTGACACCGTCGCAGCGCACTGCACTGCGACGGACAGCCGCGAAAGCGCGATTACCGCACGGTTTGCACATTTCAGGCATAACATACTTTTTTGAGCCAGCGACTGCGACAGATGCTGCAAACTATTCTTACGACAGCAGTTTTCTACTGCGTGGGACTTGTCCCGGCACGATTCGTAACAGTTGACCACATCTTTAGCGGTCGCAAAGTTTTGGTATAACAATGGCCTAAGTGATGTATGGGCGCGGCGTCGCTTCGGTTCTGAACAAAAGCGTCACACCCCTGAAATGGTGAAATTTAAGTTTCTTTTTTACACTTGAATTCCGTTTTCGGTCTCGCAGTGTTTATTGTCAAAGTCTAGATTTCTAATGGTGACGGATTCACGACAAAAAAAGGCGTTGGCTCGTGGAACGACTAACGACTAACTGATTATGCAACGTCAATCACGCACATCCCTGAATCCCATTGCAGTTGAGTTGCTTCAAAGGCAGCATACGCGCTCGTAAAGGTGGTTGAGATAACTACGGAAATAGAATCGTATATCACACAACACAACGCCCACACATTTTGAAGCGTCAAAAACGACCCACAATGACGCTAGGAGAGTGAGGAGTTGGCCCCGCCCTGGCCTTCTCCGGCTTCTATATTTGCGTCCTCCTCCAAAACATGGTTGCTGAGCCATTCCCACCGCCGGCGACATTTGTGGTGGGTACAATAAGTACAATAAGTAGGCCACAAACAGCGAGGACGGTGGGAATGGCTCAGCACCCGCTTTGGAGGAATACGCAAATTTAGAAGGCGGAGAAATACAGGGACGGGACCAACTCCTTACTCGCCTAGCGTCATTATGGGTCGTTTTTGACGCTTCAAAATGCGTGGGCGTTGTGTTCTGTGATATTTATCGCAAAAATTTTAAATATTGTGCGATTCAAGTTTAGAAGGCGAGCACTCGAGATTCATTCAAAGAAATGAAGAGCTTAATGCGGCCTTACTTTAGTTGATTATTTAACAACAGGCGTGGCACATACGCCGCTTCGCGGCGTACTTGTTGGAGTGCCTCACGGTGTGTTTACTATTTGACCAGAATTTGGATAAAAGATTATGGCGTGGAAAAGGGCGACAGTTTTTGGAAAGTCTTGAGAGCTTTTTCAAGAGACTGCTCCATCTTCGACCACCCTCTCCGCCTTCGACCTTCAGAATTCTCCTGAGCTGCGCGGTAGCAACTCAACTGAAGACTAGCTGATGATCATCGTGAATGCTGCCTTTACAATGGGTTCTCCAGTTATTTACGGATCAGAGGCGGTCAAAAGGAGTGGGCGTTGCGTGAGCGGAACATTCAAGTTTAGGGCCGTATAGGGCTCTTCTGTGCTTGTTCCAAGCCGTTTTTTCAACATTACTCTTGAAGTTGGACTCGGACGTCTCGATTTCCGGTGAAACTCGGAGACAATTTATCCTATCATGGACACTGCCTATAAGTATTGCGTCCTTGACCGCAAGTTCACATTGTCCATCGACGCCCTTAACCCGATTTTTTTTTAACTTGAGGAAGATAGGGCGGGGCAGATTTCAAGCACCTTATTTGCTTTTCTCTACATTATCATGCACAAAAAACATCAGTTTGGAAACTCCTTGAATTGATAGTCTATATAGCACGACCCCCGTAGAATGCTGCACATGATTAATAGAGGGAGGCCAGCAAAGCCGGTCTATCTTTGCCAAACGAAGCCAAACGAATCTATACTCGGGTGATGGAGGGAGGCCGGCCGAGTGGGCCTGCTGTTTCACGAAGCCAAACGACTAGGTGTGGAGGTCGGCATTGTGGAAACTATTCTTCGCAGGAGAGATGCTTAGAAGAAAAACTTAGTGTCTCTTAGCAAAGCCTTCCTTCATTAATGTAATCATCTCACTTTTTTTAGATCTATCTGAAGTAGGCCGGCAAAGCTTGCCTCCGAGCCGTCAGCGGCGCTGGGCGGCTTGAGCCGCCTTGCGACGCTGACTTTTATATGTTGGAACAGCCACTCGCAGACCATATGAAACGGAAGGAATAGCACTGGGTTACGGTACTATGGGAAGGAGGGTAACGGGGTCCCAAATTTAGAAACACTTCCTTATTTCATGTGGAGTATTTTAGAGCGGATGTGAGGAAATACACGATCAAGCACGCACAGCTTACTACAAAACTGGTGAGAAAGTCATAACACTGAGCCACTCTGGTTTTAAATCCATCAAAAATCTCTGCGAATCTTTTTTAGAGAGTGAGAGTGGTACCCCCCCCCCGCAATGAATACGAAGGATGTGTATGACGGATGCATCACGAGGACGATGAGAAAGCTGTCCGGTGTATATGCAAATGTTGGTGCAATTTTTTTTGTGCAGCCTTTTTTGTCTATTTCCTATATTATCTTACAGGAGTCATACATGAATTTTCATGTTCAGTTATTCAACTTTAACTTGTTGAGTTATCTGTTGATTGTTTTTTTTGAACCTAATAAAAAAATGAAAAATATGGACTGCTTCTAAAGTTGATACTGAGATTACATCAAATTGTGTAAGGGATGCCGTTTGATATTTGCAACGCTCGGAGAATACGATAAAAAAAAGTTATAATGATTCATTTTGGGAGGTCTTCTCAATTTATCCAAGGTACCAAGATGATGGGGCTATAGATAGGGCCAGTATAACTACTTGATTAGGGCTAAAAGACACCCTAGTTGAAATTCGCGCAGAAAAAAACATCCCTGGAATTGGAATAGCTTTTGCCGCGACATTGCCATTGGAAAGGTCATTTTTTGGAGTGGAACAACAATATGTTCTACAGAAGCCGGATGCTTAGCAAAGTCCGGAAGCTTTTACCCAGATGTGCCCTTTTACCCGGGGTATAAAGGTAGGCGAACCAATGGTGCGGAGTAAGAAGTGAAACAAGCGAAAAACGGTCTTGCACGAGAGAGCTACAGCGGTTTCTGATATCCCTAGGATTACGAACTGCAGTTGCCATGACAACAGGATACGAGATCGAGCCGAACTGCGGGCGCCCGATCGGGAACAGCTGTGGCCCGGAGATCGGCGAATTCGGCGCCCCGAGCCGCCCTGTCAGGCGGCTCGTGTTCCTATCCAGTGCGGCTCGGGGTGGTGAATTGCCTGAGTGGGGCAAAAGCTGCATTTCAGTAGCGATGCAATAGCCATGCGGAAATTCTCAGAGTTCGGCGTAGAATAGTTGATCGTGGATGAGCTCATTCCTGATGCTCACTAGAGAGAGGAATGCGCAGCCGTGGTGATGAGGGAGGAAGCTAATCTCTTCCGATTGTTAATGAATACTCGTCCTCCAGCCAGCTCCACCCAGGGCTGGGCACGCGTCCCGGTTAACCTTGGGGGGGGGTGCATATTAGACGTTGCAGAGAGGGCAAAAGGGGGTGCCTAAACCGAACACCAAAAAAAAAGAACGAAGTGCATGTTCTGTCGAATTTCAGGAAAAAAATAATACGCACTATTCTTCTAATTTGTCATATCTTCTTCCCCGATTTTTGAGTCGAACACTAAAAGATATCAAATTATTGATCGAGATGCAGGTTGTGTTCGCAATAATTCATAGTAGCCGTCGAAGTTTGTTTCGTTGAAGGATTAAACACTACTCTGTTATCTTGTAGCAAGTAAGGATTGATGTGGTGTCATGTTTCTTTGGTGCAACGTTCATTGATTAGCTACCGATTCGAGGCAAAGATACAAAGACAGCACCCAGGAAAGCTATCGTTCAAGTTCAAAAAAAGATTGGCGAACTGATGTATGGCCTAGGTCGCTCATTTTGAGCCAGTCGCAGCAAGGCTTATCGGGCTTATCATGCCAAAATCTCCTTATCACTGTTGTATTTTGCCATGACCGACCGCTCCGCTGCTTATCTCTGCCCGGACTCGTCCGAGCAGGCTAGGATTTATCTATTTCGACAGTTTAAAAGTACAGATAGCACAGTCAGCATCACAACTAGTCAATAGATTTTTATTCATGAGAACGTGACTTATGAAGAGAGCCAACTGAAAAAATTTAAGACTGCAAGTTATTACGAAAGAAGCGAATGACCGTGTCCTCCTCATTGAGAAGTACCCTGTACATAAAAACCCGAGTTTTATCCACCTTGAATGCCGCAATCTCTCATAGACTAGGCTAGCCGTGCGATAAGGTGTTTGACCGCAGCTACACAACGCCCACTGGAGTGGACGCGCACGCAATATTAATAAAAAAATGTATTTTATTTTAAAACGGGGCGGAGAAAATGATTGAAACTGGAGTAAAAGAAAGAAGGCAGAAATAGGATACTTTCAATGTATCCATTATAGAAATTCAATGTAAACAAACTACTCTGCCAACGCGTAGCTAGATGCCTCCGAGGGCGCGGCCTGAAACGCCGCCCCATTCCATGTAGCGGTAAATTACGGGTTTTGGCTACGATAGCTAAAACCCGCATATTCTTGTGTCGAGGCTACAAGATAGCAATTCCTGCGCGTAGTCTACGTAAAAACGAAGGCTAAATTCGAACCATTGCTCCCTCTGACGCTAAACCCGTATATTCTCGCTATAACTTTGTAGCGAGAATCTACGGATTTAGCGACAGCCTGTGTTGAAATGCAATCTCAAACCCGCGCTGGCTACGCGGAGCGCAGGGATGCCGTTTGAACAGTGTTCGCCCATACATGTCCTTGAGTGATTATTCAACACTCTGTGGGTGGTCGTAGAGGGTGACCCCGTGTCGCTCTCTGGAAGACCTTGCTAGGGATAATTTTGGCCGCTGGGATGCTGCAGGCAGTGTGGAAGAAACGGCGATGCGCTCGATCGCAGCGGGGATCGCCTTTCTAGTACGGATCAGGACTGGGTGGGTCGATCGACCGAGTGATGCAACGAGAATAAGCGTAGAATATGCGGGTGCTGTAGCGAGAATTTACGTAGAATATGCGGGCGCTGTAGCTAAAATTTCACCAACTGAGGCTAAACTTTCCATAATTTACGTAAATTCTCGTGTCAATGTTAGACTAGATGCCTCCGAAACCCTGGGCATCTCCGGTTTCTGTGTGAGGCATCTAGCTACGCGTTGGCGGAGTATGTTGGAGCGGAGTGAATTTTTTGGACGTGATTAGGTTCATTCAAATGAACCTAGTTGATTAAAAGCACCCATAAACATGAGAACTAAGAGCATTGCAAGAAAGAGGAGAATCTGGCAAACATTTTAATAGCAATAGGTTTGATAATCAATGTGATTTAAGGACCTTAAAACTCGTCCCGGTTTTCGGGGTAAAGCCGGGACGAGATTTACTGTGCTTCTCTGGGCCAAATTCCGGTCCGCAATTGCGTCTCGATACGCTTTGCGCCCGCGCGCTTTCGAGTCGGAAGAGTTTCCAGCGCCGCAGCTGCCGATCTGTTGACTCTAGGTGGGTTTTAGAAACTGGAAACTAAACGAAATTTTGGAGAACTGTGTAAAAAAGCCATGTCGAGTCGGCTTTGGCTCTGGAAACTCGACTGACTTGAGCGCGTGCGGCCGCAAGGCGTGTCGAGACGCAATTGCGGACCGGAATTTGGCCCAGAGAAGCACAGTAAGGTCCTTAAATCACATTAAAAACCGGTCCCATTGATGCTCAAATGTTTGACAGATTCTCCTCTTTCTCAAATTATTCTTTGCTCTCAGTTTAATGCTAGTTTTGATCAACTAGGTTCGTTTGAATGAACCTTATCACGCCTAAATATTGACACCCGCTCTAACTTTGTTTATTTACATTAAATTTTTTTAAATGGGTACATCCAGAATAGACTACCTTGACCGTCTTCCATTTCCTTCAGCTTCAATCCTTTTCTTCTCCCCGTTCTGTAATAAAATACATTTTTTATTAATATTGTGTGCGCGTCCATCCCCGTGTGCGCTGTGTAGCTGCGTAAAAACACCGTATCGCACGGCAAGCCGATTTTTTAAGGGATTGCGGCATTCTAGGAGGGTAAAACTCGGGTTTTCTACTCCCTACGAATCACATGAATCCTATCATTGTTCCACAACACAAAATAGTTCTGATTTCCACATCAGAACAATCAAACACAGATTAACTAATCCTTCATAGGTTTATGAAAACATTCGACAGGAAACATTAATTATCGCAGTAGAAGTAGTTCTGTTGTTGGTAATTGTTCAATTGTTTTGTATTGAAAAATGTTTTATCTTTTGTCATAACTTACCGTCTTACTAACAAATTTTCCTCATGGGGTTGTTTTGAAGTTCAGAAATTACACTACCTTTTTTGTTGCCATTTTCAGAATTTTCTCTATTAAGTGCTTTTTTTATATTCTTGTTTATCAAAATCAGGAAGTCAAGATCATGGCTGTCCAACTATTCGGAAAACAGCCGATTTCGATTTCCCATAAGGGGGTGCCTAAAAATTGCCGAGCTAAGGGGGGTGCATATTCAGAATCGCCATGCCGGGACGTGTGCCCAGCCCTGGCTCCACCCGTCTACCTCAGAGAGGTCAGACTCGCCCATCTTTTTCTCATCTTCCACTCTGCATCTCCGATTCCTGTCACCTGTTTCTCTCTCGCAATCTCACCTCTGCCCTTCATAAACATGAAAGTTCACCTCAGCCCCCCATGTTTTCAGCAGCAGCCGGCCCAGGTCTCGTCAAATATTCTCTATCCAATATTCAATCGATCGATGTCATCGAATGATTGAATCGTAAGGATAGTGGAGTGCCTGTACGTGCCGACGTGTGCCAAACATGCAGATTCTCGATTTTCGGCCAATTTTCCCTGCCACCCAGTTGTCAGCTATTGATCAGGGCCGGTGATCGATAGCGACCTCTTTCTTCGCTTTTCGCGGCCGCTTCCCACCCCTCCCACCTTAATTTTTTTTTCTCAGTTCAAGATGGAAGTCTGGCGTTTTAATCTGGAGTTTTTTTAAGCTAACTCTTATCAGTTTTTTTAACCGCATCGAAAGCAGACGAAATTAAAGAGTTTTTTGGCGTGTTCTCTTTCCACTTTGTCCTTCTCTGATATTTAATTCGTAAATATTCAATCTAATCTACCTGTTTATTTCGCCGCTAAGTTTGATTAGTTATTTTGCTGATTTCTTAGTATTTCAATTTTTGTTTGTGGGAAATGAACACAAAACTTCAGCTTATGCAAACATGGTCTATGACCATATTATTTTTAGTCTACATAGATCACGTTAGGTATAAAATTATATGGCTTTTTTCCCAACTACTCCATGTTTTCAAATATTTCTAAAAATTTAAGTCTTGTTTTACACGGTTGTTTATTTTTGTTCATTTGCATAGTATGTATACTCGCCCCGATGATTTTTGTTCCTTCGATATATTGTTTTTCGCGTCTGACGTTCAATAAAAATTATACTTGTCGGTCAATCGCCGAAACCAGATTTCGAAAATCCTTTCGACATTTTCTATGACACCTGCCATTGGTTTCGAGAAAAGGACAGATTAGTCTCTGATCCATCTTCTCTTCTGTTCGTTAAACCTTTTTATTGTTATTCTTGAAATCGTATAGGCATGTATAAAAACACTCTTTACTTAAACATGGGCATTAGTCGCCAGTGTTTGAATGATGTAGTTTGGTTTACGAGTTTTAGGGTCTTCAAACGAATAAATCTCTCGCATCATCTCTTTTCAAAAATCTTGAGTGCATGAACCTTTGATCACCATCTTTTTGACTTTTTCGAATCAATCAGGCTTTAGAATACGATTACGTAAGAACTGATCCACACCGCGAATTCGCAAGCTCTGACACATGAGGCCGGATTCATCAATTATACCCCCAGTATAATTACAGGCCATAAAACGGCCAATGTCTCACCGTCGACTGCGTACCACGCGCTGCGCGACCGCACGCGCGTCGGAAGCGAACGAGTTTTGGCGGCCGCGCGACGAGTTTTGGCCGCCGCGCGGCCAAAACTGTACTTTTGCCACAGACTCAACTACCCTCAAGCCTCCGAGTCTCGTTCTAGATTATTCAGTCATCGTGAGGAGAAAAAAAAGTAGAGTAAATGCGATAATTTGTGCTCTGCTCAGTTTGAATGATTGCGATTATTTGAAGGATGAATCGATGTTGAGAAGGAATTTAGATTTCGTATGGTTTTCTAGTCACCCTCGATATCGATTGAGTAATTTTCGTGTACTAGTGTTCTAATTATCTTCTGAAAATCAGCCAGTTAATCCAATATTAAATAAATGCTTCGATTTTCCAGATGATTTGAATATTCCGAAAGTGCTTTATTCTGAACCAGCGGCGCACGCCGGCTGTTGCTGGACTCCGCCGGTGGTTGTTTGGCCATTAACTATGTGCAGTATTCTTTTGGCTGCGCCTAACCAAGAGCCGGCTTCGCCGGCCCCATTTTATTAATCATGCCGGTCGTCGATCCCGCCTTGGGTGCAATAACTGTCATACCAGTTGCGCGGGGGGGGGCGGAAAAAAAGTGTTTTTCTATCCTTTTGCTCTGTTCGAAATTATACATTTAAAATTGTTTTTAGAAGTTTCAGTATCAGACTTGAGCGCTTTTCGTGGGATGACGCATGGCCTCTTGAACATGGTACCATCTATTTTGGAGCAGAATTTGCTCGAATTAATTGCATGCCAGTGTGAGTTTATGCTGCTCCTCTCACTTCCCGAGCTCTCTCACTGTCTCTGCCCTCGCTCTGCACACGCACGCGAAGGAACAAAGGGAATTTCGCCCTGAAGTAGAGGGTATAAATGCAGTCAGGCATAAAATATTCAACATGAGACATGTGCGAAGCGCGATTCCGCTATGGAAGCAGGCAAGTGTGAGTGTGTCCAAGTTGTCACGCCTATATGCTTTGTTCAGAAGTGAGCGAAGTACCGTGTAATAAGGCGATGTTGATTCCAATTATATTTTAGGTTCCCTAATGAATTATTTTGAACAGTGATATGAAATAAATAAAAGGTACGAAGTCGTTTCTTGTGTTTTTTTTTGCTGGGTACGCAGAAGGTATGAGAGGAATTTGTTTAATGTTTTTTCCGCATGTCGGAGCGAACCCGCTTGACTTCTTCGCTTGCGCGTGCGGAGGGAAGGGAAGAGAAATTGAGAAAGTGGGTTGGAGGACGAGAGAGCAGCGTGCGCGCGCAGATGCACGCAATGGAGTGAGTAAATTTCGCTGCGAAATAGGGCGCCTTGTTTGGAGTGGCCTATGGTTGGCCTACAGTTCGTTTCGTCCTTTTTCCTTGGTATTGTTTTCGCATTGCTTTTTTCAACATGGAGATTCTGAAAACAGGCCAGTTGGGGGTACTTCGAAAGAAACTCTACTATTCGGAATGGTCGCCATCAGCTCTCGTGAATTAAATATTGGAGGTTGGGAGTATCTCGAGAATTGAACAATGTTCTGCGTGCGGAATGTTGTTTACCATAGTTTGGTTTCTAAAAAACACCTTCGTCACTGATGCGCAGAAGATTTCTGTGACTTGTTAAGCATCAGTGTGGTTGGGACGGGAGCGAGCATCAGCGACTGCTCAGGTGTTCCACCTTCTTGGACTTCCTTATTTTCTAAATGGAATTGGTTTGCTCACACGCATGTACTGGCACACCTGCGTTCGTGTAATGTTATGGAATCAGGGATGTGCGTAATTACGACTAACGTCTAACGAATTTAACGACTAACGGGCTTTTTGCGTGTTACGACTAACGACTAACGTCTAACGAAATGAAAAAATTTTCGTAAGCAATCCCAAAAATCGTTAGAAAATCAATAACATTCACATCGAGCTCCAACCCATGGATTACATCAGGATTGATATGTAGTTTCCTGTTGCTTGTTCGAGGTGGGTGTTGCAGAATAAATTAATCCTTCAATATTTATTCTTTATACTGACACTAATTCGCATTTCTGGAATCCGACATTATGACCCCAACCGAACGCTGCGCAGGATCCGGCGCAGCTTTTGTGCGACCGCATGTCGGTCGCGCGACTTTATGTTAGGGTTACTGAACTAGTTCCGACACTGATCGACTCCAACTGAGATTTTTTACAGAGGGCACTATCAGAGGTGATACGAGGACTACGTTAAGCAATAGGGAGCTGGGGTACTTATTGCTTTAACACCACGAAAATCTAATGTTAGTACTAAGTACTTAATGCTTCGAGATATGGGATTTCTATAAAGTGGTGCTGGAACACCTCAAAAGGGTGAAATTTTCATTTAGGTGCTAATTTCTTCCGACCTTTCCCCCATTATGGAAACAAGCTCTAAACCACGCGCGCGCTCTGCTCGCGACGATGAGCAAAGAACAATTAGTGCAAAGTCGGTGCAGTTCTCCGTGTTGTCACCATGGTCTTAATTTTATATAACTTCGTATAGCGCAAAACGGCAATTTTTTTTGAAGAAAACGAAGAGCTCAAGGTTTCTTCGTTTTCCCATATTCTTTTCTCGCCGGAAAAAAAAGACAAAAATTGATAAACACACGCCCTCGAGAATTGGCTTTTCATTCATATTTTTAATTGGTTTACAGCTCAATCTAAGTTCTCTACCGAGAATGTTTTGTGTGTTCAATGGCCATGAATGTTTTGGAAATCACACATCTCTTCATGCCTTTCTTCTTTTTTTTACTCATAAGAGTTTCTCTGACTAAACTCAGCTTATTTGCAAAGCCTAGAATTTTAACGACTAACGATTAACGACTAACGAGGGTTTTGGCCGGTTGAACGACTAACGACTAACGAATTGCAAAATTTCTATTACGCACATCCCTGTATGGAATGCCCACACATACACACAGCAATCCTGATTTTTTCGGATAACGGCTGTGGTTCTTTCTTCGTTTAGTTTATATGTATTTTGCTGCTTGCGTGTCTTCCTTCATTTCGAAGTCGAGAAAGAAACAGCTGTTCCGTGCGAGCCTTTCTGACGATCAATCGGATGTCTAGCATTGCGAAGGCTACTGTTAGCTTTCAACCTTAGGCTGCATGTTCCTCACACTTGCCCAAAGAGCATTTATTTATAGTATCTTTCGATCTCTTGGATGACTTCCTATTTTCTTCTTTTTTTCCCTCAACTCCAACTGTTGCAGAACAATCTCTTCTTGCTACATGTTTAGCCTACAGTTTACCACAATGTTAAAAGGACATGGTGTGGTTGCACATGTTTAGACTACAGTTTACCGCAATGTTAAAAGGACATGGTGTGGTTGCGGTCACACACTAAAACTACGGTGGAAGACGCCAGATTTTATTATCGATCGATAGCACAACTGATTTTCTGGGTAAGCTACGGTTTTTCTTTTTTTTTCTTCTTTGCTTCGGCATTATTTTTGTTTCTCTTAGAATATTGCGAATAGAGGCTTTTCTTAATGTGCGAGAGCAATTTGCCGTATTTTTCGATTTCAAAACAGAATTTTGAAAAAAAAACACTTCGAAGCCCGAACAAAAGGCTAGTTTCTCTCACGCACTAGGAATAGCCCCTATTCGCAATATTTAAACAGCTAGAAACAAAAATAATGCCGAAACAAACAAGAGGAAAAAAAGAAAAACCGTAACTTACTCAGAAAATCAGCTGTGCTGTCGATCGACAATGAAATCTGGCATCTTCCACCATAGTTTTAGAGTGTAAGACCGCAACCGCACCATGTCCTGTTAACATTGCGGTGAACTGTAGCTCCTTCATTTTGAGCGGTCGCCAGAGATTCCCTACGGACTGAAAATGGGTTAGTATTCCTTTTCTCACTTCGGGATGTTCCAGATTTTTATCAAGTTTATTTTTGACTGCCCTCGTTTTCGGATTAAGCGCGGCATTATGTACCTACTTCTGTAATAAAGTTTTTTCTCACTTCGGGATATTCCAGATGTATCGAATTTTATCATCAAAACAATCTATCTATCCTGAGGTATAACTAATTCTTGAGGAATCATAATTATAAAAGACCAATGGATTTTACTGAAATCGTTGCGTAACAGTGCAGGCGGCTCGGATCGCTTAGATATTTTTGGTTCCTTATTAAGCCTTAGCGCAAACTCGGTCCACATGACGTCGGCAAGAGTCCTAGTGATACTTTGCGTTTCCCATTTAAGGTTGGCCCAAACTCGGTGCTCCTATGTTATAGCAAATGGCACCGAGCTTGCGCCAGCTTCCAATAAGGAACGCAAAAAATCGATAGGATCCATGCCGACGGTATGTTATAACGCCGAGTTTGCGTCAACGCACAATGGGGAACCGAAAGTATGAGTTCAATCCGTGCCGAATATACTTATGGCTCACCCCATTAATGCAAAGATGTAAAAATCAAAACTAGTCTGACAAAAAACTATACAAAAGTTTCCTTACCTGCGGACCACATTGGCAGCCGAGAAAAAAAGCAATTTTTAATTACTGGCTATATTTGTGTAGGACATGCAGTGCCCATGATATGAAGTACATGAAGGGCTCTCCTTACGTCTTGATTTTTTTTAATTTCTATCTTATTGTCTGGTTTGAAATGTTTACATGCGTCTCCTGTCGATGTTACGGATCTCTGCATGTTTTCCCTCCATCTATTCTGAATGGAATCACGTCCACCCTCTATCTTCATGGTTTTTTGTGGGCGGCATTCGCTTTTGTATCAATCAATCTGTTTTTGTTCGTTTAATGCTCTCTCCTGCCCTCAATTTCTGTCTCTAGATCTCTTTTGGCATGCGACAGCAGGTTTCCCATGATTGATTCACATTTTGCGACAAGTTTCTGAACGTCGTATTGATCGATTCCGAATGCTAACGGTTTTTTGTAAAGTAAATCATATTTTCGGCCACAAAGCATTGTGTCGCCCAAGGGTCGTTCTTTAAAGTATTGAAGGTTCCCTGAGTTTCATAATTTGACGACTTCTGTTAATAGTATAGCAGAAACTCCAGTTGAACGTTTTATGACAACGTTTCGGGCCTAAGCCCTTCTTCAGGTCAACTGAAATACAAATAAAAAACATCGAAAAACTTTAACATCAACAGAGGCTGCTGACCGACCTGTTGTGGTGAAGGGTGTACTGTGTCAACCACAACCAAGGAGCCCAATGCTTTCTAAATAGGTAGGGTGAGAGGGAGTAGATGGTGTTTTGCCGTTACATCCCACCTACCTCTATATGGACATGGGCAGTAAATGAAGAGATGGGGTCTCACATGATAACTGTGATATTGGTGAAAGGGTTTGGATGAATCGTTGATTATCCACTAGCTCGCCACTGTTATAAAGTGATAAGCCTCATCGCGGGTCTCGCCGATGTAAAACTCCTGACAGTCCTCCCTCTCACCCTACCGAGCCAGACCACTCTTTTTGCGGATGGACGAACACAGAAGAGCACTGAGAGCCTCACAAAGCCACTCAGAAAGCCCGTTCTCGAAGCATCGCACTTTAAGACACACGCTGGAACAACCACCTCAGCTTAAAGTCACAATCCTTCACAGAAATATCTCGGATACAGTAGAGAGGAAGATAAGGGAGGCAATGGAGATAAGGAGGCTGAAACCGCCGATCAACAACAAAGAGGAAATGAAACCCTACCTCTCACCCTACCTATTTAGAAAGCATTGGACTCCTTGGTTGTGGTTGACACAGTACACCCTTCACCACAACAGGTCGGTCAGCAGCCTCTGTTGATGTTAAAGTTTTTCGATGTTTTTTATTTGTATTTCAGTTGACCTGAAGAAGGGCTTAGGCCCGAAACGTTGTCATAAAACTTTCAACTGAAGAGTTTCTGCTATACTATTAACAGAGGTCGTTCTTTGATAAGAAAAATTGTATGTATAGTGGAGTCCACCAGGAGTGTCTCATTTACTTATCAATAAGAAGCGGTCGGCTGGGGATCAATGTGCATGAATCCCATACCAGCACGCTCGATACCGAATGAGCGAGAGCGGTTGTGCTGCAACGAGTTTCATGTTCATTGATCTCCAATCGACCGCTTCTCATTGATAAGTAAATGAGACACTCTTGGTGGACTCCACTATAGCTTCAGTTGCCTTCTGAACAAATTTTCTTTGATTTGTTACACATCTCCTGCTCTAACCTTCTGTTACTGGATGTTGAACCGACATAATTTTCAGTTGCACTCTCTAAAAATTATACTTGGGCAAAACTGTAAAAATTTTCGAATATATTCGAAAATCGTCCGATTTTAAAAATTAGTTTTGAGCTGTCATTTACTGTGACTATCACTTAGTAGAAATATTCATCGGCCTACCACGCTTCATACGGCACGCGCGGGCGTGGCGTTGATGTATTAATAGCCAGACGCCTCGCCCGCGTCCCACGCGCGTGCAGGCTCAGGCGTACGGTGTGACGATCACAGAGGGGGGGGGGGGCGCAGCCTTAGACGCCGGGTGGGGGGGGGGGGTTCGCAGGCCCCCGGTCCGTCATCATGCCAAAAATTTCCCTCCCACCGTACCTAGCAATTTTTTTCTAAAAAAGGCGATTTGCGGCAATTTTGCGCGCACAAAGCGCCGCATAGCCATACGTGTTTCAGAGTCCCACGAATTCAATTTTGATGACATTTTGAACAGCTTTCAGCGAGTACCATACAAGAGTGATACGAAATAACTGAGTCAATACCCGAAACCAGTCAAAATAGTATATTTCCACATTAAATTTCGTCTTTGTGAACTGATCAGACGGTCACCATATGAAGAATCTGACACGTTTCGACCTATGGCCATTGGGAATCACAGAAAGAAATACAAGTATTACGATGAATCCCCGGAGTCAGAAAGACTTCACATACCACTGCATTAGCCTCACTAACAGGAACATGAAAATTCGTGCTTTGCAACTCCCCACAGGCTTTGAATGAATCCTTAGAAGCCCGTCAATTTCGTTCTATCTCGAGAGCAGGCTCCACTTCAGGGGCCCATTTTACCACTTTGTTGTCCGTAGAAAGTTAAAAAAGGTACGGTACGAAGATACACGCCATTGCATCGAACAGTGAAATTATCGAAATTACGTCTTTTCCAAACCATCGTATAACTGAGGTAGCAGGTCGAAAATCGTGAAACGGACGTCAGATTCGTCTCCAGCGTCCTGAATTGGACCCCTAGGCAAAATTTCAGCCAAATCCGAGATACTGGCCAAAGATCGGGAAACCGCATCGCGACTTGCACGCCTGGAGAGGTGAAAAAAATAGTTCTTCTGGATCGGGCTGTTGTAGTGTTTCATTTGAAGAGGACCATTAAAAAAGCTGTTGGCCGAGTCCCAGGTCGATCCGACTATTTTGAGCCGATTAAGGCCGGTGTGACGGCTGTAAATGTGATGGTGTGATTTGAGCCTTAAAAACAGGCCTCATCACACCGTGTGATTTTTGTGATAAATTCCTCTAGATCAGTTTTTGAAGCTTTATCAGATAGACAAGTGAGAAAACTACTTGGTTAGTCCTTCCAGAGGCCAAGCAGTTTACGATGAGTGTGTCATTCGGGGCGCTGAAAAAACAAAAAAACGCTGTCTGGACTTACCCGTCAGGAGAGGTTGAAATTTTTTTCTGGATCGGGCTGCTGTAGTGTTAGTTTCGAAGAGGACCATTTAAAAAAGCTGTCGGCCGAGTCTAAGGTCGATCCGATCATATTGAGCCGATTACGGCCGGTGTGACTTGACCTATAACGTCCGTTTTGCTGAAAAATCGTTTGGAAGCATTGTTCGGAAGAGATCGCTCAAATTGGTTCACACAAAGGGTTAAAGTGACAACCTCGATAGGAGGGGGGCCGCACCGGATCCAAAGCTGGAGGAGGGGGGGGGGGCGCACCTCTCACTGGCCGATCACACCGTTACCCTGCGCGCGTGACTCCCACTCTGCCATGGTGGCGGCCGTAACTACTTTTTCGTTATTTTCATTATTAATCCGTCTTCAATTTCATTTTGTTCATTAATAATTAATTTTAGTGATATCTTCTGCTACTATGATAGTGATCGCATGTACAGATTTTGCTTGCTCGGCAAAATTAGGACCCATTTTAATCCGCTCCGCCATAGCGTCGCCGCTGGAGTGTTCATAGTCTCCGCAGGCGCGTCACGCACGTTTAGCACAAGACGCTTGGCTTCAGGCGAGGCTTGACCACCACTATACCTTTTTGGGGAAGCGCCTTATTGCACCTAAGCGCCGAGACCATAGCGCCGCTCTCAAGACCTACGACCACGCCACGGCGCGGTCTAGGCAAATTTGTTGCTGCCGAGCTTGCACGACTTGAGGGGGGGGGGGGCAGGGTTGAACACGCGAGCTTGAAACCCTTACGCTTTTTCGCGCTTTTGCCGCCGCGTTTGAGCTGCAATGAAGCCAGTGTTTTGGAAATTGGCCGGAAGTTGGCTACTAGCTTCTTTCCACATGAGAATGCTGGCGAAATCGATTCGCGATCGGAACTGGTAACGAGACAAAGAAAACGCGGCAAACGTCGCTATAACGGTAATAACGATCGAGAACTTTTCTCCGCCACCAGCATTTAGCATTTTTCTTATGGAGCGGCATTTGACGCGGCAGCAAAGGTATGAAAGGGGCGTTAGACCAATAGTATAGTTTTGCGGCACGGGGTCGCGTCCCTCTGCACAGCAACAGCGACCACCTCCCGCCCTTTAAATCTGTCACAGTGCGCTGCACAGTGACAGCGACAGTGGCAACGACAGGCATAGGCACATTTGCAGTATGTCAGCCCTCCACGACACGTCGCTGCGACGGACACGCGACAACTGTTCCTACGACGGCCAGTGCCATTGCTCCGATGCTGGTCCCGCATTTGTGTTAAATACCGTGAATGTCGCTCATGGCAGCGACAATGTATACCATTGACCTTAGGCGACGTTTATACTTCCGCTGCCGAGCGGCGCGGCGAAGGGCAATCCTACAATATCGATCGTGCCGCGTGACCAATATTATATAAATGCACTTCGCCGCACCGCTCGGCGGCGGAAGTACAAACGACCCCTAATATCGTTCGTGCCGCGCCGTGCACGGCTGCGCGTAACTGAACTTTGTAATCTCGTTAATCGTAAATTGTAAGTTTTCAAATTCCTCGTAATTCGCAAATCGTAATTCTTAAGGCCTGAGCAAAACCAAACCTCTCCAGCCGCGAAGACCACTCCAAGCTAGTGTTTCTAGAGTAGTCATTCTGAAAATTGGGCTCCGCAGAAAAGGTCAAGGATTAGGCATTGCTCTAAAATGTCGTGAAATTGTTCCATTAGATTTGGCTATCAAACTGATTTCCTAAATGTAGTGAAATTGTTGAATCGATTCGGCTGTTGTTGGTATATGCAGACAACATAATCATTAAATGTAGTGAAATTGTTGCAAACGGATTTGGCAGAAGCTCTATGAATTATCGGAGTCAAATCACGCGTTAAAAGGTCCTCTGGCGAGCAATTAAAAACAAAGAGAAAAAAAACTACTTCCTCAATTAACAATGCTGAACGAAATGTGGCCTTCTGGGCTAGAAATAAGGTTTTCGAATGTTATTCTGCCTTTTCAGTGTAGCTCTAACTAAGGTACCAGACCTTCCCTCACCGATTAGATAAAAATCATGTGTCTTCGTGTCCTCGATGCTTTCACGGTTCACATTGGATGGGAACGTTTTTGTTGCTAGACTTATTCTTGTTCTCATTTGATTCAATATGCGCTCCAAACAAAACCCCTTCTGACGCGTGATTTGACTGTGATAATTCATAGAGCTCCTGCCAAATCCGTTTGCAACAATTTCACTACATTTAGGAAATCAGTGCGATAGCCAAATCTAATGGAACAATTTCACGACATTTTAGAGCAATGCCAAATCCTCAACTTTTCTGCGGAGCCCAACTATCAGAAATTTCACAACTTTTTCCAAGGGTTTCCCTTCTAGAATATCGTCAAGCTCTAAAAGTCAAGTTATTTTTTTTCGGAAACATAGTGGTAGAAATGAAGAAACAACCGCTCCGTTGCTAAGACTGCAAGATAATGGTTGCGATGCGGCTTCCTACAAATAAGATACAAGGCTTATACTTTTTGAATTTAAAAGTCGAAAAATTGAAGAAATGAGTTTTAAAATTACCCAGATGTACAGGGTCTAGGCACTGTCCTAGACGGGGGGGGGGCACCCACCATTCAAGACAGAAATGAAATGAAACGCCAATTGGTAAGGCTACCCAGTCGAAGTACTTCCATACTTAGAAAAACAATGATTGATAGCGCAGTATCAGGCATCTTTTATCAGAGTTTTTCATCATTTCTATGAGTAAATCTTGGATGGCCCTACCCCGTCTAGGATTGACCCAGGGTCCTGCACTTTCCTACTGAGGTTCTGCACACATTCTACGACGTCCTTCACACCCCTACTAAGGTCCTGCACACGTCCATGATGTCCTGCACACTCGTACTGAGGTCCTGCACACTTTCTACGACGTTCTGCATACCCCTACTGGGGTCCTGCACAGGTTCCATTATGTCCTGCACACTCCTACTAAGGTCCTTCACACGTTCCATGATGTCCTGCACACTCGTACTGAGGTCCTGCACACTTTCTACGACGTTCTGCATACCCCTACTGGGGTCCTGCACAGGTTCCATTATGTCCTGCACGCTCCTAAGGTCCTGCACACGTTCCATGATGTCCTGCACACTCGTACTGAGGTCCTGCACACTTTCTACGACGTTCTGCATATCCCTACTGGGGTCCTGCACAGGTTCCATGATGTCCTGCACCCTCCTACTGAGGTCCTGCACACCCTCCATGATGTCCTGCACACCTCTACTGGGGTCCTGCACAGGTCCCATGATGTCCTGCACACTTCTACTAAGGTCCTGCACACGTTCCATGATGTCCTGCACACTCGTACTGAGGTCCTGCACACTTTCTACGACGTTCTGCGTACCCCTACTGGGGTCCTGCACAGGTTCCATTATGTCCTGCACACTCCTACTAAGGTCCTTCACACGTTCCATGATGTCCTGCACACTCCTGCTGAGGTCCTGCATACTCCTACTAAGGTCCTGCACACGTTCCATGATGTCCTGCACACTCGCACTGAGGTCCTGCACACTTTCTACGACGTTCTGCATACCCCTACTGGGGTCCTGCACAGGTTCCATTATGTCCTGCACACTCCTACTAAGGTCCTTCACACGTTCCATGATGTCCTGCACACTCGTACTGAGGTCCTGCACACTTTCTACGACGTGCTGCATACCCCTACTCGGGTCCTGCACAGGTTCCATGATGTCCTGCACACTCCTACTGAGGTCCTGCACACATTCTACGACGTCCTGCACACCCCAACTGGGGTCCTGCACAGGTCCCATGATGTCCTGCACACTCCTACTAAGGTCCTGCACACGTTCCATGATGTCCTGCACACTCGTACTGAGGTCCTGCACACTTTCTACGACGTCCTGCACACCCCTACTGGGGTCCTGCACAGGTTCCATGATGTCCTGTACCCTCCTACTGAGGTCCTGCACACGTTCCATGATGTCCTGCACACCCCTACTGGGGTCCTGCACAGGTCCCATGATGTCCTGCACACTCCTACTAATGTCCTGCACACGTTCCATGATGTCCTGCACACTCCTGCTGAGGTCCTGCACACGTTCCATGATGTCCTGCACACTCGTACTGAGGTCCTGCACACTTTCTACGACGTTCTGCATACCCCTACTGGGGTCCTGCACAGGTTCCATGATGTCCTGCACCCTCCTACTGAGGTCCTGCACACATTCTACGACGTCCTGCACACCCCAACTGGGGTCCTGCACAGGTCCCATGATGTCCTGCACACCCCTACTAAGGTCCTGCACACGTTCCATGATGTCCTGCACACTCGTACTGAGGTCCTGCACACTTTCTACGACGTCCAGCACACCCCTACTGGGGTTCTGCACAGGTTCCATGATGTCCTGCACACTCCTACTGAGGTCCTTCACACGTTCCATGATGTCCTGCACACTCCTGCTGAGGTCCTGCACACTCCTACTAAGGTCCTGCACACGTTCCATGATGTCCTGCACACTCGTACTAAGGTCCTGCACACTTTCTACGACGTTCTGCATACCCCTACCGGGGTCCTGCACAGGTTCCATGATGTCCTGCACACTCGTACTGAGGTCCTGCACACTTTCTACGACGTTCTGCATACCCCTACTGGGGTCCTGCACAGGTCCCATGATGGCCTGCACACTCCTACTAAGGTCCTGCACACGTTCCATGATGTCCTGCACACTCCTGCTGAGGTCCTGCACACTCCTACTAAGGTCCTGCACACGTTCCATGATGTCCTGCACACTCGTACTGAGGTCCTGCACACATTCTACGACGTCCTGCACACCCCAACTGGAGTCCTGCACACGTTCCATGATGTCCTGCACACTTAGTGAGGTCCTGCACACTTTCTACGACGTCCAGCACACCCCTACTGGGGTCCTGCAGAGGTTCCATGATGTCCTGCACACCCCTACTGGGGTCCTGCACGGGTCTCATGATATCCTGCACACTCCTACTAAGGTCCTGCACACGTTCCATGATGTCCAGCACACTCGTACTGAGGTCCTGCACACTTTCTACGACGTTCTGCATACCCCTACCGGGGTCCTGCACAGGTTCCATGATGTCCTGCACACTCGTACTGAGGTCCTGCACACTTTCTACGACGTTCTGCATACCCCTACTGGGGTCCTGCACAGGTCCCATGATGTCCTGCACATCCTACTAAGGTCCTGCACACGTTCCATGATGTCCTGCACACTCGTACTGAGGTTCTGCACACTTTCTACGACGTCCTGCACACCCCTACTGGGGTCCTGCACAGGTTCCATGATGTCCTGCACACTCCTACTGAGGTCCTGCACACGTTCCATGATGTCCTGCACATCCCTACTGGGGTCCTGCACAGGTCCCATGATGTCCTGCACACTCCTACTAAGGTCCTGCACACGTTCCATGATGTCCTGCACACTCGTACTGAGGTCCTGCACACTTTCTACGACGTCCAGCACACCCCTACTGGGGTCCTGCACAGGTTCCATGATGTCCTGCACACTCCTACTGAGGTCCTTCACACGTTCCATGATGTCCTGCACCTTCCTGCTGAGGTCCTGCACACTCCTACTAAGGTCCTGCACATGTTCCATGATGTCCTGCACACTCGTACTAAGGTCCTGCACACTTTCTACGACGTTCTGCATACCCCTACCGGGGTCCTGCACAGGTTCCATGATGTCCTGCACACTCGTACTGAGGTCCTGCACACTTTCTACGACGTTCTGCATACCCCTACTGGGGTCCTGCACAGGTCCCATGATGTCCTGCACACTCCTACTAAGGTCCTGCACACGTTCCATGATGTCCTGCACACTCGTACTGAGGTCCTGCACACTTTCTACGACGTTCTGCATACCCCTACTGGGGTCCTGCACAGGTTCCATGATGTCCTGCACACTCGTACTGAGGTCCTGCACACTTTCTACGACGTTCTGCATACCCCTACTGGGGTCCTGCACAGGTTCCATGATGTCCTGCACACCCCTACTGGGGTCCTGCACAGGTCCCATGATGTCCTGCACACTCCTACTAAGGTGCTGCACACGTTCCATGATGTCCTGCACACAATCTACGACGTCCTGAACACCCCAACTGGGGTCCTGCACAGGTCCCATTATGTCCTGCACACTCCTACTAAGGTCTTGCACACGTTCCATGATGTCCTGCACACTCCTACTAAGGTCCTGCACACGTTCCATGATGTCCTGCACACTCGTACTGAGGTCCTGCACACATTCTACGACGTCCTGCACACCCCAACTGGGGTCCTGCACACGTTCCATGATGTCCTGCACACTTACTGAGGTCCTGCACACTTTCTACGATGTCCAGCACACCCCTACAGGGGTCCTGCAGAGGTTCCATGATGTCCTGCACACCCCTACTGGGGTCCTGCACGGGTCTCATGATGTCCTGCACACTCCTACTAAGGTCCTGCACACGTTCCATGATGTCCAGCACACTCGTACTGAGGTCCTGCACACTTTCTACGACGTTCTGCACACCCCTACCGGGGTCCTGCACAGGTTCCTAGATGTCCTGCACACTCGTACTGAGGTCCTGCACACTTTCTACGACGTTCTGCATACCCCTACTGGGGTCCTGCACAGGTCCCATGATGTCCTGCACACTCCTACTAAGGTCCTGCACACGTTCCATGATGTCCTGCACACTCCTGCTGAGGTCCTGCACACTCCTACTAAGGTCCTGCACACGTTCCATGATGTCCTGCACACTCGTACTGAGGTCCTGCACACTTTCTACGACGTTCTGCATACCCCTACTGGGGTCCTGCACAGGTTCCATGATGTCCTGCACACTCGTACTGAGGTCCTGCACACTTTCTACGACGTTCTGCATACCCTACTGGGGTCCTGCACAGGTTCCATGATGTCCTGCACACCCCTACTGGGGTCCTGCACAGGTCCCATGATGTCCTGAACACTCCTACTAAGGTCCTGCACACGTTCCATGATGTCCTGCACACAATCTACGACGTCCTGAACACCCCAACTGGGGTCCTGCACAGGTCCCATTATGTCCTGCACACTCCTACTAAGGTCTTGCACACGTTCCATGATGTCCTGCGCACTCCTACTAAGGTCCTGCACACGTTCCATGATGTCCTGCACACTCGTACTGAGGTCCTGCACACATTCTACGACGTCCTGCACACCCCAACTGGGAACCTGCACACGTTCCATGATGTCCTGCACACTCTTACTGAGGTCCTGCACACTTTCTACGACGTCCAGCACACCCCTACTGGGGTCCTGCAGAGGTTCCATGATGTCCTGCACACCCCTACTGGGGTCCTGCACGGGTCTCATGATGTCCTGCACACTCCTACTAAGGTCCTGCACACGTTCCATGATGTCCAGCACACTCGTACTGAGGTCCTGCACACATTCTACGACGTCCTGCACACCCCAACTGGAGTGCTGCACACGTTCCATGATGTCCTGCACACTTACTGAGGTCCTGCACACTTTCTACGACGTCCAGCACACCCCTACTGGGGTCCTGCAGAGGTTCCATGATGTCCTGCACACCCCTACTGGGGTCCTGCACGGGTCTCATGATATCCTGCACACTCCTACTAAGGTCCTGCACACGTTCCATGATGTCCAGCACACTCGTACTGAGGTCCTGCACACTTTCTACGACGTTCTGCATACCCCTACCGGGGTCCTGCACAGGTTCCATGATGTCCTGCACACTCGTACTGAGGTCCTGCACACTTTCTACGACGTTCTGCATACCCCTACTGGGGTCCTGCACAGGTCCCATGATGTCCTGCACATCCTACTAAGGTCCTGCACACGTTCCATGATGTCCTGCACACTCGTACTGAGGTTCTGCACACTTTCTACGACGTCCTGCACACCCCTACTGGGGTCCTGCACAGGTTCCATGATGTCCTGCACACTCCTACTGAGGTCCTGCACACGTTCCATGATGTCCTGCACATCCCTACTGGGGTCCTGCACAGGTCCCATGATGTCCTGCACACTCCTACTAAGGTCCTGCACACGTTCCATGATGTCCTGCACACTCGTACTGGGGTCCTGCACACTTTCTACGACGTCCAGCACACCCCTACTGGGGTCCTGCACAGGTTCCATGATGTCCTGCACACTCCTACTGAGGTCCTTCACACGTTCCATGATGTCCTGCACACTCCTGCTGAGGTCCTGCACACTCCTACTAAGGTCCTGCACATGTTCCATGATGTCCTGCACACTCGTACTAAGGTCCTGCACACTTTCTACGACGTTCTGCATACCCCTACCGGGGTCCTGCACAGGTTCCATGATGTCCTGCACACTCGTACTGAGGTCCTGCACACTTTCTACGACGTTCTGCATACCCCTACTGGGGTCCTGCACAGGTCCCATGATGTCCTGCACACTCCTACTGGGGTCCTGCACGGGTCTCATGATATCCTGCACACTCCTACTAAGGTCCTGCACACGTTCCATGATGTCCAGCACACTCGTACTGAGGTCCTGCACACTTTCTACGACGTTCTGCATACCCCTACCGGGGTCCTGCACAGGTTCCATGATGTCCTGCACACTCGTACTGAGGTCCTGCACAATTTCTACGACGTTCTGCATACCCCTACTGGGGTCCTGCACAGGTTCCATGATGTCCTGCACATCCTACTGGGGTCCTGCACAGGTCCCATGATGTCCTGCACACTCCTACTAAGGTACTGAGTTCCATGATGTCCTGCACACTTTCTACGACGTCCTGAACACCCCTACTGGGGTCCTGCACAGGTTCCATGATGTCCTGCACACTCCTACTGAGGTCCTGCACACGTTCCATGATGTCCTGCACATCCCTACTAAGGTCCTGCACATTCTACGATGTCCTGCACACCCCTACTGGGGTCCTGCACACGTTCCATGATGTCCTGCACACTTACTGAGGTCCTGCACACTTTCTACGATGTCAGCACACCCCTACTGGGGTCCTGCACAGGTTCCATGATGTCCTGCACACCCCTACTGAGGTCCTGCACATGTTCCATGATGTCCTGCACCTTCCTGCTGAGGTCCTGCACACTCCTACTAAGGTCCTGCACATGTTCCATGATGTCCTGCACACTCGTACTAAGGTCCTGCACACTTTCTACGACGTTCTGCATACCCCTACCGGGGTCCTGCATAGGTTCCATGATGTCCTGCACACTCGTACTGAGGTCCTGCACACTTTCTACGACGTTCTGCATACCCCTACTGGGGTCCTGCACAGGTCCCATGATGTCCTGCACACTCCTACTAAGGTCCTGCACACGTTCCATGATGTCCTGCACACTCGTACTGAGGTCCTGCACACTTTCTACGACGTTCTGCATACCCCTACCGGGGTCCTGCATAGGTTCCATGATGTCCTGCACACTCGTACTGAGGTCCTGCACACTTTCTACGACGTTCTGCATACCCCTACTGGGGTCCTGCACAGGTTCCATGATGTCCTGCACACCCCTACTGGGGTCCTGCACAGGTCCCATGATGTCCTGCACACTCCTACTAAGGTGCTGCACACGTTCCATGATGTCCTGCACACAATCTACGACGTCCTGAACACCCCAACTGGGGTCCTGCACAGGTCCCATTATGTCCTGCACACTCCTACTAAGGTCTTGCACACGTTCCATGATGTCCTGCACACTCCTACTAAGGTCCTGCACACGTTCCATGATGTCCTGCACACTCGTACTGAGGTCCTGCACACATTCTACGACGTCCTGCACACCCCAACTGGGGTCCTGCACACGTTCCATGATGTCCTGCACACTTACTGAGGTCCTGCACACTTTCTACGATGTCCAGCACACCCCTACTGGGGTCCTGCAGAGGTTCCATGATGTCCTGCACACCCCTACTGGGGTCCTGCACGGGTCTCATGATGTCCTGCACACTCCTACTAAGGTCCTGCACACGTTCCATGATGTCCTGCACACTCGTCCTGAGGTCCTGCCCTTTTTCTACGACGTTCTGCATACCCCTACTGGGGTCCTGCACAGGTTCCATCATGTCCTGCACACTCGTACTGAGGTCCTGCACACTTTCTACGCCGTTCTGCATACCCTACTGGGGTCCTGCACAGGTTCCATGATGTCCTGCAAACTCCTACTGAGGTCCTGCACACGTTCCATGATGTCCTGCACACTCGTACTGAGGTCCCTGCACACTTTCTACGACGTTCTGCATACCCTTACTGGAGTCCTGCACAGGTTCCGTGATGTCCTGCCCACTCCTACTGAGGTCCTGAACACATTCTACGAAGTCCTGCATATCCCTACTGGAGTCCTGCACAAGTTCCTTGATGTCCTGCACACTCCTACTGGGGTCCTGCACAGGTCCCATGATATCCTGCACACTCCTACTAAGGTCCTGCACACGTTCCATGATGTCCTGCACACAATCTACGACGTCCTGATCACTGGGGTCCTGCACACGTTTCCCATTATGTCCTGCACACTCCTACTAAGGTCTTGCACACGTTCCATGATGTCCTGCACACTCCTACTAAGGTCCTGCACACGTTCCATGATGTCCTGCACACCCGTACTGAGGTCCTGCACACATTCTACGACGTCCTGCACACCCCTACTGAGGTCCTGCACACGTTCCATGATGTCCTGCACACTCGTACTGAGGTCCTGCACAGTTTCTACGACGTCCTGCACACCCCTACTGGGGTCCTGCACAGGTCCCATAATGTCCTGCGCACTCCTACTAAGGTCCTGCACGTTCCAGGTCCTGCACACTCCTGATGTCCTGCACACTCCTACTAAGGTCCTGCACACGTTCCATGATGTCCAGCACACTCGTACTGAGGTCCTGCACACTTTCTACGACGTTCTGCACACCCCTACCGGGGTCCTGCACAGGTTCCTAGATGTCCTGCACACTCGTACTGAGGTCCTGCACACTTTCTACGACGTTCTGCATACCCCTACTGGGGTCCTGCACAGGTCCCATGATGTCCTGCACACTCCTACTAAGGTCCTGCACACGTTCCATGATGTCCTGCACACTCCTGCTGAGGTCCTGCACACTCCTACTAAGGTCCTGCACACGTTCCATGATGTCCTGCACACTCGTACTGAGGTCCTGCACACTTTCTACGACGTTCTGCATACCCCTACTGGGGTCCTGCACAGGTTCCATGATGTCCTGCACACTCGTACTGAGGTCCTGCACACTTTCTACGACGTTCTGCATACCCCTACTGGGGTCCTGCACAGGTTCCATGATGTCCTGCACACCCCTACTGGGGTCCTGCAAGGTCCCATGATGTCCTGCACACTCCTACTAAGGTCCTGCACACGTTCCATGATGTCCTGCACACAATCTACGACGTCCTGAACACCCCAACTGGGGTCCTGCACAGGTCCCATTATGTCCTGCATACTCCTACTAAGGTCTTGCACACGTTCCATGATGTCCTGCACACTCCTACTAAGGTCCTGCACACGTTCCATGATGTCCTGCACACTCGTACTGAGGTCCTGCACACATTCTACGACGTCCTGCACACCCCAACTGGAGTCCTGCACACGTTCCATGATGTCCTGCACACTTAGTGAGGTCCTGCACACTTTCTACGACGTCCAGCACACCCCTACTGGGGTCCTGCAGAGGTTCCATGATGTCCTGCACACCCCTACTGGGGTCCTGCACGGGTCTCATGATGTCCTGCACACTCCTACTAAGGTCCTGCACACGTTCCATGATGTCCAGCACACTCGTACTAAGGTCCTGCACACTTTCTACGACGTTCTGCATACCCCTACCGGGGTCCTGCACAGGTTCCATGATGTCCTGCACATTCCTACTGAGGTCCTGCACACATTATACGACGTCCTGCACACCCCAACTGGGGTCCTGCACAGTTCCCATGATGTCCTGCACACTCCTACTAAGGTCCTGCACATGTGCCATGATGTCCTGCACACTCGTACTGAGGTACTGCACACTTTCTACGTCATCCTGCACACCCCTACTGGGGTCCTGCACAGGTTCCATGATGTCCTGCACACTCCTACTGAGGTCCTGCACACGTTCCATGATGTCCTGCACATCCCTACTGGGGTCCTGCACAGGTCCCATGATGTCCTGCACACTCCTACTAAGGTCCTGCACACGTTCCATGATGTCCTGCACACTCGTACTGAGGTCCTGCACACTTTCTACGACGTCCTGCACACCTACTGGGGTCCTGCACAGGTCCCATGATGTCCCTGCACAGGTCCCTACTGAGGTCCTGCACACGTTCCATGATGTCCTGCACACTCCTGCTGAGGTCCTGCACACTCCTACTAAGGTCCTGCACACGTTCCATGATGTCCTGCACACTCGTACTGAGGTCCTGCACACTTTCTACGACGTTCTGCATACCCCTGCTGGGGTCCTGCACAGGTTCCATGATGTCCTGCACACTCGTACTGAGGTCCTGCACACTTTCTACGACGTTCTGCATACCCTACTGGGGTCCTGCACAGGTTCCATGATGTCCTGCACACCCCTACTGGGGTCCTGCACAGATCCCATGATGTCCTTCACACTCCTACTAAGGTCCTGCACACGTTCCATGATGTCCTGCACACAATCTACGACGTCCTGAACACCCCAACTGGGGTCCTGCACAGGTCCCATTATGTCCTGCACACTCCTACTAAGGTCTTGCACACGTTCCATGATGTCCTGCGCACTCCTACTAAGGTCCTGCACACGTTCCATGATGTCCTGCACACTCGTACTGAGGTCCTGCACACATTCTACGACGTCCTGCACACCCCAACTGGGAACCTGCACACGTTCCATGATGTCCTGCACACTCTTACTGAGGTCCTGCACACTTTCTACGACGTCCAGCACACCCCTACTGGGGTCCTGCAGAGGTTCCATGATGTCCTGCACACCCCTACTGGGGTCCTGCACAGGTCTCATGATGTCCTGCACACTCCTACTAAGGTCCTGCACACGTTCCATGATGTCCTGCACACTCGTACTGAGGTCCTGCACACTTTCTACGACGTCCAGCACACTACTGGGGTCCTGCACAGGTTCCATGATGTCCTGCACACTCCTACTGAGGGTCCTGCACACGTTCCATGATGTCCTGCACACCCCTACTGGGTCCTGCACAGGTCCCATGATATCCTGCACACTCTTACTGAGTACTGCACACTTTCTACGACGTCCCAGCACACTCCTACTGGGGTCCTGCAGAAGGTTCCATAATGTCCTGCACACTCCTACTGAGGTCCTGCACACGTTCCATGATGTCCTGCACACTCGTACTGGGGTCCTGCACACATTCTACGACGTCCTGCACACCCTACTAAGGTCCTGCACACGTTCCATGATGTCCTGCACACTCTTACTGAGGTCCTGCACACTTTCTACGACGTCCAGCACACCCCTACTGGGGTCCTGCAGAGGTTCCATGATGTCCTGCACACCCCTACTGGGGTCCTGCACGGGTCTCATGATGTCCTGCACACTCCTACTAAGGTCCTGCACACGTTCCATGATGTCCAGCACACTCGTACTGAGGTCCTGCACACTTTCTACGACGTCCAGCACACCCCTACTGGGGTCCTGCACAGGTTCCATGATGTCCTGCACACTCCTACTGAGGTCCTGCACACGTTCCATGATGTCCTGCACACCCCTACTGGGTCCTGCACAGGTCCCATGATATCCTGCACACTCTTACTGAGGTACTGCACACTTTCTACGACGTCCAGCACACCCCTACTGGGGTCCTGCAGAGGTTCCATAATGTCCTGCACACTCCTACTGAGGTCCTGCACACGTTCCATGATGTCCTGCACACTCCTACTGGGGTCCTGCGCAGGTCCCATGTCCAGCACACTCCTACTAAGGTCCTGCACACGTTTCATGATGCCCTGCACACTCGTACTGAGGTCCTGCACACTTTCTACGACGTCCTGCACACACCTACTGGGGTCCTGCACAGGTCCCATGATGTCCTGCGCAATGCACAGGTCCCATGATGTCCTGCGCACTCCTACTAAGGTCCTGCACGTGTTCCATGATGTCCTGCACACCCCTACTGGGGTCCTGCTGTAGTTCCACGACGTCCTGCATACTCCTACTGTGGTCTCGCATAGTCAACCGACACTTCAGCACACCTTGCGACGCCTTCTCATCGATGGTGCGCTTGGAACGAACACGCGCCGCGCTCAAGAACATCCCTCCCGCACAGCGTCCTCTTCCAAGCCGGACGTTTGAAATACACCACCCTAGAGAGCGAGGTGTCTATATAGAGTCTCTAAGAAAACAGTGACTAATAACGAAAAAACCCGTCATTTTTATAAACTAATCTGGAGAGGCCGGTTTCCGAGTTTGAACCGCCCGTTAGGGGCCCAGAAGTCATTATGGTGAGTTCTGCCAATTATTTTCGGCATTCCCGTGGCGGATTACCCATAGTCACAACTTTTCAAGCGATTTGGTCCACGCCTTCCAAAAAATGGAATTCGACGGACGGAGGTGGAGGCGGAGGCCGTGGCCGTGGCGGAGGAGGTGGTGGAGAACGTTTTTGCGTACTTTGAGAGGTCATAGCTTTAGAAAGCGGGGACCATTTAGGATGAAAAGTTGCACACATATATAATTTCTTGCAGCGCATCGAATGGTGTACAGCTCATACCTCTGGTGACGGTATGAATAGGTGATCTCATTGTAGGGCATCCGCGCGGGAAGAGATCAAAGCCAAATCCTGGTGCGCGCTTCGCGCGCACCACAATTGTAGATTAACAAGCTCAATCTCTCCCTTCCGTATTTCGAGTAACAGTTTTTCTGGAACGCGAGGGTTTTGAAAGCTAAAATCCTGGTACTATCCATATTTGACTGACAGCTACATAATAAATGCGAAAACGAGAGAAAAACGATGAGCGTAGGCTGGCCATTCAAGCCAGCCTATCCCACCGATGGAACACATTGTACGGTGACGCAATATTTCACACGATCCAAGCGTGTGAGAACCCCGCATCGGGCGTGGGGTGAATAGGCCACGATGGTACTTTGATAGAGTGTAGTTGAACTTTCAAAGGTTGATAAAAAAAGAACTTCTAAAGAAATGGTGATGGCGCATTTCGATCATTCGAATTTCAAAAATTCGAATATGCTTTTAAAAAATATTCGACTTCGAATATTATTCGAAAGTCTATTTTTGAAATATTCGAATTTCGAATAGCATTCGAAAGCCCGTTTCCGAAATATTCGAATTTACTAATATTATTCGAAAACCAAAATTTTCGAATTTTGAATGATTCGAAATTGGAAAAATTATTCGAATATTTTTCGAATAATATAATTCGGTCCGAAGTATACTAAAACATTTCAAGCAGAGGACATCTTATGTGAGCCAACCGTAGATATCATATGTAGAGGACGAGAAGGTCTGTGATACCTATTGTACAGCCTACGCCGGAAAAAGTAAGCCGGGTGGGCGACCGCATCGCGCCATTAAAGCAACTTCAAGTGAATGAACATCGATCAAGTGATATCACGTTAGGCTTGATAAACCTTATCATTGTACGGGAATATAGTGTTATCCTGGTGCCTTTTGTCTGTCACGGTATGTACACAACACAACAAGAGTCTTCGAAATCTTCATCGAATTGCAAATGCTTTAAAATCTCCCGAAAGCAGGGTTCCGAAAAGTTTGTCACCTCATTTTCGGTTAGCTTATAGCTATAATAGTTAGAATTAAGGTGCGCGCGAAGCGCGCACCAGATTTGGTTTTGAATCGGCTACGCGCGCAACCCGTTTTCGAAATCTCAGTTCAGAGCCCAAAAAATGGTTAGGAGTGGTTTACTGGTTTTCGAGAAAAAAAATGAAAAACCACTCGTTTTTGTTGTTAATCTTCTTTTCTTTTTTCAGACGCCGTTCACAATCTTGCGGGTACACTTTAAATTGAGCTAGGAAGCTTATTTTTGGACAGGAGGTTGGAAATGGATGCAGGTCGCTCCTATTCCATTTTGAACTTGATACCTTTACTTTGAAGGGTACCTCAAAATCGTGGGTTCACATTCTTAATTAGCCGTGCAGCACGAAAACTACTTGGGCTTGCTACGGCTGTGGAGACCAGGCTGTGTGGGCGGATCTGTAGCCAATTAACAAAGGTCGTTGGGGGTAAGTGCTGGACTTGTCAGAATTCGTACTTATGACACGTCATCGATCGATAATCAATATTATCGATTTTCGCGCTTTCTGCACAAAATGCGGCGGAAAGTGGCGATTGCTGATGGGATAGGTTTTCTTGGTTGATTTCGCTCATCAGTCATTATCGGTAAATACCGATCAATGATATCGATTTCTTCGCTACTTGCACAAACTGCCGCAATGAGTGTTGATTGTTGATGGCTCTAAGTCACTTGTTTGGGAAATTCTTCTCATCATACAAGATCAAATATTAATGATCAACTAGCGAGACCTAGCGAAGTTTTCGCTCACAGAAACTTTTGCATGAGCCAACTACCTGAGACGGATTAGTTTGTTAGAACGGTGGTGACTGACTACCGTCTACCCAAAACTTGCTGTACGTATGGACTCTCCTGAGCAGGGCAGGGTGCCGTACATACACAGCAGGCCGTGGGGTTTCAGAATGTGGGATCATAAAGCAAAACATAAGAAGCCAGTGGTAAATCGTCGGTTGCTACCGGCACAAAATTCACAACCCCTTCTGTACTTCCTTCCCTTACGTCGCTACCCACTGCCCTTTCTTCCAATTTGTAAAGTTCACAAGCGATTATTCTCGCTTTACCGTCTCTATCATGATAAGGAAAAACATAATAAGATGTTTCCCTAGTTGACCAACATCATGCCCTTGTTCTCCATGAATGAAATAGGTAGGTGGTTGTTTATGTTTTTGTGGTGCAGGTTTTGATAAGCTCAGACTTGCAACATATATAAAACTGGTTTTTGGAAGTTAGGGATTCGAAATGACTGAGCGGTTGCAATGAGTGGCGAACAGAGAAGGTGCGGAAGTGGAGCTGCTGCTTGTTTCCTGAAACTGGCCAGAAAATGTCTCAGGAGTTCTGCGTCAATCTCAAAAAGCGTCGCAGGCTTCTCAAGATTCATGTTTTCCTATCTGTTTTCTTCTCCACAAAAGGTTAAGATTAAGCATTAAAAAATTTAAAAAAACCTTTTTTCAAATTCTACACTTTTGGTGACGTCCTGCGCACTCCCACTGCGGTCCTGCTAACTTTTGATGATCGGCACACTCCCACTCGGGACCTGTGCATTCTCTATGACGCCCTGCACACTCCAACTGGGGACTTGCGCACTCTCTATGACGTCCTGTACACTCCCGTTAGGGTTCTTTACACTTTCTACGACGCCCTGCACCCTACCATTTGGGTCCTGCACACTTTCTGTGACGTGCTGCACACTCCCGTTGGGGTCTTGCCCACATTCAATGACGTCCTGCACACTCCCACTGGGGTCCTGCACATTACTACTTAGAACCTGCGCACTTTCTATGACGTCCTGCGCACTGCGATTAGGGTTCTTCACGCTTTCTATGACGCCCTGCACCCTACCATTTGAGTCCTGCACACTTTCTGTGACGTGCTGCACACTCCCGTTGGGGTCCTGCACACATTCAATGACGTCCTGCACACTCCCACTGGGGTTCTGCACATTCCTACTCAGGACTTGCACACTTTCTATGACGCCCTGTACACTCCCACTGGGGTCCTGCACACTTTCCATGACGTCCTGCACACTTCCGCTGGGGTCCTGCACACTTTCTATGACGTCTTGCACACCCTCACTGGGGTCCTGCACACTTTCTATGACGTCCTGCACCCTACCATTTGGGTCCTGCACATTCCTACTTAGGACCTGCACACTTTCTATGACGCCCTGCACACTCCCACTGGGGTCCTGCACATTCCTACTTAGGACCTGCGCACTTTCTATGACGTCTTGCACACCCTCACTGGGGTCCTGCACACCTTTTATGACGCCCTGCACACTCCCACTGGGGTCCTGCACACTTTCTATGACGTCTTGCACACCCTCACTGGGGTCCTGCACACCTTTTATGACGCCCTGCACACTCCCACTGGGGTCCTGCACACTTTCTATGACGTCTTTCACACTCCCACTGGGGTCCTGCACACTTTCTATGACGCTCTGCACACTCCCACTGGGGTCCTGCACACTTTCTATGACGTCCTGCACCCTACCATTTGGGTCCTGCACACTTTCTGTGACGTGCTGCACACTCCCGTTGGGGTCCTGCACACTTTCTATGACTCCCTGCACACTCCCATTGGGGTTCTGCACACTTTCCAAGACGTCTTGCACACTCCCACTGGGGTCCTGCACACTCCCACTGGGGTCCTGCACATTCCTACTTAGGACCTGCACACTTTCTATGACGTCTTGCACACCCTCACTGGGGCCCTGCACACCTTTTATGACGCCCTGCACACTCCCACTGGGGTTCTGCCCACTTTCCAAGACGTCTTGCACACTCCCACTGGGGTCCTGCACACTTTCCATGACGTCTTGCACACTCCCACTGGGGTCCTGCACACTTTCTATGACGCCCTGCACACTCCCACTGGGGTCCTGCACACTTACTATGACGTCCTGCACACTTCCGATGGGGTCCTGCACACTTTCTATGACGTCCTGCACCCTACCATTTGGGTTCTGCACACTTTCTGTGACGTGCTGCACACTCCCGTTGGGGTCCTGCACACATTCAATGACGTCCTGCACACTCCCACTGGGGTTCTGCACATTCCTACTCAGGACTTGCACACTTTCTATGACGCCCTGCACACTCCCACTGGGGTCCTGCACACTTACTATGACGTCCTGCACACTTCCGCTGGGGTCCTGCACACTTTCTATGACGTCTTGCACACCCTCACTGGGGTCCTGCACACTTTCTATGACGTCCTGCACCCTACCATTTGGGTCCTGCACACTTTCTATGACGCCCTGCACACTCCCATTGGGGTCCTGCACACATTCAATGACGTCCTGCACACTCCCACTGGGGTTCTGCACATTCCTACTTAGGACCTGCACACTTTCTATGACGCCCTGCACACTCCCACTGGGGTCCTGCACATTCCTACTTAGGACGTGCGCACTTTCTATGACGTCTTGCACACCCTCACTGGGATCCTGCACACCTTTTATGACGCCCTGCACACTCCCACTGGGGTCCTGCACACTTTCTATGACGTCTTGCATACTCCCACCGGGGTCCTGCACACTTTCTATAACGCCCTGCACACTCCCACTGGGGTCCTGCACACTTTCTATGACGTCTTGCACACCCTCACTGGGGTCCAGCACACTTTTATGACGCCCTGCATTTTTAGCATCGCTAGACGACTCGCAAAAGTTATCATGACCCACGGCCAAAAGTGCGCTCCACGGACAAACTCGGTTGCCTCGAGGCACGTAAGAGGTGACTCGGGCTGATTTTTTGGTAATCGATAAATGTCGCACCCACCTAAATGTTGGTACCATTTCATACAAGTTTTGATCAGCCATTCCTAAGATATGCGGGACACATGCACACACATACACACATCGGGACATAACTGCTTTAAGTATAAGGATAATATCGAGTTCTCACATGTTGCACAAACTGCCGCAATGAGTGTTGATTGTTGATGGCTCTAAGTCACTTGTTTGGAAAATTCTTCTCATCATACAAGATCAAATATTAATGATCAATAATATCGAGTTCACACATGTTGCACAAAATGTGGCAATGAGTGGTATTTTCTATGATTGTGGGTCATAAGTTTAAAAAGGTGTACTCATACGATAATATCGTCTGTTAGATGTTTCATCATTCCAAAATGGAAATCGTGGAGCAGAATTGAAGTCAAAAAGGAAACCTTTGGGAAAAATATGTGAAATTTCTGAAAATTTAGCTTCCTGGCAAAAGTAACGATTTGGCAACGATATTAAGAAGTCAAAAAAATTTCAAAAAAATATTAAAAAATGATTTGGCGTAAAATAGCCGGACGTAATAAAAAAGGTAGGAAATGACGTGAATTAACTAAAAATACGACTTGGTAGTCAATGAGAGATGAGGGATCGAATTTTGAAAGCTTCTCCGTTAAACTTATCAAAACGAAATCAAGCGCGCAACGGAAACATTAAGCCATTTTTGAAGCTCCAATACGGCAATTAGCATTGGTCAAGCTAGGTGAACGCAACCAGGGATGTGCGGAATTTTCTGTTTTCTGTTTTCTGCCCATTGTTGGCCATTTTTTTCTTTTTTTTGTTTTCTGTAAAAATAGGCAGAATTGGACAGAAAACAGAAAAAAAACGTGTACCGCGATTTGCAGCAGGACTGTTTTTTTGGATTTTTCGAAGCTAAGCCGATAGGGTGAAGGTGTACTTCACACAGGCTCTCTGCAGTTGTTTACATCTCGCTGTAGTGGTTATCCATTAGGGCACGTGTGGCGTGGTGGGAGGAAACGGTGCTGTTCGCTGTACACGACCGGGTTCGATCCTCGCCGAGGTAAACCAAACCAACCAACCCTCCGGGATTCTTCAGTTGGTAACAGATTCATGTAGGGAGATGAAGGCACTCATTGGGAAGTCGGCTGGCCCGCGCAGTCCACTAAATAAGCACGAAACCCATTCCTCTGAATAAATGTGCCGCGTCAGTGCCGGCAAAGTACCGCGATCCTCGACTGCGTCGCGGTAGTTCCGCGATAGTGCCGCAGCGGCTCCGTGATCAAACGATTCCGCTGCCGTGCCTTGAGCCTCGACGTCGTGGCAATAGTACCGCAGTAGCTCCGCGTTAGAACCGCGCCGGCTCCTCGAAGATGCAGCAGCGAACCCGCGTGGAGTACGATGCACTGTCCTGTGTGGTAAAACAAAATTGTCGCCGGTTCAATATACCCAAGTTTGAGGTACATTCCGTGTTTCCTTGTCCTCAAAAGCGGCGGTAACCTCTGTCCTTATCAGACAAAGGACGTAACGACCGCAGGTGCGAATTTTCGTTCTTACAACTAGACCCCCTCTAGTTGTCTTATAATTCTTAAATAACTTCATATCAGACACTCTTCCAAAGCTGCTGCGGTGTTATCGTGGAGCCGAAGCGGTACTGTCGGCTCCCCGCTATGGCTCCGCGGTAGTGCCGCCGCGGCTCCGCGACAGTGCCGCTTCGGTGCCTGCACGCGCCAAAGTGGCACTATCGCGAAGCCGCAGCGGCAATTTTTCTCAGAGTCAATCCTCTACGAATACCCGCTCCCCAGCGTACCAGCTTTGGTAGAGCGGGGTATTGTTGTCCACAACTGTACCATGCACGCAAAACTCTAATTACGTGTTTTAATTCACTGCAACGCAGATGGCACAGAATTCAGCTAAGATATAGCGCCAAGAAGTAGATGGTGAGCTTATAAGGCAGATATTCTGCCACAGAGGTACGAGAGGCTCTCAAAGGTGGAGCGAACGGCGTGTCAGGTCATTTATACTCTAACGGCACAGGCGCGCGGTACGGGCGTGACTTTCAGCTGTGAGGAATAGTATAGTAGCAAATAGTCTTCTGTAGCTTGCCAACCGAGATAGTACAGATTTATTCGGCTAACGTTTCGGCGTTATCGCCTTCTTCGGAGCCTGGAAATCGAAAAAACATTCAGGAAATTACCCGATCAAGCGCTATTTCATTCTACAGGGTTTCATTCAGTATGTAACCAGATCACTCACGAAGCAATCATATGCAAGGGAAAAAGAGACCAACCTTAGACTGTGAGCCGAGACGCCCAACTAGTCACCCTCAGATCGACACAGACGGAGAGGAATGAGCCAATGCTAGGGCCTAAGACAGACAGCCTTATATACAACACTAATTACCTCGAGATACTGCCCGTGGCGGCCTAATTACCTCTAGGTACTGCCTGTAGCGGACTAATTACCTCAAGGTAATGCCTGTGGCGGACTAATTACCTCAAGGCAGTGCTTGTGGCTGATCCGTGTCCCCAAACCCACACAGGTCAAAGTACGGTGACAACTCTTGAGTGACTGCGATGCGCTCCTCCTTGCGATTGATATTTGGATTTTTGGCCGCAATCCAAAACGCTTCAAGGGTTCTGCGAGCTGCGATGTCAGGCTCACGTGACAAAATCGTGACTGCCACCTCAAAGCATGCATTTCCGTGAGCGCGCACTCGGTGGTCTCCCAGAGGTGTGGCTGTTTTGGACTTTTGGAGACCACCTAGATGCTCCTTCATTCGTACACAGAGCGGTCTTCCCGTTTCCCCTATATATTGCTCCTTACATAGCTGGCAAGTAATCAGGTACACAACGCCAGATATCATACAGTCGCCTTCGTTTCCGAAAGGGCATATAACACACGATGGTGTAGTGCATAGGCGGTCACTTTTATGTCGAAGGTGGAAAACCCTGTTCTGAATCGAATGCCTATAATGTACTGCCGCTACATCGACGACTGTTTTGTGGTGTGCTCGACTCAAGACGAGATGAACGTTTGCTTCGAACTTCTGAATCAGCAGTCAGAGTACATAAAATTTACCCGCGAACCACCTGCGGGAAATTGGTTGGCTTTCCTGAATGTGCAGATTCGAAACGATAACGGAGTGCTTCAAACTAGGTGGTATCGTAAGCCAAATAGCAAAAACATAATCGTTCACTCACGTTCCGCTCACCCTAGGAGCACGAAAAAGGCCATCGTTAACAACATGTTCAGAACAGCGGCAGGTGTATCTTCTGGTTCAGAAGAGAAGTCTACTTCGATGGAAATGGCGAGACGTATAGAGATCGAGAACGGTTACGACCAGTCAGTGTGGAAGACCAGAGCAAAGCGGCAACGTTCCGTTTTTGAGCGCCTTGACGATGGAAGAGCGAAAATATCATTTTGCCTGCCATTTGGGTCGGATGCTTTGAGCACAGAAGTTCGTGCCTGCATTCGTAAAGCGAATTTACAGGATATGGTAAGATTAGTAGAAATTCCACCTGCTAATCTTAAGAAACAGCTTACTCGAAACCGCCTGTATGATCGCCTATGCACTACACCATCGTGTGTTATATGCCCTTTCGGAAACGAAGGCGACTGTATGATGTCTGGCGTTGTGTACCTGATTACTTGCCAGCTATGTAAGGAGCAATATATAGGGGAAACGGGAAGACCGCTCTGTGTACGAATGAAGGAGCATCTAGGTGGTCTCCAAAAGTTCAAAATAGCCACACCTCTGGGAGACCACCGAGTGCGCGCTCACGGAAATGCATGCTTTGAGGTGGCAGTCACGATTTTATCACGTGAGCCTGACATCGCAGCTCGCAGAACCCTTGAAGCGTTTTGGGTTGCGGGCAAAATCCAAATATCAATCGCAAGGAGGAGCGCATCGCAGTCAGTCGAGAGTGGTTACCGTACTCTGACCTGTGTGGGCTTGGGGACACGGATCAGCCACAAGCAGTGCTTTGAGAAAATTAGTCCGCCACAGGCAGTACCTTTAGGTATTTAGCCCGCTACAGGCAGTACCTTGAGGTAATTAGGCCGCCACGGGCAGTATCTCGAGTGTAATTGAGTGTTGTATATAAGGCTGTCTGTCTTAGGCCCTAGCATTGGCTCATTCCTCTCCGTCTGTGTCGATCTGAGGGTGACTAGTTGGGCGTCTCGGCTCACAGTCTAAGGTTGGTCTCTTTTTCCCTTGCATATGATTGCTTCGTGAGTGATCTGCTTACATACTGAATGAAACCCTGTAGAATGAAATAGCGCTTGATCGGGTAGTTTCCTGAATGTTTTTTCGATTTCCAGGCTCCGAAGAAGGCGATAACGCCGAAACGTTAGCCGAATAAATCTGTACTATCTCGGTTGGCAAGCTACAGAAGACTATTTGCTATTACAGTTCGACTCCGCATTGGCGTTCAGTCCGCAAAGTGCGCGCTGATAGCGAAAGCGTGCTGCGGCGCGGTTGCGAGTATCCTCAGACGAGGATGTGGGATCACCCGGGCGTTTTTTGCCTTTGGTGCCCGGGTGATCCCACCGCCCGGGTCATCCTACATCCGTGTCTGAGGATACTCGCGACCGCGCCCCAGCAAGCTTTCGCAAGCAGCGCGCACTTTGCGGACTGAACGGCAATGCGGAGTTGAACTGTATATCGACAGTTACGATGCCGAAATTTATCGAAAGTCGTACACGGTTAATAGTATAGTGTTCAAACCAGCAGTTATCCCGCAATAAGTGTCAAAATATGTACACTCAGGAACGGAAAGCTCCTCCGACTTCAATACGTACTCCTTGTACAGACATATGTATTGACCTTCTCATAAATGATCGAGCATTTATTGCCTGGGAAAAGGAAGGTTTGATGAACATTTGTCACCTCATCGCACTCAAAATCTGGAATTCTTAAGCGTCTATACTTTTTGCTCTGGACAACTGTAAGGTTTTGAAAATTCAAAGAAAGAAGCATAGATCACTCAAAAAATGTATTGAAAAAAGTTTAATGTTTTGAAAATTTTCGTTTAGTGTACGCTGAACACGCTTTATTGATTTTTGAAAATTTTCTGTTTTCTGTTTTCTTCCCATTTTTGGAGATTTTTTTTCTGTTTTCTGTTTTCTGTGAAACTAGATTTTCTGTTTTCTGTTTTCAAAAATATTTTTTCCGCACATCCCTGAACGCAACGCTGCAATCCATATCGCGCTTTGATAAGTTTAACGGAAAGGCTTGTAAAATCCGATCCCTCGTCTGTCATTGACTACCAAGTCGTATTTTTAGTTATTTCACTTCATTTCCTACCTTTTTTATCTCGTCAAGCTATTTTATTCCAAATCATTTTTTAAGATTCTTTTTGTGAAGTTCCTTTTCTGCTCAGAATGGCCTAGGAACCACGTTCGTCTTGCTCTTACGTTTTGTGATTAACCTTTCCAATTTCTGAGTCGATGTTCAAATATGGTTAAAAGTGGGATTTTGTGATTACGATTTCATCTGTCACGGATCTCAGCGACATTAGCGCATTTTTTCTACCTCACTAATCCGCATGTCTGGTACATTTTACGATGGCTAGGCATCGAACCAGTATTTTTTTAATGAATGAAACCCTTTACCCATTGTTCGATAGTTACATATGCTCGTTGTTTTACCAGTTGTTACCGTGCAGATTTGGGTAGCTAAGATCGGGTGGACGATTCCTCAGGGGTGACTATTCATTTGCTCACATCTTCTAGAAGCTTGTTTTTGTTTGGTGAGCCCTCGGAGTGTTGCTCTTCTGGCTTCCTTTTCCGGTTTTCGAGATTCACTGATGTAAGGCCTTCGATGTTCCTTATTTTTTGTGTTATTTTCTCGGATACTTCATTTCTGGCGCGATGTGTACTCGATCCTCTGTTTGTCCATAAGAGAGGCAACCATTTCAGTCATTGCAACCCTCGGAAGGTGGCCTCCACTCTAGTCACTTCATATGTCGCTTCTACTCCGACAGGCCTTCACTGGCCGTTCTCTCAGTGTAGGTTCTACCTACATATTATACTTTGGTATTGGATTCATCCAAACAAAAACGAATAAGTCTAGTTTTCCCGAGGCTATCAAAGCTTATTTCGACAACTCTTAGTTCCAAGCATTGCCCTAGGGGAAGGGTTCTCATGATTGGTGAGAGAGGAGGATTTTGTCAATTTATAGAATCACAATAACTAGTTATTCTAAAACATATTACAATAAACATAGAATGATTTTAGTTTTAATCGAGGATGGAATTCTACTCCTTCATCAACTGCTTGAACCTCTTCCCTACGGTGACGCTTGATACCAAGGGCAGTCCGCATAGGTTTTGATAAGAATTAGAAAATTCGACTTATTTGATTTTGCGGATTATTTGAATGTCAAGGTATACCACATATCTAGGAAATGTGTGGCAAACACATCTCCGAAAATCGCAACTTCTTTCCAGGCTCTGCGACTATGTTCGAGCGGTGCTGGAGATTACCACCCATTACCCATTGACCCAACATGGGCCGAAATGGCTAAGAAAGCCATGAAGGGGAAAGAAGCCGAGACCTTGATCTGGAACACACCTGAAGGAATTCCGATCAAGCCACTTTACCTGTCTGACGATCGCAAGTGTGACCAGCACCGAAAACCTGAGGTATAAGCATATGTTTCAAAAACTACTTTTCCTGCATAAATCCCTGGTTAATCTTCCAGTATCTTCCATCAATGACAGTGAGCCATCACTTGCATTGATAGAAGATAATGAAAAGCTTGATCTCTTACCATGAGAAAGAGGGGTTTTCTCATGTGATGATTTTTCAGTTCCGTTCACGTGCGCGTCCTTTGCACTTAATAATAAATAAATAAGTAAGGACAAAATATGTATATATATATATATATATATATATATATATATATATATATATATATATATATATATATATATATATATATATATATAATATATAATATATATATATATATATATATATATATATATATATATATATACATACATATATTTATATTTATATATACCGGCCAAAGCGCCGCTTAGCGACGCTCTGTCCTGAAACTGGGTGGCTTTTCTGAACAAATTGATTCTCTCATGTTCAGGAAAACCTTGGCCAAAGCTGGCTGAAGAAAGGAAAAGAGCTCAGACTACTCGCTGATTTTTTGGCTATTTCGATGGCAGTATGTAAATTGTTCTCTGCCCAAGGTGCATGTGGTTTTGTGTGATGACACAAGAAATGTACTTTTGTTTGTCATAGCAACTGCTCGAAAGTCAGCTGTACCGATGCAGTGCAGCACAAGTGGTTTGGGAAGCGGCTGTAAGCTGTCATCGGTAAAATTGCCGGAAGATTGCTTCAACCCACGCTACGCTATGTAGAGCTATGCTACAAATAGGTCTATCCGAATTCTGGCATGACATCGAAAGCGTACATCCACTTTTTGTGGTGGATTTTCCGCATCAATGCGGTGCTTTGGATGGCACTGGAGAATACTTGGTAGCTGCGCTCACTTCCCTATCTTTGTACATGTTCCATTGGTGTATTCCCAATTTTAGACGGAGGAAGTGGAAGTTCTGAGAAAAGAGAAAATTCGAACACTGATCGATCCAGATCAGGGATGTGCGGCAAACGATTTTGAGGTTTTGGAAAACGGCAATCGGCAAGAAAATCCCAAAAACGGCCGGCAAACGGCAGAAACCTAATCCCTTAGATTGACTCAAAAGTTATTCACATGTGCCGCTCTACTTTTGTTTCCTTTTTTTTTCCAATATTCATGTCAACATTCTAATAGTTCCAATTCAAGGGAGTAGTTGCAGATGAACAAAAAGAAGACATGTGGGACCTCATGGAATTCAAAGAAACCGCCGCTGCGGCTTCGCGAGGAAGCGGCTCCGGCTCTTACAGACACTGAAGCGGCACTATCGCGGAGTCGCAGCCGCAATGTCGTGGCGGCCCCGCGATAGTGCCGCAGCGGCTCCGCGGTGGTGCCGCTGCTGCTCAGAGGTAGTGCCGCAGCGGCTCCGCGGTGGTGTCGCTGCAGTTCTGCTGTGGTGGCTGCGCCCTGACAAAAATAGAACCGACTTATAAAATGAAACCCTTATAAAATGAGTCATAATACAACTGGGTGGTGATCTCGTGTTAAGTTCATGCAAGCTACCACTTATCCGCGAGGCGACAGAGAAAATGGAAATAGTATATCCTACTATATATTTTAGTAAATTGTGTGTGCGTGTGTGTGTTTATGTATGTGTGCGTTTCTCTGTGTGTTTGTTTGACCGTTTATTCGGCTTGACTTTCAAGACGGGCTCACCTTACGGTACGGGCTCAAGAGCGCGCAGAACGCATAAGTAGAAAGTGTGCGGGACCCGAGTGAGAGTGCGCCGGACGCCATATTGAAAGTGTACCGGGACCGGGTGAGAGTGCAGCCAGACATGGCATGAAGTGTTGCGGGACCCGAGTGAGAGTGCGCCGGACGCCGTGAAAGTGTGCAGGACCCAAGCGGAAGTGCGCAGGACATGTGGAAAGTGTGCAGGACCCAAGGTAGAGTGGGCCGAGACCAAATGACCGTTTGACTGGACCCAAGGTAGAGTGCTTCCGGACGCCATAGTAAGTTTGGCTGGGACCCTGGTGCGATTGAGGCGCCGGACGCTGAAGAAAGTGTTTGAGACCCAAGTGGAAGTGGGCATGTGGGACGCTGTGGAGAGAGTGTGGCAAGACCCAAGGTAGAGTGCGCCGGACACCATATAAAGTGTGCAGGACCCCGGTGAGATTGCGCCGGACATCGTAGAAAGTGTGCGGAACCCAATCTGGGTTGGCGCAGGACGCCGTAGAAAGCTGTGCGAGACTCCAAGGTAGAGTGCGCCGGACGCCATAGAAAATTTGGGGAACAAAATGGGAGAGCTCAGGACATGAAGTGGAAGGTGTGCGGGACCCAAGGTAAAGTGCGCCGGACGCCGTAAAAATGTGTGGGACAAAGGTAGGGTGCAGCTGGACGCTGTGTAGAAAGTGCGGAGGGACCCGAATGCGAGGTGCACGCTGGCATATGAAAGTGTGCGGGACCTGGGTAGGGTGTGCCGGACCGCCGTAAGAAAGTTTGCGGGACCTGGGAGTAGAGTGCTGGGGACCTTGTAGAAGGTGTGCGGGACCCAGGTAGAGTGCATAGGACATGCCGTAAGAGGTGTTAGGACCCACAGAGTAGAGTGCGCCGGACGCCGTAGAAAATTTTCCGGGATGTATGGGAAAGCTAAGGATGCAGTAGAAGGTGTGCGGGACCCAAGGTAGAGCGCACCGGACGCCGTAAAGTGTTGGACCCAAGGTAGATAGTGCGCCGGACGCCGAAAGAAAGTGTGTGGGACCCGAATGTAAGTGCGCCAGATGCCGTAGAAAAAAGGCCAGGGACCCAAAGTTCAAGTGCGTCAGGACTACCATAGAAAGTGTGCGAACCCAGGTAGAGTCTGCGCCGGACATAGTCGAAAGATGTGTGGGACCCGGAATATCAATGCAGCCGGACATAAGTAGAAGGTGTGCGGGACCTAAGGTGGAGTGCGCTAACCGGACGCGAAAAGTGTGCGGGACCTAAGACAGAGTGCGCCGGACGCCTTAAATGAAAAAGTGTGTGGGACCCGGGTGTAAGTGCGCTGAACGCCGGGAGAGAAAGTGTGCGGGACCCTAGATGAAGTGCGCCGGACGCCGTAAAGCGTGTGGGACCTAAGGTAAGTGCGCCGGACGCCGTAGAAAATTTGCGGGACTCATATGGGAAAGCTCAGGATGCAGTAGAAAGTGTGCGGGACTCAAGGTAGAGTGAGCCGGACGCCGTAGAAAATTTGCGGGACCCAAGGTAGAGTGCGCCGGACGCCGTCGAAAGTGTGTGGGACCCGAATGTAAGTGCGCCAGACGCCTTAGAAAAAGGCCGGGACAGGCGGCGTCAGGACACTGTAGAAAGTGTGTGGAACCTGAGGTAGAGGCGCCGGACGCCGTCGAAAGTGGACCCGAATGTAAGCAGCCGGACGCCGTAGAAAGTGTGCGGACCCAAGGTGGAGGCGCTGACGCCGTAGAAAGTGTGTGCGGGACCTAAGGCAGAGTATGCCGGACGCCGTAGAAAGTGTGGGACCTGAATGTAAGTGCGCTAGACGCCGAGAAAGTGTAAGGGACCCAAGGTAGAGTGAGGCCGGACGCCGTAGCGTGCGGACCCAAGGTAGAGCGCTGACGCCGTAGAAAATTTGCGGGACTCATATGGGAAAGCTCAGGATGCAGAAAGTGTGTGACCTGCTGGGAGCTGCCGGACGCCGTAGAAAGTGTGGACCCGAATGAGTGTGCAGGACTCATAAAAAGTGTGCGGACTCAAGGTAGAGTGAGCCGGACGCCGTAGGAAAATTTCCAGGACCTATAGAGTACGCCGGACGCCGTCGAAAGTGTAAAGGACCCGAATGGCAAGGCGCCAGACGCCTTAGAAAAAGGCTGACAAAAGTGGGAGTGCTGGGACACCGTAGAAAGTGTCGTAGGCCCAATGTGAAGTGCGCCGGACGCGCCGTAGAAAGTGCGCGGAACCTAAGGTTAAAGTGCAGCCGGACGCCGTCGAAAGTGTGTGGGACCCGAATGTAAGATGCGCCAGACGCGCCGTAGAAAGGCCGGGACAAAAGTGGGAGTGCCTCAGGACACCGTAGGAGTGTGCGGGACCTATGTAGAGTGCGCCGGACGCCGTAGAAAGTGTGCGGAACCCAAGGTAGAGTGCGCCGGACGCCGTCGAAAGTGTGTGGGATGCCCAGATAATAAGTGCGCCGGACGCCGTAGAAAGTGTGCGGGACCCGTTGGTGGAGTGTGCCGGACGCCGTATGAAAGTGTGCGGGACCTAAGGTAGAGTGCGCCGGACGCCGTGTAGAAAGTGTGTGGGACCCGAATGTAAGTGCGCTAGACGCCGGAGAAAGTGTGCGGGACCCGCAAGATAGCGTGCGCCGGACGCCTTAAAGGTGTGCCGGGACTCAAGGTAGAATGCGCCGGACGCCATAAATGAAAATTTGCGGGACTCATCGCCATGGAAAGCTCGGGATGCAGTAGAAAGTGTGCGGGACCGCAGGGGAGAGCCCGCCGGACGCCGTAGAAAGTGTGTGGGACCCGAATGCGAGTGTGCGGGACTCCATAAAAAGTGTGCGGAACTCAGGCGTAGAGTGAGCCGGACGCCGTAGAAAAAATTTGCGGACCCAAGGTAGAGTGACGCCAGTTTGCCTGCGTCCAATGTGTGGGACCCGAGATGTAGAATGGCGCGTGAAGTGCCAGACGCCTTAGAAAAGGCCGGGACAAAGAGAGTGGGAGTGCTCAGGACACCGTAGAAAGTGTTGGGACCCGGCTATGTAGAGTGCGCCGGACGCCGTAGAAAGTGTGCGGAACCCAAGGTAGAGTGCGCCGGACGCCGGCGAAAGTGTGTGGGACCCGAATGTAAGTGCGCCGGACGCCGTAGAAAGTGTGCGGGACCCAAGTTGGAGTGGGCAGGACGCCGTATAAAGTGTGCGGGACCCGAGTGGAAGTGCGCAGGACGCCGTAGAACGTTCGTGGGACCCAAATGCGATTGCGCCGGACGCCGAAGAAGATGTGCAAAGACCCAAGTGGAAGTGCGCGGGACGCCGCGTAGAAAGTGTGCGGGACCCAAGGTAGAGTGCGCCGGACACCATATAAAGTGTGCAGGACCGACGCCGTAGAAAGTGTGCGGGACTCAAGGTAGAGTGCGCCGGACGCCGTAGAAAATTTGCGGAACACAAATGGGAGAGCTCAGTACGCCGTAGAAAGTCAATGCGGGACCCATAAGGTGGAGTGCAGCCGGACGCCGTAAAAATGTGTGTGGACCAGCAGAGGTAGAGTGCGCCGGACGCCGTAAGAAAAGTGGGCAAGGCGCTGACGGCGGCGACCGAATGCGAGTGCGCGTACTCGTGGCAGAAAGTGTGCGGGACCTAAGGTAGAATGTGCCGGACACCTTAGAAAGTGTGGTGGACCAGAGGTGAAGTGGCGCAGGACGCCGTAGAAAGTGTGCGGGACCCACAGGTAGAGTGCGCACGCGACGCCGTAAAGGTGTGCGGGTCCCAAAGTAGAGTATGCGCCGGACGCCGTAGAAAATTTGCGGAACTCTCATATGGGAAAGCTCGGGATGCAGTAGAAAGTGTGCAGGACCCAAGGTAGAGTGCACCGGACGCCGTAGAAGTGTGCGGGACCAAAGGTAGAGTGCGCCGGACGCCGAAGAAAGTGTGTGGGACCCGAATGTAAGTGCGCCAGACGCCGTAGAAAAAGGCCGGGACAAAAAGTGGGAGTGCTTCGGGACACCGTAGAAAGGTGTGCGGGACCCAATGTAGAGTAGTGCGCCGGACGCCGTAGCAAAGAGTGTGCGGAACACAAGGTAAAGTGAGCGCCGGACGCCGTCGAAAGTGTGTGGGACCCGAATCTAAGTGCGCGCGGGACGCTGTGGAAAGTCTGCGGGACCCAAGGTGGAGTGCGCCGGACGCCGTAGAAAGTGTGCGGGACCCAAGGCAGAGTGCGCCGGACGCCGTAGAAAGTGTGTGGGACCCGAATGTAAGTGCGCTAGACGCCGGAGAAAGTGTGCGAGACTCAAGGTAGAGTGCGCCGGACGCCGTAAAGGTGTGCGGGACCCAAGGTAGAGTGCGCCGGACGCCGTAGAAAATTTGCGGGACTCATATGGGAAAGCTCAGGATGCAGTAGAAAGTGTGCGGGACCCAAGGGGGAGCCCGCCGGACGCCGTAGAAAGTGTGTGGGACCCGAATGCGAGTGTGCAGGACTCATAAAAAGTGTGCGGGACTCAAGGTAGAGTGAGCCGGACGCCGTAGAAAATTTGCGGGACCGTGAAAGCTCAGAACGCCGTTTTACGGGACCCAAATGGAAAGCCCAGAACGCCGTAAAGGTGTACGCGACCCAAAGTAGGGTAGAGTGCGCCGGACGCCGTAAAAAGGTGCGGGACCTAAGGTAGAGTGTGCCCAGACGCCGTAAGAATGTGTGCGGGACCCAAGGTAGAGTACGCCGGACCGCCGTAAAGGTGTGCGGGACCCAAGAGTAGAGTGCAGCCGGACGCCGTAGAAAATTTGCAGGACCAATATGGGAAAGCTCAGAACCCCGTAGAAGGTAGTGTGCGGGACCCAGGGTAGAGTGCGCCGGACACCGTAGAAAGTGTGCGGGACCGAAGTAGGTTAGCGCAGAGCTTCAAAATCGTTTTGTGCATCTTATAAGAGAGTGTATACCACCCTTTCTTAACGTCCCCTCCTCTTAACCACTCATTTCAACTGCTTAGCTGTTTATATGCACCAACCTTTCTAAATCGGTTTTATATATACGATGGAAAAGTGGGAGTTAATCAAAAATATGCATCCAGAAAACACAAACATCATTGGCACTTCATTCCGGCAATAAAGGTAGCAGGGTGTCGGTTGGTCATGAGGCGTTTACTAAATCTCAAACAGCAGGTTGTCTTCTATCTTGACAGAATTGAATATAAATGAAATAAAACTTCACTCTTAGGACCTCTTAAGGCTAAGGAAGGGTCGGTGTGCAACTGCATAAGAAAGAGGAGGTTAGCAAGGGTTTGGTAAAGGTTTGAAATGGTTTGTAATTTCTGATTGCTCGAGCGTTTTCGTCGAAACCAGCTCCATGGGCTGGCGCAACCGTACTCAGCAACAGGGGCCGGCGATAGCCGGCAAGCGTGAGAACTTCGAACGCCATCTCACATAGAATCAGCGGAGTTCGATTCATTCGCTTTATACTTAAGATGCCGGCGAAGCTGGCACTAAATGGGAGACGGGCGTAATGCCAGACCCCAGCGGCTGCAGAGGCTACGTCAGCCGGCCGACGCCGCTGGTGTATGAATAAAGAAAAAGATGGATAGCATTCGCAAAAGTTCTCTGGAGGCCTTTTTTGGAAGCTATCCATCTTTTTCCTCATCCGCACACTACTTCCAATTTCTCTGTCAGTTCGCCTAGAGTTGCAGTTTTGCGCGAACTTCTTCGAGCTGAAAAAAAAGACCAAAAAATCTTCGGAAATTTTTTTGTAGATAATTTTTTTTCGAGAAAAGACAAAATGAACTATTTTTGGGTTTTTTTTAAACTATGCGTATCTGGTGGCTCATAACGTGGCATGCGAGTGCGTAGTCTCAGCAATGTCTGGTTCCTTACCTGAAAATCGTCAAATAAAAAGCTCGCGTTTAGCTGCAGTTTACCGCGAACTTACCGCGAGTTAAGTCGCGTTTTCGAACCCATTTACTAGCACCCCAGATGAGTCAAAACCCCGGATAACGGTTAAGCGAACAACAGATAATCGGATCACTCCTAGTGCATACATACCCGCGAGCATATTTTTCTCCTTTCAACTTTTTGCCGAGTTTTGCCATAAAAATAAAAAAATTTTGGCAAACGACAATTGGCAAAAAAATCCCAAAAATGGCCGGCAAACGACAAACGGCAATTGCCGCACATCCCTGATCTAGATGGTTGTCGATGGGCCGTAGAACTCGAGCTATGGATTTCAACCCCTGTATTGAGAATACCGAATTTATGGTGAATCCTCATTTGGGCTTCGGGAACAAGCATTCTGCTGCAGCAGCTGTTTGCGTTCTTCTCTATAAAACTATTACATGAAGCCCAAAATTTACCTAGAAAACATGTTAAGAGTTTATGAAGGAAGGAAAAGACTGATAGCCCCAAAAAACCATTCGGAGGATTTGTTCAGAAGCTATCCATCTTTCTTTACTCATACACTATTTCCATGTTCTCTCTCAGTTCGCGTTAAGTTGCTGTTTTGCGCGAACTGAACGCGAACTGAAAACAGTGCAGAAATCACTAAAAATGTTTCTCAAAGGCACTATTCTTCCCTGAAAAAAGACAGAATGAGCCATTTTTTTGGAATTTTTTTTCATCATGCTTGTTTAGGGGCTCATCCGGTAGAATGCGAGTGCGCAATTTTGGCGATTTCTAGCTTTTTGCTTGAAAATTGTCAAACATAAAGGTCGCGTCAAGCTGCAGTTCACCGCTAACGGCTTAATCCTCGCAGACGCCTCGGTCATCGGGACTCACGCGTAAAATAAAATGCGTGTGGTGTAGGCGCACACAACACACGCGCCTACGCGCAAATAAAAAAAAACAAAAAAAATTAACAACTGATTTTTTTCAAAGCATGGATAAAGCTTTAATTATGCGATGAATACGATACAGTGCATTATCATACGTATATGACTACGAGAAAACAAATCCTTTGAATAAAAGTACTGTATTTATAGGAAGGAGATTTTCACCGTAAAGGCGTCGGCGTAGTGGAAAGTCTGCGAGCGAGCGAGCGAATGTGGGCGTGGCCTTGAAAATTCTGCGGCGGAGTCGCAGGCATCCCCGCAGAGTGTGATTTGGATTAGAGCGCGAATGTTGATCGACTGGAGCGCGGAGGTCAATCATCTATTTTCGTCTCGTTATTTCGCAGGATGGGCCGCAGCTGTCTGAAATCTGATAACGCTGACTGATAACAATGACTGATAACGCTATCACGCATATGATAAAAGCAAAAATATTCATTTCCATAGATTAACCATTTCATTTTCTTCAATGCCCCCTACCCCCCACTACTCTTGCACCTTGATCACGAAAAAAATTTAGAGATTCCACATTTTCAAGACCCAAAGGGGCTTCACAAAAATTCAATCCGGCAGGACTCGCAGAAATTGCACATTATTCAACTTATCGTCTTTAAAATTACTGTCTACTGATGCTCCAGAGATTTGAAAAGTGAAACGAGCTCGGCACAACATGACGAGGTTAGTCTACTACAATACTAGGGGTGTGTTTCAAGAAGGTTTCCATGGGCGGAAAATTTGTGTGAAAATCAAACGCAAGACAGTGAAATGAGATCTGATGAAGAATTAAGCTCCACTGAGATGCCTGCTAACGGGATATTTAACAAATGATACACTGAAATTTATCCATATCCTATCGTGAGGCCTCATATACCATCATCGTGGACATTTAAATAGAGGATGGTATTGGAGCACAAGTATTAGCAATGGAGCGCGGAACTTGGCAGCAACTCGCAAAATCGCTTGAAAATCACAATCGTCTCGCAATTTCGCAGCGAGCTTCGCCGCGAAATTGCGATTTCCGCGACGGGCAAGACACTGCGCACCCCCCTCCGTCGCAGCCTATGCGGTGCGGTCGCGTGCGCGGTCGAACTGCGTAGTGGTCCCCACCCTTCATCATTTCTCGCTCGCTCGCAGATTTTCCACTATGCCGAGGCCTTAACTCTTCTCTTTACATTACGAAGCTAATTTTCCTTGTTTGCTTAGCTACCGTTCCCATCACTTCTTTCCAGCACAAAAGTTTTTTTTGGGTTTCCGGGCATAATGATCCGGGCAGTTTTTTGAGCTTTCAATTCTTCGTACTGGGCCTCTTTCATGGAGAACAGACGTCACATACCATTCCACTCTTCACAGCTGTTCTACTTCTGGAACGTAAAAAATCGTAAACAGGCGTAAAAAATTGAAACATCGCCTATAACTCTTCTTCCATCATGATCATCTAGAGTTTTTTTTCAGATTTTTGTGTGAATGTGGACTCAATAAGAAATACCGAGCGGTGTATGTAATTAATAACAAGTGCAATAATTTTCAGTATTCACTCGAGGGTTTAGTTCGTTAGCATAAACATCGGAGCGGTCGGCAATGTAGCAATGCAATTAGTATCACCACTTTATGCAACCTTGGCAATGTGTACCGCTCGGTACTTGGAGATTGCAAGAGTGCGGTAGGCCACTGCAAAAATAACTTGGTACTCTAAGGCACCTCACAAGTTCTCCAGGAAGTTCCTAAACAAGCTCACCACGAGTCTGATGCTCGATTTCCAGTTTTCCTCAGAACCTCGGTCCGCGTTGCCCTCCGTAAAATCCTTTTTTTGCATCCGACTCGCTTATCTAATGTAGCCGCGTTTGGCATCCTATGTATTCAACACTTAATTTTCTAGTCTCCATTGTTGATGGCAGGGGAGCAGGATGCCATCCTCTGAATCTGTGCCTCTGTTTTGGATATGCTATTCACCCCGTTTGCCGAAAATTTCGCTTAAAACGGCAAACTTTCGGCAAAAATTCGATAAAACCGTAGGGTTAACCCTCACAGCTGTTCATTTTGACTAGGTAATCAGAGGAATTCGGTCAAGTTCTAAGCTGTTTGGGAGTCTCCAAGTGTCTTCTTCTAACAATCAGATTCTTAACCCCTTAGAAATGACGAAATTGCAAAAAATCCTTTCCATGAAACATTCCGATTACTGCAAGTTCCGCGGTTACAAAGCCAAGGGGTATCAAAAGTGGAGCGTGAAAGCATTCTTCTTTAGACGTATGAACCAGTTAAGAACTCGTGTAGTCGTTTTTCGCTAGAGTTCCGCACCTGCTGTACGTTCCGAAACGCGCTTTAGTCTTTGGAAAATTTGTAATCGGACCTCGTAATCGTGTTCAGCGCCCAAAATAACCGCCTGATCAAAGTTTGGGTGAGAGCATGTTTTCCGAACTTTGCACAGAGTGAAAGCGTTTTCCACTTGCAGAAGGCGTTTTTTCTAATTTTGGTACTTATTCTATCCTTCAAAAGCGCATTACTTTTACGAAATTCCGGAAACGGATCTTATAATAGTGTTTAGGGCCCGAAACACACCCCCTAAGCAAAGTTTGGGTGAAAGCACATTTTCCGAACCTTCTGCAGACTGAAAGCGTTTTGGACTTGTGCGGATTTTCGGTTCAGCGTTCAACTATATCAATACGGGGTACAGTAAGCGTTGAAGAAACATATTCCACTTTTTATCATCAACGGGTTTAGCATGATCATCAAGTCAATGATGCAGTCTTGAATGTTGTCTGCCCTGAATGTCAGGAAACGTCCCATCATTACTCTGACCTCGCCAGGCACTGTGGGGAAGCTCACACAGACGAGGAAGGAAGTAGATGATTCAACATACGTTCTTAACCTTCTAACGAAAATGACAGTACATCGGTTTCGTATCACAAGTTCCTTATCACAGTGTTATTGTCCACCAGATCACATGAGTTTCTCAGCTTTGTGCCTCTAAGGCCCCGGTCAGAGTTGGTGCTATTTGCATCTGTAACCCACCGACTCCCCCCACCCCCCCCCCCACCCCGCACCCCCTACCCTCACCCGGTCGATACGTATGATTAGAATGATGGAGTGAGGTTGAGAAAATCACTCGGTGTATCCAACTAGGTATGACGATGATTACGTGGCCAACAGGATTGCACCTGTTCAGAGAAATAGTGAAGGAGAGTAAGGTGAAGGAACGGAGGTAGCAGTAAGGTTAGCTTTCTAGTGATACGCAATGTTTTATCATCGACCCGCCCACCCGGTGATTTTCTCATCCGCCGTCATCCACGAATTGCATGGATATCGACCGCGTCGGATACACCGAGTGATTTTCTCAACCTCACTCCATCATTTTAAACATACGTATCGACCGGGTGGGTGTTGGAGGGATACACCGAGTGATTTTCTCAGCTTCACCTCACCATGTTGTTCATACGTATCGACCGGGTGGGTGCTGGGGGGTGTTGGGGGGGGGGGGAGTCGTGGGGAGTCGGTTGGTTACAGATGCAAATTCCTGAAAGTTTAGGTTCCTGGCAAAAGTAAAGATTTGGCATGGCCATAGAAATATACTCAGTTAAAAAGGGAAGATAAAGAAAAATGAAAAAAGGTTTTGAAATATTCCTGAGAACGATTTGGCGTAGAATAATTTGTTTTTCGGGAAATGAAGTGAAATAGTTGAAAGTATGATTTGGCAGTCGAGTTTTAACCAACTATTGATAAGAGTTGTGCAAAACGAGAGATCGCCTTGTCTGTGCTTATCCGTAGAACATATCGAAGCAAAATCACGCGTGCTGATTTTACTTCACCTAATACGTGAAGACCGCCGCATTACAGCTCCCGAAAAAGTTTTGATGCTTCCCATTTCACGCGTGATTTCGCTTTGATATGTTCTACGGATAAGCACAGACAAGGCGATCTCTCGTTTTGCACAACTCTTATCAATAGTTGGTTCAAACTCGACTGCCAAATCATACTTTCAACTATTTCACTTCATTTCCCGAAAAACAAATTATTCTACGCCAAATCGTTCTCAGGAATATTTCAAGACCTTTTTTCATTTTTCTTTATCTTCCCTTTTTAACTGAGTATATTTCTATGGCCATGCCAAATGTTTACTTTTGCCAGGAACCTAAACTTTCAGGAATTTCATTTATTTTTCCTAAAGGTTTCCTTTCTAACATGATTTATGCCTGGTGGTGTTAGATGAAAGTAAACCCACTGATTTCCTGCCCCCCCCCCTTCTCTGACGTCCTGCGCACTCCAACTGATGGCCTGCTTACTTTCTTTAACGTCCTGCACACGCCCACTGATGTCCTGCACACTTCCTCTGATGTCCTGTACACTTTCTATGATGTCCTGCACACTCCCACTAATGTCCTGCACCCTTCCACTGATGTCCTGCACACTTTCTATGACATCCTGCACACTCCCACTAATGTCCTGCGCACATTCTGTTACATCTTGCACGCTCCCACTGATGTCCTGCACACTTTCTACGGCGTTCTGCGCACACCCATTTGGGTCCGGCACTTTCTACGGTGTCCAACGCACTCTTATTTGGGTCCCACAAACTTTCTACGGCGTTCTGCGTACACCCATTTGGGTCACAAGCACGCTCATGCAGATCATTTTTCCGCAGGGCTACCGTAACCTTCCTTCAAAAATTTTCTGAGTGTCAGCTTGGATATGAGCACATCGTAATAGCCAACAAACGTGTTTGCACAATTTCGACCTCCTCAGCCACTTCGAAGAGAACGGTGTGTGAATGAATGCATACCGCTCCTCTGCCCTTTTATACCCCGCATGTTATGAGCGTGTGTTATCGTTCGTTATCATGTTTTGCTCAAGAATGGTTACCGTAGCCCTGTGGAAAAAAATGATCGGCATGGGCGTGCTTCTATTTGGGTCCCGCACACTTTCTACGGCGTCCGGCGCACTCTCATTTGGGTTCTGCGCACTTTCTACGGCGTTCTGCGCACGCCCATTTGGGTCCCGCACACTTTCTACGGCGTCCGGCGCCCTCCCACTTGGGTCCCGCACGCTTTCTACGGCGTCTGGCGCACTCTCATTTGGGTCCCGCACACTTTCTACGGCGTCCGGCGCACTCCCACTTGGGTCCCGCACACTTTCTACGGCGTCCGGCGCACTCTCATTTGGGTCCCGCACACTTTCTACGGCGTCCGGCGCACTCTCATTTGGGTCCCACACACTTTCTACGGCGTCCGGCGCACTCTCATTTGGGTCCCACACACTTTCTAGGGCGTTCTGCGCGCACCCATTTGGGTCCCGCACACTTTCTACGGCGTCCGGCGCACTCCCATTTGGGTCCCGCACACTTCCTACGGCATCCGGCTCACTCCCACGTGGGTCCCGCACACTTTCTACAGCGTTCTGCGCACAACCATTTGGGTCCCGCACACTTTCTACGGCGTCCGGCGCACTCCTACTTTGGTCCCGCACACTATCTACGGCGTTCTGTGGCGCACTTCTGAGTCACACCGTGCGGCGTTCCAAAAAGTACTTCCGAGATCCCGCCGTATTGATTGAAGCGTTGCCTTGTCAAATCCTGAGCAAAAGCCTATCAGTAACGGTGTTCATTTCACTAGTTCATTTTTACGAATAAGTAAACGTCGGATGGTTTATAATAACATGTTAACGTGTTTTTGTCTTTTTGAACCTCGATTTTGAGGTTCCGCAAAAATTGAGCAACCAACTTCAAAATTTGACCGGAGCTAGGTGCAAGCAAAACCAGCTCCCTGGCCAAAAATGAGCTCTCTAGCTGAACTATAAGTGTTCCAACAAGAACGTGTATGCGAACTGAAACAAGAGGAGATGAACCCTTTTTTTGACCAAAATCACGTGGTTTTGACAGTTTTTCTCGAATCTCAGATAACCATTCCGGAACATTTTTGAACAGTTATTCAGCTTTCTAAAGTATATTAAATGCAAAAAGAACGGTCTTCCTACGTTTACTCTGGACCCTGATACTGAGATCAGGGGGTTGCGCGATGGCGAATCAAAGCCAAATCTGGTGAGCGCTTCGCGCTCACCACAATAGCACCAACTCTGACCGGGGTCTAAAGGCTATATATCCCACGTTGGTCATTATCAATATTAAAAAATGACTTTATATAAGTATAAAGAATATATCACAAGTGAATATATGATAGGTGGATTCCGTACCACATGAAAAATAAACTATTCCAGTTGTATTACTTGAGTGTATTTACAAGACAACTGGTTTTCGTATTTAAAACTATCTTCTTTAAGAAAAACTGGCCGCAAAGCACTTTCTGAACTGAATTCGGACTTTAACTAACGTAATTCCGAGAAACGGTGAGTCGGTGACATTTTAGCGAATTACGCGTAAAGGCGCGAGTGTTGTGGGCGCCTACACCACACGCATTTTATTTTACGCGTGAGTCCCGATGGTCGTGAGTCTGTGAGGATTAAGCCACCGCTAACTCAGAGCGAGTTTAGTCACGTTTTCGGACCCAGTTTCTACCATCCCAGGAGATCTAGAGTATTCTCGGCAATGACCATAACTCACTAGTAGGAATCGGCTCCCCGCCAGTATACCGCTCGCAAGAAAAGCTTTGCTTTGGGAAAATTCTTCTGATTTTGATGATTACGCACCTTGTTTTTTGAAGACCTAAAAAAGACTATGGCCCGTAGCAAACCCAACACTCAGTCAGGATCATCTGAGTGGGTGATAAAACGAGCCCGAAACGATTCCGACAGCGCTCAGGCCCCCGTCAGACTTCGTCGAGAAACCTGCTGAGTCCGAATGAGTCCGGGGTGGAAAAACCTGCTGAGTCCGAATGAGTTCGGGGTGGAAAAACCTGCTGAGTCCGACTGAGTCCGGTTGCCCCAGCGCCAACCAGTCCCTCTGCGAAACACGCAATCGATAGTCAGCGGCAGCAGTACGTGGGGCAGAGCGCAGACGACGAGAGTCGAGATGCGGCGGGACCCGGCAGGTCGCAGTCGGCCGAAAAAATTGCACCCAAATCACGTGAGAAACACCTATATCGACCGGGTGGGATGAGGATGATTTCGGTGGGACTCAGTCGGTGCATTGGCCCCGCCCTTGTACGCATGAGAACCATCAGTATCGACCGGGGGGATTGCGGTGGGCATCAGACGGTCGCAGTCGGACTCAGTGGCTCAGGCAAACTCAAATGTCGACAGCAGGTTTCTGAGGTGTCATCACAGAGCACACCAGCTGAGGACACGAAAAAAATGAGGATTCCGGCGCGAGAGAACCTGGTATCACGCTGAAAGGTCTAGCTGTAGACCTTTTAGCGCCGGATTCGGAGACGGCGGCACGACTTAACTGAAGCCCTGCAAGCTTCAGCTGTCGACCTGCTACCGCAGGATTTATGGATTTTGCTGTAGACATCCTATCTCCGTGATTTTATCAATAAGGTGGCCATCTTCAAAATTAAACGAGCTAAACCTTCGCTGGACTCTAAAACTGTTGCTGTATTATTACTATAGCTAGCTGTTATTGTAGCTTCCCGCATGCCCTAGTGTCCTTAATCATAGACATTTCGATTTTTTTTCTTCTGCCGTAATCGTCCTGGAGGTGTACTCTTACCCATCCAACATTTGAGATATTTCGCAGCTCCACTTGCCGGCAGAAGAAAAATAATAAAAGTTATTCATATACTTTTGGACCAATACGACTTTTACAGACTTTTTTAAAGCTTTAGGAAAACCATGAGATTTGGGCAAAATATTTTTTGGACGTCACCTAAATTCTTACAGAATCGAAAAAGGGTTACAGAGTAGAGAAGGAAATACAACTCAGGGAAAGATATACAACTCAAAGCATAGATGTGCAGCTACTAAATTATACAATAAGACCAACATCAGCCTTCCCAGCAAGGAAACAAGAAAGACTCCAACAAGTCCGCTAACGACAGCCATACAATTTCTCTGTCAATCCAAGACCATCCTGCTTCTCCAGTGGTACCACTTTGCGCTTCTGAAATCAGATACTTTAGCTAAAGATGGTACGGAAAATATGAACAACAGGAAAAGCACGAACGTTTGATGGGGTCAGAAGCCAATCTTCTATCATATTGTACAATACCCGCGCTAGGTTTTGTAAAAACGGGGAGCATTTGCCAAACTTGGCAAAAAAAAGTCCGATGCTTGTAGCTTTTTTTAACGAAGACTTTTTTGGATTCTGAAAACGCTATCATATTCACAGCTCAAATTCGTGCATAATAATTTGCTTCCTGGACCAAAATTTCCCAGAGTAGCTGTGTTTTTGAATGAATTTTTTTTGCGGCCGTTTTTCAAAAACGTCGCGCGCGGCAAAGTGCGGCGAAACTTCGGGTAGTAATTGTACAAGTAATAGAAAATCACTCTGTGTTTTCTTCATGCGTCCGATGCAGGTGGGACGATCTCAAGATTTGTGCGGGTTTAATTTTGAAAATCCTACAAAAAACACGCATGGGAACTTCCTGAAAAGTCGGGCATGATCTGAGAAGACCCCAAAACCTTAGATGAAGGGGTTTGGAAATTCCACCTGCATCTAATTCACTAAGAAAACATAGAGAATGCTCTTCTGCTACCTGTACAATTACTACTCAAAGTTTCGCCGCATTTTGCTGCGCGCGACGTTTTTGAAAAACGACCACAAAAACAATTTTATTCAAAAACACAGCTACTATGGGAAATTTTGGTCCAAAAAGCACATAATTATGCAGGAATTTGAGCTGTGAATGTGATAGCGTTTTCGGAATCCAAAAAAGTCATCGTTCAAAAAAGTGACAAGGATAGGACGTTTTTTTGCCAAGTTTGGCAAATGCTCCACGCTTTTACAAAACTTAGCAAGGGTATTGTAGCTTCTTCCACAAGAAAACTTAAAATCAGTCATTGAACTTTCCTAACAGTGAATTGGGCCGGTCGCCAGTGAAAAACAAGCCGGTCTGGTCAGCAACTTTTTTCTCGGAGGCTATAAAATTAGATTTTCAATTCAACGTGTGATTTCAGGCGTCTAATTGGTTTTTCAACCTAATTAGAATAAAACAATTCAACATTTGAAATTAACATGCTCGAAAATCTTTTTCTTCAAACCTTCAGGTCTGAAACAAACGGAAAACAAGATTTCCGGACATTCCAGTCTTCGAAAAATCAACAAACTGATGTCAAGTCAGTGTTTAATATACTTGGGCAAAACTGTAAAAATTTGCGAATTTCGAATTTATTCGAAAATCATTATTTTCTAATTTCAAATTTTCGAATATATTCGCAAATCAAATTTCTCGAATTTCAAATTTTCGAATAAACTCGAAAATGGTATTTTTCGAATTTCGGATTGGAATATATTCGGAAAACAGATTTTTAGAATTTCAAATTTCAACTTTTTCGATTTTTCAAATTATTTTTCCGAATTTTCGAAGAATTTTTTTCGAATTTTCAAACTATTTTTTCGAATTTACGATAATTTTTCTATTTTTCGGATGAAGTTTCTCAAATTCCCAAATGATAACTTCGATTTTAGAAATTGGTTTTGAGTTGTCATCTACTGTGACTATCATTGTGTAGAAATATTCATCGGTTACTAGAAATTTTCAACGGTTACGGTTTACTTACTCTCAATCTCGAACCATTTTTAATCAGGATGGCTGCAGAATCTGTCCCTGGGGTTGAATTGTGTCGGAACTGGTTAAGAACCTACCATAATGTTAGCACAGGACGACGCTTGGCTTCAGGCGAGGCTTGACCAGCACTACCTCTTTCTTGGAAAGTGCCTTATCGCACCCAAGCGCCGAGACCCTAGCGCCGCTCTCGAGACGTATCCTCTGTTCCCTCGCACGCTTATGCGGAGCGAGGCTAGAGACAGTGCGAAAGTGTGGGAAGAAGGAGACGCAGCGTACGCGCGCAGACGTACGCGATGAACAGGAATAAATTTCACTCGGGAACGGAGGAATTAACTACGCCACGGCGCGGCCTAGGCAAATTCGCTGCCGCCGAGCTGGCACGAGGAGGTGGAGGTCAGGGCTGAGCCCGCGAGCTCGAAACCCTTACGCCCTTTCGCGCTTTCACCGCCGCAGAAAATGCCGCTTTTTGACCTACGATGAAGCCCATGCTTTGGATTACTAGAAAATTAGCCGGAAGTTGGCAACTAGCTTCTTTGCACATGAGAATGCTGGTCAAACTCCCAGATTGATTCGCGATCGGAACTGGTAACGAGACAGTAAACCGCGGCAAACGCTGCTATAGCGGTGATAACGATCGAAATCGTCTTCTCCGCCACCGCTATCCTTTTGCTTTTTTTTATTCTTTTTCTCAAGGAGCGGCATTTGACGCGGCATCAAAGGTATGAAAAGGGCGTTGGGCGGCGTCTATATTCCCGCCGCCGAGCGGCGCGGCATAGTGCATTTCTGTAATATATCACGCGGTGCTTCATGATCGATATTGTAGGATGGCACTTCGCCGCGCCGCTCGGCGGCGAAAGTATAAACGACGCCTTATATCGACCGTGCCGCGCCGCGTTATCAGTATTGCAGAAACGCACTGCACCGCGCCGCTCGGCGGCAGTAGTGTAAACGACCCCATAGGGGGGATGGCGCATATTGATTGCTGCAGTGAAGTGAAAGAAAAGGAATTAGTGCTACACGACTAATGGTGATGCCAACGGCGTTTTGTCGTCAAGGTCGCGTTTCTTTCGAAGTGGCTATGATAGGTAAGTTTTTAGCCCACTAACGACTCCTTGTCCCACTGGTGGGACACGTTCCTCGAAAATCAGATTCTTCGCCATAACAATGATTTCTTGAACTTTTATATGGTCGATATTCAAATTATTTAGGAATCCTAATGTGGGGTGCATTTCCGTTTTGATCTGGAAATGGGTGAGGGAATGAGTTGCCTTTCAACACCGGCTTGGGAGAAATTTAGAAATTTGCGCGTAGGTTCTGTGCGGTTACACACGGCACGAATTATCCTACGCTTGTTTCAGTTGTGTTACCGGTCCAGTCGGCAACAGTCCTCACATCAGAGGGGGAGGGGTGGGCCAGATAAAGTTGTTTCACTCCTAACCGGGATGGATTGGACATTTCAGAAAGTATGCTAACGTACGAATCATACCTGAGAGAAAAATTTCGGACGTCTCTCCGAAGGAGTGTGTGTGCTCCGGTCTTAACAATTTCCAGTTGATGGTTGAGAATCAAGGAACGCTCCAATTAGACACAAGCGCCACCAAAGATGGAAACCTAGAAATGAGTAGATCTTGCATTGAAGCAAAACGAAAAGAATTCATTACCTGTTTCACTACCCGACGCGGACATTTTCATGCAATCTCATCAAATTCTCATTTGCAGTTTTTGGCTCATTCGAGGGCAGATATGACAGTTCCTTTTTTCAGGATGAAACTGAAACGAGAGGAAGCATAACATGATCGAATCATTGCAGATAACATGAAAAACGGAAACCGTTGATCCAAAGACAACAAAAGTCAAAAAAGTCGAGGGAACTAATTTTTCCATGATATTTCTCAATATCAAAGAGCAGCAGAAATCCGCAAATGGAAGCTAAATTCGTTTACGTGAAATGAGCATACCTACCGTGGCACTTTTTCGAATCGGACGACCCACTACTAGAGCATAACACCATGATATTAGCAACCATTTATGTGTATCCGGTCACTCCGCACATTACATGAACCACTTCAAAGTGCTTGAAATAAACTAAATCATGCGACAGCTCAAGAGGCATTGACTAATGGTCCTGTGCTCTAAGCAGGGGTCTTCTAATCAGAAGGAGTACCGCCACCTCGAAGAGAAGTCCAACGTGAGCGTGAAATGATTGCTTAAAGACAGCGTTAACGATGATCATCCTCGTTGACTTTTCACAGTGAAATGATAGACGAGAAGGATCCTAGGCTCCCAGTGTCGAAAGAACGGTAGAAAACGAGCCAGGAGCGGCAAAATAACGGCTGCAAACAAGCGTTTTGGTGCCCCAGACACGCCCCGGGCCCCAGATCCGCCCCTCGAAAGGAACAAATGAAGACTCAGATTACAGGAATGATCAAGTCAAGGAAAAGCTGATAAGTGAGCTGATCGCTTCATTGCACTGATAGGTATCATCTTTCTAGCGGTCAATTCCTCCACGCTCAAAAATCAACGTAAACAAAGGAGGGCCTATTTTGGCTCAGAAACGCGTCTTTCGTGTCGTTTTTAATCATGCCTTGCTATATAGGGCACCAGACCTTCCGTAAACCGTGGAGATATCGTAAGTGAAATTTATCGTGAACACTGCCTTAAGAGAAACATCGAATCTCGAATGGATAGATTGATCCTACCCTGAAATTTGTATCGGATGGAAACGAGTTTTTGCCCCACCGTCGAGATTTCGGACAAAAACCTCACAGAGAGAAAAAAACGAAGGGTCATGAGCCGCTTTGAGTAAATATTAAAAATTCGGCGTCAAATGGGGCTTATTCTGTTACTACATCTTGGGACACTAGCCTCACGCCAGACTTCAATGAATTCAAGAATGCATTTTAAATGCAAATTCCGAGTTTAGCTATAACTCCGAGTAAGATCTTTGAATTTCTCTCATAAATGAGTGATTTAGAAAAAAATTCTGTAGTTGATCTCAATGAAAGCTTGGAATTTCGCCCATAGAAGAGCGAGGCTTCGGGGGTCATCCAATTTCAAAATGATTTCCCGTAATCGAATCATTCGATTTTCGAAAATAAAGTTCATAATCCAAAAGCCGAGAAATATGATGTTCCGAACGGAGAGAATATCCGAAAGAATCCACATCCATGGATGATCTGAGTGTTCGAAAAAATCATTTTCTCCGAATCAGGATAGCGTTTCGAGAAAACTTGTTGTTCAATTTCAAGAGTTTTTGAAATACACGAGCCGTTTTTCTTATCTTATTCGGATAATCATCCCTTCCATCCCGAGTCCTATATGCACACGCTAATCCAAGAAGCTACGCAGATACAGAAAAGCTTCATAATTAGAAATAGAAGTGTTCAACGAGATCTAAGAGTCACCCCCAGCAGAATTATTAAGCTACATTAGAGAGAGACGAAGGACTCCGGATAAATGAAAAGCTCTGGAGGGCAGCGTTCTCCAAATGCGCAACCGCTTGTGCGAAGTGTCGGTAAGAATTCGCTGATTCGCACGATCAATATTCACCGGCGATTGGATGTGTTGCCTTATCAACCTGCCGTGAACCTGCTATCAACAGGTCGATAGCAGGTCAATAACAGGTCCATGTTTTCATCCCGAAAGGACCTGCGAGTGCCCGGTCGCTCGAAAAAGGGGCGGACCAACCTGCTGTCGACATTTGAGTTTGCCTGAGGGGTTGATTTTTTTGCACCCGTTTCCCACGAATTCGGTGCGTATCGACCGGGTGGGACTCAGTAGATCCACCGACTATGACGGGGGCCTCAGACGAGTCCGAAATTGTATCGAGCGGTAGATTGCATTGCAGCGTTCGGTCTTGCAAAGCCATGATGATGAGAACTCCATAATACCTGGGATGATAAGAACAACCGGCCATTATTCCCTACGTGGTCGTTCACGAATCTACCAACTCCGTGCTCCGTTTCTCAATAAGTGAAATGCTGTTTGTTTCGTGAAAGCTGATATTGATATTATTACACAAGTTTACACTTATGTGAAAGAAAAAAAAAGAAAAAAAAATGAGACAAAAAAAACAACCTCAAACGAAGTAGTCAAAGATGTAAACATTGTAACCAACTGGAACGAACAATAGTCAAAAGAGAAGAGCAGGATTTCGAGTAATCCAAGCGCTACGGAGGGATACCCAGCTGCCCCCCAGGAGCCAGTTTTACTCGTACCAAGTTTTTGAAGGCACCAAATTCGACAGGAATATTATCATTTCTACTGAGATCCTCGAATAATGGAATAACCCTATTCGTGAAAAAGCAGCGTCGACATTCAAGGTTAGACACGGTGCGATGGAATTTTATCGGCCTCCCCCGAGTGACAGAGTCTCTCGTTCTTATGAAATCCCCAGGCCTTAGACCAAAGTTTACGTTGAAAAGGATTTGATGGAAGAGAAATAGGTCATTTTTCTTCCTTCTGAGAATCAGAGGCTCGAGACTAAAGAGTTCGTTTCTGTCAGCAGCGGAAGGCATTTGCCCATAGATAAAGCCATACTGTCTGATATTAACTCTTCTAGTAAATTTGTTCTGTATCTTTTCCAATCTGTTTATATTCTTGAGTTTGGCGGGGTTGAAAACCGGGGTACCGTACTCGAGTAGAGGCCTTACATACGTGGTATAAGCATTGATAAGCACAGATGGATTGCAAGTTGACAAACCTCTAAAAATCTTATTCATAGCAAAAGTTGCTTTCTTCGCGATAGATTCACAGTGCTTATCAAAACTCAGACTTGTAGTAATAATGAACCCTAGATCAGTTATTTCATCAACTTCCTGGATCTGACAACCATCGACAATATATTTACTGTTAGCATTGCTATGACCCAAGTGGAGAACCTTCGTCTTTTCCTTTGCCAATAGGAGATTCCAATCACGAGACCAAGTACTAACAATGTCAATAGACTGCTGCAGTAAGATACAATTCTCTGGTTGGGAGACGTGCAGGTAGATCTTGATATCGTCCGCAAATGCACTGAAACCGGTGCCACAGGAACCGATAAGACCGGCGATTTCGTGAGTGTATATGTTGAAAAGGATGGGAGACAATACCCCCCCCCCTTGGGGCACACCGCTCAGGACTGGTCTTGGAATCGACCGAGAAGAGTCTATACAGACCGAGAACGTCCTATCAGTTAGGAATGAACGTATCCATGTAACCATTCGAGGATGAATCCCAACCATCAAAAGTTTTTGCAACAACTTTTCATGGGGAACCTTATCAAAAGCTTTGGCAAAATCAAAATAGATAACGTCTATTCTTCACTTCCGCACTGCCGTTCAGTCCGCAAAGTGCGCTTGATTGCGAAATCGTGCTGCGGCGCGGTTGCGAGTATCCTCAGACAGGGATGTGGGATCACCCGGGCGGGGGGGTCCCCCTGGCACCAAAAGCCAAAAGCGCCCGGGTGATCCCACATCCTTGTCTGAGGATGTTCGCAACCGCGCCGCAGCAAGATTTCGCAATCAGGGTGCACTTTGCGGACTGAACGGCAGTGCGGAGGTGAACTGTACACTCTTTCCATCGTCAAGAAGAACTGTCCATTTATTAGGCGCTTCAATAGATGACGTCACAGTAGATTTACCTTTCTGGAAACCATGCTGGAAGGGAGAGATAACCTGATTTGATTCCAAATGAGTTACGATTCGTTTTTTGAGAATTTTTTCGAACAGCCGTGAGAAGATAGATGTTATACTGATTGGCCTGAAATTAGCAGGGTCAGTGAAAGGGGGTTTTTCTGGAATAGGGGTAACAAACGATTGCCTCCATTTGAGGGGGACCTCTCCAGACATAAAGCTCAGATTGAAAATGTACTCCAAAGGACCTGCAATATCAAGAACGACCTGCTTGATGAAGCTAAGTGGTTTGGCGTCGGGAGTCACAGAATTGGATGAAGGCCAGGCTAGAAGTTCCTTGATAATCTCGTCCTTGTGAAACCAACAGGAATCGGCCATAACGGCGAAACAATTGGAGACAGGTAGACTGTCCATAGAAGAGACGTCAGAAAACGACTCTTGAAAAACGTCCGCCAACAACTCAGCTTTATTCCCAGCATTCCTCACCAATGTGCCACTAGGGCTTTTAAGGACCCCAACACCTGGTTTTTCTCGGAGTTTAGAGTTGATGAATCTAAAGAAGGAATGTTTATCATTTGACTTGACAGCTTTCTTCTCAATATGGTTATTATACTTCTTCAATTTCCGAGTAAAACGTTCACTGATACTTTTGAACCGCTCCCAGACGTCAGCACAGTCGTGAATTTTAGCCAGACGCCAAGCCTCAGATCTCAACCGCTCAAGGGCGGATAAGTGCGTTGGAAGCTTCAGTTTACCACGGCAGGAAGGTTCAAGAGGAACGAAAGTATCAATGCAGTGATGGATAATAGAAAGGAAAAGCTCGTACTTTTCATCCACACTAGGAACAGAGCTCAGGGAACCAAACCAGTCAACATTTAGTAGATGGTTGCGAATAGCATCAATATTTGCTTTGCTGAAATTCCTTCTATACACCACGGGAGCATCCCGCCTTATAAAATTTAATGCAAAATGAACGGTAGAGTGGTCACTGGAGCCCAACGGTGGAGATATGCTTAGAGAATTTACCATACAATTATCATTACACAAAACTAGGTCAAGAACATGACCACCACGGGTCGACGCCCTGACATATTGCTCAAGGCTATGACTTGAGCACACAGTTAAAAAGCTTCTCGAGATGGAACTCACATTGGCAAACTCAGATGGTTCATTCCAATTGACATCTGGGAGGTTAAAATCGCCTGTGATGATTGAAGGCCAGCTACAAGAAATAAGGTCGCCGATGGTATTATACAGTTGCTCAGACAAGTTCGAAGTACAAGATGGTGTCCTGTACACAACTACAAAACGTATAGGTTTTAAATCAATTTCCAAGTCAGTGCAAAGGATTTCATAAGCATCAGGGACGGACTCCTGAAAGACAAGAACTGGACAAAGAGCTTTCTAGCCATGAAAAGAACTCCCCCACCTTTTTTGCGAAGACGGTCAGACCTCAAAACCTCCTAATGCGAGCACCAGTCACCCAGTAGTGAGACCGACTCGACCCCACCGCATAACCATGTTTCAGTTAGAGAGATAATATCCGTGTCGAACTTTTGGAGCACGAATTCCACCGCATCTACGTTTTTGACCAAAGAACGAATATTGGTGACGATACATGCAAGACGGCACGAGTTTATCCGGGGATGGTTCAGCAGTTTCCCGAGCTCGAAACGGCTGGGTCTCCTAGGGACAGAATAGAGGGGATAGCCACCGGGTCACTCGTTGACAAGATGGAAGAGAAAGGGCCGCGGGCGCCGACATTGCGGCGTTCCGCCTTACGCTTTTCCAATTCCTCTTTCGTCAGCGAGTGCCTAATGTACAACCCTTTAGTGTGAAACGACTTTAACCAATGAGCTCTATTACATACAAGGTTCGCATGGTGAGTGGTTGGCAAGACAATCTTAACCAAACGGGGACGACCACCTAGCCTGCCCATGCGATACACAGAAACGGGGCTGCATTCAACATCGAGGTGATTTAGTAATTCGTGGATACGACTCTTATCATATGTCACTCTCTGAGATGGCAAGCTACCGGATGACTCAGATAAGCCAGAAATGACAATGGATCGCTGCCTTTCGTGTTCCATACAAATACAACCAGTGTTAGAATTTTCCGGAATGGTAGAATTGAGGCTTGAAACCTGAGAAAAATCACGCACAGGATGATTGACGACAGAATTCCTAGTGACTTGAGACTTAAGAGCAGACAGTTCAGCTTGCAATGATGAGTTTTCTTGTGACAACTGAGTATTCCTAGTAACAAGCGCTTTGTTTTCATCGACCAGTTCAGCATTTCGTGACATAATAGAATCGAAACTCTCTTTAATGGTCGAAAAGTGACTTATCACTGCTTTCAAATGTACAGGAAGGGAAGTGTCCTTCATCAGTTGATCGACAGCCATCGCAAAGTCCATCGGTTCCTGCGATCCAGCGTCAGTTGCATGACTTGCCGCAGCTCGTGTCTGAATGATAGACTGGCGGGGAGCAGCTCGCGGCATGACAATAACAAGAGCCGTCGAAACGGGTAGACCTTATCTGGTGGCAGTTGAGGAAAGTGATGACGATTTTCGTATTGATACATTGGTAAGCCGATATCTCTGCTGAATTATTTAAGTTACTCCTTTGCTCCTTAAAAAAATCTCGAGCGCATTCCTGATCTGGCACGCTGTTTCTCTCTTCTCTAGTCAAGAAGTCAGTCAGATCTGACTGAATCTTCTCAGCCAGATCTGACTGAGTGATTCAGCTTATCTTGTTTGTTGCTGACTTTCTCTACTTAGCCTAGGTCGCTATCCTATAACACGTACGTGTTAAATAAGTGCGGCTCATATGAAATCTTTTCAGAACATGGATTCAGTCAGGCTAAACTGAATTTTTCGCCGGCTTTACTACGGGCCTGTATCTATATCTTCAATACAAGGTAGTATCCTCTGGGAAAAATCGACATTCTGATCACACATGGCGCGTGCGTCGCACCGATGCTGCAACCCCCGTCTGCCCTCCGCTCTCTCGCTGTCTCTAATGCATCTTTCATAGTCCTCACCGCAAGCGCGGCACGCGCGGGAATGAACTATGAAATCTTCGGCTGCAGGGTAAAGTTGGGCCTCAACTGTGACATGCACAGTAATTCCCGGCTTGCATTAGCGGATACGGTAGCGTTTGATAGTGATAGAATTAATTGTCGGAGTGGACTGAAACTGAGGAGCGAGTATTGGTCCACGTGTTGATACCGCCCTGGCGGTTTTGGCGGTGCCGCTGTGGCTGTGCTGGATGGGCGGCACGCGTGTGCTGCGCTGTGAGAACTTTCATAGTCCACCGTGCGTCACGCGCGTACCGCGCTTGTTGTGAGAACTATGAAGGATGCCTAACCTCCGCCCCAGTTCGCGTAGAATCTATGAGAATTGCGGATGGTGGTCGTAAGATTTCCCAACCGCAGAAGAGGCGGGAAACGGGGAGGAGCGAAGTGCGTGGTTGGACGAGGGCCGTGTTTCGTCCAATCGGGCACTTCGCTCCTCCCTCCCTCCCCCCGCCTCTTCTCCAACAGGGAAACATTGTTACCACCACCCGAGAATTGCGCGTACACCGATGTGTACAGCGCTGTCGTGAAGATTAAATGAAGCAATTAGACAATAGCATGAATCGAATCTTATCCGTATTAAGGTTTTAGACTATTTTTTAGCTTCCCGGCAAATTCCCGTTCACTCGTGGACCGTATCCAACAATGTACACGCAACGTCCATGGACCATCCGTCAGTATGCCGGCTTCTCAACCGTCGAGGAGTCGAACGCCTTCTACAAAGAGAACATCAAGGCTGGTCAGCAGGGACTTTCGGTGGCTTTCGATTTGGCCACCCATAGAGGGTCAGTAGAACTCACAACCATACAAGCGGTGTGGTCTGAAAACACGAAGAGAATTGCTCCCCGGAACTACTTTTGCATGTGATGTTCATCATACAATGAGCTCAAATCTGACCTTGTGGGGGTTCAACTTGTGAAACGTTGTGCTCCTGGAAGAGCAGAGATGTTGTCCTGCTGGGGCGCTGTAGAAACGTAAATGTTGTCCTCCACCAACACAAAAAAACCTTAAAAACTCCTCCGGCCGCCATACATATGTATTCTCGTGCGGATTTCTCAACCGATACAGAGTTTTTTACGTTTCTGAGGCAATATGTTGGGTACGAAACTAGTTAGTAGAGGGTTTCACCGAATAATATCGATTTTCCAATTACCTCTTGTATTTTCTCAGAGACGAGATGGTTTTAACTGCCCTTGGTAACAAACATTACGTGAGGGGCAAGGTTTCCATAATTGATGAAAAAGTAAATTTCTGTCCAATCACAGAATCGCTATAACCATTTATTCGATTATTCGAATATTCGAATAAAAATTCAATTAATTGGCTGTGGCATGTTAATTAATTGACGAAACCCCACTTTTTCATTAAATATGAAAACCTTTCACTTACCCTAATGTGTGATAACAAGTGCTGTCGAAACCACTCCGATCATGAAGAGAAAACTAGATTTATTCGGAAAAATCGATATTATTCGTTTGATATACTCTAGTAGTTAGGGGGGGGGCACTCAGGATTCAGCTGGAGAAGGAATGATACCGCTTTCAGAAATCGAAGTATTTCCATGGAGTCTCCACGAAAACAATGACTGATAACGCAGGCATATGATATCAGCACAAATTTTAATTTTCATGGATTAATCGTTCCATTTTCTCGAGTGCACCCCCTTTCTAGTTTCAAGCCTTTATTTTGTCCATCTCCGGTTGTTTAATAGGCTATTTCGGCTTTTGTTCCAGATATGACTCAGACAACCCACGTGTATATGGTGACGTTGGCATGGCCGGCGTGGCTGTGGATTCTGTAGAGGACATGAGACAGGTGAATGCTTTCCTTGGTAAATAACTGAGGAACGACCAGGCTTCTACATGATGATTTCGTGAGCAGTAGGGTTAACTCCCAACCTGAACTGAATTAGCGTCCTTCAACGGAGTTTCCCTTACTTCTTGCATAACTCGTAGCTCACACCTTTCCTTCAGCCAAGAAACTCGAGAACGCCACTATTTCGTGAAAATTTGCGTTTGAAGTACAGCTTTTACTATTTCGTTTTGATATATAAGGGTCTGATCTCAACTTTACGCATCTAGTGCTATGTGTTATTGGAAGTTTTGTTTCGCATTTCCAGCTTTTTGACGGTATCCCACTGGACAAGATGAGTGTGTCTATGACTATGAATGGAGCCGTTATCCCAGTTCTAGCCATGTACGTCGTAGCGGCCGAAGAATCGGTTTGTTCAATGATTCTTTGATGTTCATTTTTATCGTATTAGCGGAGTGGGTACTCTAGAGATGTTTTTTACGAGTGAAGTTTAGGGCGTTGATCGCAAAAAGCTGGCCGGTACCATTCAAAACGACATTCTGAAAGAGTTCATGGTGCGTAACACCTACATTTATCCGCCAGAGCCATCAATGAGAATTATTGGTGAGCTTCTCGTCCCACACCCTTTTGTGATTCGAAATAGTAGCTATAATTATGTTTGCTGCTTTCAGGAGACATTTTCGCATACACGAGTAAGGAAATGCCAAAATGGAACAGCATTTCGATTTCTGGATACCATATGCAGGTTTGTTTTTTTAGCCCAATAGGTTGAACAACTTACCTTCTATTTCTTGGTCAAAATTAGCGTGTTCCGACGCATCGGGCTATTACGAGCTTCCTCGGTCCGCCTCTAATCAGCTGATCATTTGGGGTTTTTTTTGTTCCAACTGTTTTCCATCTTGCATCTCATGCCTGTTAGGTGAGCCTCGTTTGCTGAAGTTTTTACATCAGGAATAGTGGAAAACGTCGGTAATGGATAGGATTGCTGCATTTTTGGTAGGGTTTTGATTCATTTCGTGATGTTTCCGAATTAAAACTCGTTTTCTTATTTTGATTGCCGACTCCTTTGGTAACACCTCAATCAATCATAGGTATTATCCAATTTTCTTACTTTTTGCGTTGGTTGGCTGGCTGCTGGAAATCGGGCCGGCCTTAACAAAAAAAATGTCAAGGAGGGCAGGAAGAATGATAAATATTGAAGGCCTGTGATGTATGAAAATTTTCTAAAGAAATCAAAAGCCAATAAAAAATATAGTGATTTTTAGTTGGGTAACAGGACGAAATAAATAAGAAAAATTTCCAACAGTCAAAGAATCCTGCCGACGTTTCTTGCTAATCCTGAAATAGAAACTCTAGCAAATGAAGCCTACCTAGCAATGATCATATGCATCTCAGGATTGAAAACAGTTGGAACAAGGTCTGAGAAATGAGAAAAACCACACAAAGTAACGATGAACTCAAACGATCGGCTGATCTGGCAGAAAAGCTCGTACGAATTCGACGTGTCGCGTGCTCAGAGTGCGTGTCCGCAATGGCACACACTAAATTTCTTCCCGAAATGGAGGGTATATCGTCGATCACTGCTCGAGAGATCGCCGCGTCGAACACATGGGGCGCGCACGCAAGCGAGGAGGTAGTGATAGGATCATTACCTTCTCGCTTGCGTGCGTGCCACATGTGTTCGACGCGGCGCTCTCTCGACCAGTGATCGACGATACATGTATGAGTTGAGCCCAATTAGGGGAGTTAAGTATGATCGAAATATGAGTGAAATAACTATCCAAAATTAAAAAATTTTCGCTTTTAACCGTGAAGCAGTACAGAATTTGAAAATAAGAAAAGTAATCGGAAGGGTTGTCGAAGACAATTTTTTCGTTATTGTTGGAAGATGATAGATTCCACTTCCAAGATAGGTTCCGGATTCTTCAATTAAATCATTATCAGATCTCTAAAACGGAAAAAAAAATCTGTCTTCCACATGTACATGACCATTGGTGAGGTTGAAACCCTCCCCACCATGTGTAAAATCGGCACGGATCGCACTGGCAGTTTTGATTCCTTCTTGACGATGTGGCCTGCGCTGGCGAAAATTCGCTGTATGTACTATGTTATAACACATGTGCACTGAGTTTGCGCCAACGCAAACTACGCTGTTAAGAAAGAACCAAACCGATCAAGGCGATCCGTGCCGATTGTAGAGTCCCATTGTACAATTCAGTCTAGTGAATGGACAGGGTTGGGGAGGTAGATCGTGCGCGCGATCAGAACCCCGTTGGTTAGTGGTGTCGCGAACGCCGCATTGCCAGCCGGGGTGGTCGCGCCGCGTCTAATCACTAGACTAAATTTGACAAAAAGACCGTACGTGCTGGTTTTGAACAGCCGCGCAAGTTTTTTTTTGCCTTTAGAATATCTTCGGAACAGCTGTTCAACCTTGTGAGAAAATAATCTATCAGCATTTTTCTGAACACCGAAAACTATCAAACTGGGGCATATTTTTAAAAGCTACCCCTATAGAATTATTCTTCTTTGAAGCATTCCAAAATATTTACTTCATGGGCTTTGACGAAGTACAACTGGCATATGGATCTCTCTCCTTTTCTTTAACGTCGAAGGGATATGCTTAATAGGTGCGAAATTGCAGAAATTCATAACGAATTCATTTTCAGAAAAATTCTGAAAGAAATCGTTTCTTCCTCAGGGTTGTTCAACGATTCAAAAGACTGTGTAATGGCGAAAAGGTGTTACGGGTTTGGGATATCAATGGCCAAGTTTAGAGGGAATAGTCCTGCATTGATTTTTTACAGCGAAATTATAAATGAATGCCATATATAAAAATTGCGCCCTCAAAACCTAAGCTTGTGTATGTTTAAAGCAAGGTTTGTGATGCCCCATAACACACTGAATTTCCCCATAACCATAATTGCCCCATAACACACAAAAATACTGCCACCTAAACACCTCGAAGGCATGCAGACAAACAAAACAAGAACACTAAATTTACTTAAAGGTTCGTTAAGCGCAGGCCGAGATATGTAGTCGAACATTATCCTCGAAACGACCATGTCTATAGATTTATGATCGCTACTGTATGCATAAAAAGCAGAGACTGAAATAGGATAGACTCGCTCAAAGCGACTTCAATTGGCATAAATTATGGAGAGAAAGATTTAAACTTCCCCGAGTAGTTCCCCAATTCGTCATAATGGAGGACAAGGCTAGGTACCCTAGAGCTCGTAAGTCTGAACATTCAGTACTTACCTGTTCATTAGGGATGCGAAAACATAGTGGTAAGTCAGAGCACTTATAAAAATTTTCCCAAAAGTCGCTACATTTAAGGAAGCTGGTGCCGATGCTGTCCTGGAAATGGCGTTCACTATTGCTGATGGAATTCAGTATTGCGAAACTGGTATCAATGCAGGTCTCACCATCGATGCATTCGCTCCACGCCTCAGCTTCTTCTGGGGTATTGGAATGAACTTCTACATGGTGAGTAAAGAGCCCTGCAATCCGCGATTTCCTTTGACTAGTTTAGGCAGACCATTAACCGGATCCATTGTAGCTAAATTCTTCAGGAAATCGCCAAAATGCGTGCAGCTCGACGCCTTTGGGCTCAACTTCTCACAGAGAGATTCCAGCCGAAGAGCAGCAAATCGCTAATGCTTCGAACACACTCACAGACCAGCGGATGGTCCCTAACCGAGCAGGTACTCTAGACATATAATAAGTAGATGTGTGGAAATTAGTTCTTCTTTAATGCGTTGCAAGTAGAGTAGATGTTACGCATAAATCAGAAGTTTTATGTGAAAACGTGTGTGTGTGTGTTCGAGTTTTTCTCATTGCAGGATCCCTATAACAACATCATTCGAACGACTATCGAAGCGATGGCGTCTGTGTTCGGCGGCACCCAGTCACTGCACACGAATTCGTTCGACGAGGCTCTTGGCCTACCCACAAAATTCTCCGCTCGAATCGCTAGAAACACGCAGATCATAATTCAGGAGGAGAGCGGCATTTGCAAAGTAAATATTACTGCATTCCATAGAAAAACACTAGAGGTGATATAAGCGGGAGGGGCAGGAGAAATGAGAGAGCGCGTGGGCGCCACGCTTTCTTCTTGTTATCGGCCACATCAGAGCTTTTTCTTATAGACGTAAAAAGGCTGCGACATCGCACCGGTTGTTCCACATATCCATAGCTGTTAGAGAGGTTGGTCTTGCCGGACATGAAAATAAATGAAATGAATCGTGTCCCGGGTTATGGCAGTCGGGACATTCGTCAGGGATTGACGAATCGATCTTATGGACGAAGGCCTTGAGGTGTGAGGAGTGTCCACAACGTAGACCAGCCAGGATGACGCGTGTACGTCTGGGTAGGTCCATTTCGCTGCTATCGATCTTGGGGGGCACGTTGCCAAGAATAGGATTCAGGGAAGCACTGGAGAGGTATTCCGTGACAGATCGGGTGTGCTCCATTTGCAGCAGTCTGACGCGATTGAGCTCCGACGTCGCCCAACGTTGACGATCCAAGACAGAGACTGCAGCATGAAGCGGCGTACGAATATGTCGGTAATGGGGACCAGATGACAGCAGGGGGAAATTAAAGTGTGTGGCATTCCTGACTATGCCGACATGGAACTGTTGCGACTGAAGTTGACAATGCTGCTTCACAGGAAGCAGCGAACACTCTTGATGTAGGTGAGATACAGGTGTGGATCTTGGGCATCCAGTGATCGCGCGTAGAGCAGAGTTCTGTGCACGCTGAAGCTTGCTCCAAGAGGCTTCCGACAAGTGTCTTGACCATACTGGGGCTCCATGTTCCAAAACTGGCTGTACCCTTGTAAGTGGTTCGCAAGATTTCCTTTGAGCTACCCCATGTAGTGCTTGCCAGAGAACGGAGGATGTTGTTACGTGTGTAGGCAGCAGCAGCTCGAATACGTGTGTTTTCATGAAAACGCAGTGACGGGTCCAGGAATACACCAAGTAGACGAGGGTGTTCCGATAAGGGCAGCATATTTTCATCCCAAAGAACCTTGGGATGCAGCTTGTGTTCGGCAGTCGCTGTAGTGCACAAAGTAACGCTGGACTTGGTTGGAGAGACCTTAAGCTGCTTCGATTCCAGGAACTTAGCCAGACTGGCGAGGTATTTATTCATCTCAACATTGGCTCAATCGATGACAGGGTCAGTACAAGTAATAGTGATTTCATCCGCATATAGACATAGGTGCATGTTAGGTGACGGCTTTGGAATATCAGACAGATACCGCGAGAATTGGCTGGGAGATAAGACTCCACCTTGAGGGACGCCTGCCTTCAGGGGAACAGATTTCGACAAGTGTCCATCAAATTTCACGCGAATGGAACGATTTTTGACAAAGTTGTCGGTCCATCTTTTGCACCAGTCAAGGATAGTCGAATCCAGGATCGATTTAGACAGCAACGAAGTACTAACATTATCGAAGGCAGCGGTTAAATCAACTGCCACGTCTAGGCTTCTGCCAGCTGGAGGTTTCATGTTGAAGCCAGCAATTATGTGTTCTGTGATTGACGTGAGTGCCGTGATTGTGGAATGAGCCTTCTTGAAGCCGTGTTGTTACACGTTAGGTCGTAGTGCTTCTTGGAGATGTGGGTTGATGAAATTTTCCGCTAACTTAGCGATAGGGGACAAAAGGGAGATGGGACGATGCGAGGTTGCCTTATCTTCTGGTTTACCGGACTTGAGGATCGGTAGAACGACTGCTTGCTTCCATCTAGCAGGAATCACTCCGGTGCTGAATGACGAGTAGACGAGATCGCTGACTAGTTCAAGGAACTGTTCCGGCAAGTGCTTTAGATGGACGGTTGACACGCCGTCAGGTCCCCCAGCTCTCGAATTTTCATGGACTTGATGAGGGAAGACACAGCAGAGGCAGTTATTGCAGGGACATCATGACGACTGAGCTTCCTTATAGACCGGAGAGTGCGTCTGTTAGAACGATAACGACGCGATGACACCGAGGCAAAAAGTTTCCCGAGTCGACATGCAGCCTTAAAGCCGGACTCAAATTTCCCCGAAGGGAACTCAAGCGTGTTTTGATCCGCTGCCAGTCTCTTCCCAGACAACCGCTTAACAATGCTCCAGGTCTTCTTTGCATCAGTTGAGAAATTCAAAGATTCAGTGAACTCCATCCACCGCGTCCGCTTGTAATCATTAAGCCTTTTGGTGATCTCATCCGACAGTTGTTGAATGCTGGGATCTCCAGGATCAGCACGGCGTTTCTCGTCCCGTGATTCGATCAGCTCCAGGACGTCTCTGGGAACGTTAGGATGAAACGTTCTAACGCGCCCTGTAGGAATTGCAGTTCTGGAGGCGTTGCATATGGCATCAACAATGAACTTGTCTTTCTCGTGAACGGAGCCGGTTAGCGGATAGTAGGCTACCCGACTGAGTAACACCTCTTCAAACATGACCCAGTTGGCCTTACGGTAGTTGGTGTACAATTTGCTACGAGAGCCTATGAAAGGTGCCAGGTGACTGTTGAGAGACAAATCCAATGAAACACATATGGGTACATGACCGCTGGCCATAACTACAGCAGTAGACCAGTTACAGGATACAGCAAGGGAAGATGAGACAAATGTGATATCCGGTGAGGACGGCCTGCCCGTGGAAGGAAGGCGAGTGGGGGCGTCCTCATTAATGGCAACAAGGTCACAGTCCTCCGCAAAAAGCTCTAGTAGTTCACCTCTGTCATCAGGATCTAGAGAGGAGAACCGGGATGAAGAGTGAGCATTAAAATCGCCAGCCATTACAACAGAAGACGATGGGAGGGCAGAGTGTACAGAATGTAAAAATGGAGTGGGGTCAAACGAATTAGGACATGAGGAGGCAGGGGGGATATAAATATTAACAATATCCATATGGCCACTTTGCAATACAACATGAACACCAATACATTCTACAACATTATCATTAGGAATAGGAATAATGTGGGAGGGTATGGAGGATTTTACAAATGTAGAAACGTCTAGACTATGAAGAGGAACACTAGGGGGAGAGTTAGAGCAGGATATACAACAGTAAGCATCAGTATAGTCATTATAGCTGGTTCATGTTCATGTTCATGTTTATTACATAAGGTGAACTTATGTGAGGATATGAATATGATAATAAAATCAAAACAGAAGAATAAAAGAACAAAAACGATCATAAATCTAAAACAAGGCAACAGCGTTTTCGCAAATATGGCAATTGTCAAACGAACGCATTGGTGAGAAAAAAAAACACTTCAGTGAAGAGGACAAAGTTTTGGGGAAAACCTATTTGCTCGACAGAAACCCGTTCACAATCCTTAGAAAGCTAGTGAATTTATTAGGAATTTCGAAACGCTTACTGAGTTTGGCGTACTCGGAACCGGCTCGGCATACGAACGAGTTGGCCCTCACCGAAAGCTTAGCCCGAGGTATTTGAATTTTGAACGTGGGACCTCGAGTTATGGATTCTTTAAGAGGGAAAAATTTAGTTGCATCAAGATGAACAAAATTGTTAAGGATTTTATACGTCATGATTAAATCTTGCTTCTTCCGTCTGTGAGATAGTGATTCTAGGCCCAGTTGTGAATTCCGCACTGTGTTTTCCGGTACTGAATCGTAGGTAAACCTTCCTGTTCTCAGAAACAATTTCCTTGTAGAGCTATTTTGAACTTTTTTCTAACATTAGAATATGCTTTGCTTTTATGGGGTGGAACACTGATGTACCGTACTCCAATAATGGCCTGATGTAGACCTTATAGGCTTTAAGGAGCGTTTTGGGATCTGTGGATGATAAACATCTGAAAAGGTTACATACCTTTCGAGTAGCATTACTAGCAATGTTCTTACAATGTGTATCAAAATCAAGATTTTGCGATATTTGAAAGCCGAGGTCTCGGATTTCGGAAACCTGAGAGATTTTAACGCCGCCGATGTTGTATAATGTTCGGGGTGGTTAACCCCGAACATTTGAGATGTACCCAGCCGAGGCAACCACCGCACTGAACGCTTGCATGTTGAGCAGATAATCCACAGTGAAGACAGGGATAACGTGGAGTCTTGCTTCTCGGTCCCGGGTTCCACTCCATGCCAGCTCGTAACAACAAAATACGAAGGAGTGCAGCAGCCAGCCATTTGCACTCCCATACAGAAAAAAACTCTTCGTGGAGTTGTTGATGCCCGTTTGATGAGTCTCCTTGATCTTGGTAGTCGACTCCACAGATCCACCACGCGTAGGTTGAGCATCTCGGATCCAGGCGCCACGCTATTGGGCAGATTCCCTGCGCCTCTGTTATACCCACCGATGTCTCCGCGTCTCGTTTGCCCGCCCCTCCTGCCCCTTTGTCACCTAACGACCAGCACCCGAAATTGTGTTTAAGTATTACGCATATGGTTCCAGAAACTGCTTGTGTAAGTGATGTAATAGATTGAATAGCTTTGTTGAGTGAAGCGAGACGGCGTGGAACATGGTTCGTAGTCGTACGCTTTGACCAGAGGCCGCGCTGTCCACTGTATTATACTACAACCTAACGTTGAACAACCGTCGCATCATCATAGTACGCAGCCTTTCATTTCCGACAAGTTGAAACTGATAGCAGTTTCAGACGAAGGTTGAGCGTTTGAGGTGGTTCGAACAGTCCACGGCAACGGAATAGGCCAAGATGCGGTTTCGTATTTTCACTGAGCATACTGTAGCCAAGGCTGGCTCGGTTCCAAGAATCGGGTAAGAATCAAGAGCTGATAATCTTCCTTCTAGGTTATTGTGTTTTCATTTCTTTTCATTTTCTCGTGTTATTGCGTGTAACTATAGAAGATAATTTATGGGTATCGATATCGTGCGTAGGGGGGGGGACTTATCGTTCTTAAACGTTCTCAGGGTTTTTTCCCACTAAATCTGAGTACGAAAACACAATTTCGCCGTTCAGAAGGGTGCTCTGCGCCTCTGTCAATGATGCGCCATAATCGAGGACAAAATTTTAATTCATTGTCGCAAATTGGACAAAAAAGAGCGTTGGAAACGTTTGAAAGCGTCATGTTTTCCCCAAACACACAATACCAATGCATCTATAGTTTTTATTATATACAGGGGGGGTGTGTATACAAGTCTGTTGGTACCTGCTCGTTGGTGCCCCTGCTTCTACTGAACCCAGCAGACGTTTGAGTGTACACAGGGAACGTTCGAGCGATATAGCGTGCACAACTATATCGCGAAAGTATCCCATACATTGCATAAAGGTGTCGCCGTCCGGCACACTAAGGCCTCTGGTTCATAACACCTTAGGGTCCGTACCTAAGGAGTCATGGAGTCTTTGGCCACAAGCCACAATTTTGCCACCCTGAACTGTCGATCGCTGTCGAGTGATATCCAAAAAACTGCGCTATCCAGACTTCTGAGCTATTTCCATGCACCGTTTGCTGCTTTGCAGGAAACCCGCCTCAAGGATAGACCCGTCATCAGCGTCGGAGAGTACACCATCTACTGCGGTGACGCTGACGATAGGAGAGTGGGAGGCTGTGCAATAGCTGTAAGGAAGGATTTCAATGGTATGGTCAAGGAGTTTGGTTCAACGTCGTGCCGGAATGCATTCCTACGACTGCGGGATCACAGAGGATTCAATCTGTGGATAGTGAGTGCTCATGCGCCCACTGAAACCGCCGAGGACAATTCGAAGGATGCGTTTTATGAGGAACTCAATATGTTGCTGGCCAGGATACCTTGTCAACATGCTGTTGTCGTGGGGATTGACGCAAATGCGAAGATGGGACTTGATCAGGAATCCGAAGTACTCGGTAAATGGTTCTACCCAGTGGAGCAAACATCGGACAATGGCTACCGCCTTGTCGACTTTTGTGAACGCAGTGGTCTGATTATTGCATCGACATTCAAGAGGAATCATCGCCGCCATCAGCTTACGTGGCAGGGACCAACCCGGCTATCTCCAGAAGAGCAGCGGAAGCGGAAGATGACAACTTTGAAACTACAGCTTGACTATGTCCTGACGAGGAATATTCCAGTATCGGACATTCGAAGATCTAGAGCTGTGTGGGATGTCGCATTCGATTCCGGATCACCGTCCTGTTCTGTTGAACTTCACTGCGAGGATTCATAAGAGGAAGCGAGGGCTCAGCCTCTCCAGAGGATTGACATGACAAGTCTCAGAGATGAAGAGTGCAGAAGGAATTTCCGACAACGCGTTTCTATTCACATCGGAGTACGGACTAAGAAGAAACTTTGCGACGCGGATTCTTTTGTCAAATGCATCCAGGACGCTTCGAAAGAGAGGCACTCCCGGTTGTACAGCCTAAGAAGAAGTTCGCCTACGTCTCAGAAGAAACAACATCTACCTACAACAGAGTATGTGCTCTCCGAACTGCAGGAAACTTCGTGGAGGAGAAGCATCTGAGGAGGAAGTTGCGTCGGCAGCTTCAAAGTGACCGCGAACGAGAGTGAACGTTTAGAGCTAAGGAGTTCGAGAAGGCTTGGGAGGAGAAGAATCCGAGGAAAGCCTACACGTTGCTGCGACAGTATATAGCGGGAAGATGAAGAGATGTTCTCCTGTCTTGAACACTACCAATGGAGTTGCAGTTGGTGATGCGACGCTGCCAATATGGAAGGATTACTTCAGTTCACTACTGAATCGTCCAGCGCCATCAACAGTACCTGAGCTCCCGCATGTTCAGAGAGCACATTACGATGTCAGTGAGGAACCGCCGACTGAGTCTGAAGTTTTGGATTGTGTCCGGAAAATGAAGAATGGAAAGGCAGGTGGAGATGACACAACATCACTGCTGAAATGCTGAAAGCTCTTCCTCCGTCTGGGATTCGTGAAATGACCAACACCATCCGTGCCATATGGATGAGCGAAAGGATACCTGATTCGTGGAGACATGCGATCATCGTACCTCTTCACAAGAAGCTATCCGTCACGGATCCTAAGAACTACAGAGGAATCTCTCTACTTCGTGTCATGTACAAGGTTTTTAGAACGTATCATTCTCGAGCGACTTATCAAACATCGTGAAGGAACGACCAGAGATAGAGCAAGCCGGTTTCGACCTGGAAGATCGACCATCGACAAAGTGTTCGTCGTGAGAAGAGTAATTGAATCGTGGCAGCGGTTTTCGCGCCATTACAGCTTGCTTTTTGGACTTTGAAGCCGCGTTCGACTCTCCTCATCGTGATCGATTGCTCAATGCTCTGCGAGCAGATGGAGTCCCGGAAAAGTATGTTCGGTTAATCGAGGACATGAACAAAGGAACAACAGCAGCAGTTCGTACACCTGTCGGATTTACGTCAGCTTTCGAGGTGAAAACAGGAGTAAGGCAAGGAGCCGTTGCAGGACCTTTTTCTTTTCAACTTCGCCGTTGATGACATCATGCGTAGAGTTGCAGAGAACAGTTTCGCGGATGTGATCCTAACACCATCAGGACGCTCCCTTGTCGACCTGGAGTACGCCGACGACATTGTGTTATTCGCTGAAAACAACGCAAAACTGCAAAGGATTGTGAACCTCGTTTCGAAGTATGCCGCAGCCTATGGACTTCGTCTTCGTCCCGACAAATGCAAGCAGATGTGGGTCTCTCAGAGGCCTTCAACTGGAGTTTGTGTGGACGGACAACGTATCGAACTGGTGGACGATTTCTGTTATTTGGGCTGTTTGCTGAAGAACGATGGTAGTTATGCAGCGGATATTCGACAACGATGTGCGAAAGCTACGTCTGCATTCAATTCTCTAACCAAGTGTTTGTGGTCTACCACCATCGCGAAGGAAGTCAAGTTGCGCGTCTACCTATCCGCTATTCGCCCTATCATGATGTACGGATCGGAGACGTGGGCGCACCGAAAACGCAGATGGAAAGGTTGGATTGCACGGAGAGGAAGCTTTTAGGCGTTTGCTTGGATATTTCTGGCCGCGTGTATGCCATAACGAAGACCTTTACAAGGAAATCGACGCAGTACATCAACGCTTGACACGAGGGAGGTGCCAGCATCTCCTAACGCCATCTCAAGCAGCAATGGAAAGTCGACTTCGACTGCTCGGGCATATACTAAGAAGAACGCCGGATCGTCTCGTACAACACGCTTTAAAAATGCTTCCAAATCCTGTCTGGAAACGGCCACCTGGGCGTAGGCGAAAGTTCTGGACGGATGTGGTTAAAGAGGATTTAAAGTCACTCGGCATCGAAAGACAGTTCAGGCGCGATGTTTCGTTTCGCAGGAAATGGAATAGTGACAGCTGGATGGAATATGTTCAAATTGTGGCTGAAGACCGTGAAAAATGGACACGGCTGACTACTAGGACGGCACACCTCGGTGAAGATGCGGAATGACCGCGTCAGGCGAAAGCCAACCGATTAAGTCAAGTAAGTAAGTCAATACATAGACGCAGCAATAATTCGAGAAAATGAAAGGAAGAGAAAAACCATGACTCAGAACAAAATCATCAGCTGTTCATTATCGATTATTGTAACCGAGCCAGCCTTGGTTACAGTATGCCTTGTGAAAATACGCAATCGCACTACCGCCTTCTTCTGAAGTCCTTCGGTTTAGTTCGCTCGGACTGGGGTACATATTCCCGGCCAATACACCGTGCGGTCATTCCGACTCAGACAATCACCGCATTCAACGCGTGTGGAATTGGTATTCAACTCGAAGACTTGCATTCGATTCCGAGCACAGTCAGGGAACATGCTACGAGGGGAGCACCTGCTCCTATTGTGTTTCAAATTACAGCACGCCCCCCCCCCCTCATTAAATAAAACGTTCAATGCGTGCATGATACATATTCATGTCGATGACAAAACTATATTCCAAAAAAGGAAAGCATACGACGCACTGTTCAGACGAGACCCAGACGTGGCACAACGTGGAGTACTAACCACACCCAGACGTCGGCAGCGTCGCCGGTTCGTTAACCCAAGTTTGTGGTATTATGCTTACCCACGGCTAGAGACCTTTGCGATGAATGCGGCGTTTTTCTGAGGAAGAGACCCGCAGCGTTAATTGAAATGGACCTATGAACGAATTGAGCTCTGGTCGCCTAGTTTCTGATGACGGATTCATCATGGCGTTAACCCCGGGTTGGTCGATTTGGGTCGGGTTTAGCGCGAGCACAACCGCGATAATCTTTGACCTGCCAAAATTTGAGTTCTTTAAAGCCTTTCTGCTATGTTCATCCACCTCGTAGGTACGTAAAATCAGAAAAAAATCATATGTGGTTTTTTGCGTGTTTGCTACCTTTAATTGGAAGCGTTTGAAGGGGAAGGTAAGGAAAAACAGATTCTTATATTCAGGGGAGGTACTGTTTTGCTATTCTTTGTAACAAGAAAGAAACAAAGATTGCTGTAGTCAGTATTGGCTTCATGCCAGTAAATAAAAAGGAGGGAGTGCTTATAGTTTCTGTTTCGTTTAGGCTGATGTTTTGAACAACTTCATTTCTGTATTTGAAACTAGCGCTTGTTTCTTGAACACTTCTAAAGTCCCTTTTGCAGGTCGCTGATCCTTGGGGAGGTTCATACATGATGGAGTCGCTTACTGACGAGATTTATGCTAAGGCAAGAGAGGTGGGTTCTGTTGAAGTCGCTGAAACATGACTGTAATTTTTGACAAATCTCTAACCATGAGGTTTGCCGTTTTAGAACAAACCGCAGTTAAAGGCTTTTCATTACTCGCTTGACCTCCTATTCTTTCCAGCTAAACTTATGATGTTCTATCCAGGTTATCAAGGAAATCGATGAATTGGGTGGCATGGCAAAAGCAGTAGCCTCCGGCATGACAAAGCTGAGAATCGAGGAAGCGGCTGCTAAGAAACAGGCTAGAATCGACGCTGGAAAGGACATCATCGTCGGTGTGAACAAATATCGCCTCGACAAGGTAGTTTTCGACCAATATGAACTGTTCCATGTCTCAGCGCCATGGTGGTGACTATAGGAAGGACTTTATGGCTGTCACGGTTTCCAAATTTTTGTGACAGTTGCTTCACGAGATGGTGCATTGTGATGTAATTAGCACGCGATATCACGGCCATGAGCTTTGCAACAGCCATAGTTTTCCAGGAAACGAAAGTCGATGTACTTCATGTGGATAACCAGAAAGTGCGTGAGCAGCAGATCGCCAAGTTGGAGCACATGCGCAAGACCAGGGATCCACAGAGAGCCAAGGCAGCTTTGGAAGCCATTACTGCGGTTTGTGACCACAGAATGTCTTATGGTTCAAGAGAGTTGCTGCCCACAATGCGAACTTCTTAAGGGAGCTGCTAGCAAAGGAAACCTCATGGAATTGGCTGTGGAAGCGTCTCGTGCCAGGTGCACTGTTGGCGAGATTAGTGATGCTATGGAGAAAGTCTTCTCTCGGTTGGTTTGAACTCTTCAGCTGTGTTTGTTGTGGTTATTCAGACTGGCTTGAAATAGAAGACATGACTATTGGATATATGGCCTCCTTTTCAAATTCAGTCCAGTCGATGGATGAGGAGCGATCACTTTAGCAGTCTGCTGGGTTTCGATCACGCGTGACCATCGGCCATCACACCCTCGTTCATCCACTAGACTAAATCTTGCAAGGAGACTCTATGTTGTTGAACAGGGTGGAAGTCGTTATCACGAGATGCATCGTTGAGGCTTAAGGAAGAGTCTCCCACTTTCCTGCCGGCTGCCGAGATGTCGTACGTTCGTGCCGTGGCAGTGTGGAGGAAACAACATCACCTTTGTTCAAACCGACATCACTCCCTCCACCGAGAGGGTTTTCGTCATGGGAGAGTCGCTGGCTGGCCCCAGCTCTCCTGAAGATTCTACTACAAAGGGCTCTCATCGAGAGGAATCCTGGACCTGTGCAGAAGTACCAATGTGCCACCTGCAGCAAGAAAGTCAACTGGAATGGAACAAGCGTCCAATGCTTTGGATGCCAAAGGTGGGTGCACTTCTCCTGTTCAGGTCTTAGTTCTGTGAGGCATCACAACTCATCCTTCCGTTGTGTTCTGTGCTCCGCCCCCAGCAACTCTGATTCCTCATTCACCAACTGCCCCCTCTCTATTGTACATATAAATCTTAACGGCCTTCGCACCAAATTGTCTGAACTCTCACTCTTCGCACGTACTCATCATCCGGATGTTATCATGGTTCAAGAAACCAAACTCTCTCCCTCTACCACTTATCCCCAACCAAACATTCCAGGCTACACTGCCTATCACATCCCAAGGACAGCTCTTGGAGGCGGAGTTTCTACGTTTGTGCTTTCTAACTTACCTTCTCATCTAATTCCAAATGTTCCTAAGGACGGTACTCTCGAGTGCGTTCCCGTTCACCTCCCTCTTAAAACTCCGCTATCTCTATTTAATATTTACATCCCTCCTACCACTTCTTGTCCCCCAACCTACAACCCCATACCTCTTCTTAAGCAGTTGCATGACTGCTCTCTCTCCCCATCAGCTGTCTTTGCAGGTGACTTCAATGCTCACACTTTCTGTTCTGCGCTTGAATCCGACGCCAGAGGGGAAGACGTCGAGGAACGGGCTGAGGAGTGTGATCTGGTTATCCTCAACGATGATCAGCCTACTCGTCTCCCTTCCTACGGCCGACCTTCTAGCCCGGACATCTCCCTCGTTTCATCCAATCTTTCTAATTCTTGCACGTGGTCCACTTCCACAACTCTTTCCAGCGACCACATTCCCGTCTTTCTCCATATCGATCTCTCAAACTCTCTTGCCCCTTATACTGGTATTCGTCAACGTTCTTATCTCAATTTAGGCCTTGCTGACTGGGTCCTGTTCAGAGAGGTTGCGCTCCGCCAGGCAGCTGAGTATCCATGGAATGGCGATGTGCACCAGAAAGAGCGTCACATATCTGACGCCATCCGGAAGGCTACAAAAGCGGCCATACCTGAAGGACGTGTGAAAAGTTTCTACCCTAGTGTCACCAGGGAGATTCTGCAGAAGATCAGGACAAGAGATGAAAAGAGAGCTGAGAATCATTTGGACCCTGAGGTGGCCAAGCTGGATGAAGAGATAAAAAAGGATCTGGACAAGCACAGGAAGGACAGTTGGGAGAAGTTCACTGAAAGGTTGAATTTTAAAACCGACGGAGCAACTGCGTGGAAAGTATTGAGGAAGATATCTGGAAAGTGCGCCCCCTCCTCGAACTCTACCATAGAGTTCGACAACAGCGTCTTCAAATCAGGAAAGGCTGCCGCATATGCTCTTGGCAAAAATTTCTTCATCACACGTACCAAGCGTGGCTTACAAAACAGAGTCACGGTAAGAGAACTAAGCCGTCTGCCGCTGATGAACGCCACTGAGGCCTTTACTCCTGCTCAGGTGGAGAAGGCTATCAAGGAAATGCGGAACTCGAAGGCTCTCGGACCCGATGGTATCTCAGCAGCCATCTTGAAGAAGCTTCTCACAGAACTTCTACCGATGATCGCAGATATCATAAACACTTCTTTCCGAACCTGCACTCTACCCCAAGCATGGAAGACCGCCAATGTGATACCCCTGCCTAAGCCAGGCAAATCGCAAAGCACGGCGAAGGGCTATCGCCCTATTAGCCTGTTATCACCGATCGCGAAAGTAGCCGAAAAGCTAATCGTAAGGGACCTGGCAGAGCAGAATGAGGCACAGCAACATCAACATGGGTTTAGAAAGCTTCACTCCACCACCACAGCCCTTCTGGAGATTGTCAGCTATGCGGTCGATGGGTTCAATTTCAGAAAGCCTCTTAGAACAGTGGCCGTTGCCCTAGATCTAACCAAAGCATTTGATTCTGTTAACCTAGGACTTTTGTCCGAGAAACTATTGAAGTCCTCGCTGCAACCGTGGCAGAAGCGTTGGATAGCAGCGTTTACGAAAGGTCGTCGGGCCAAAGTGCTATTCCAGAATCACGTCTCCGATAGTATACCTGTAGCAGCCGGTGTGCCGCAGGGTGGAGTTTTGTCACCTGCCCTCTTCAGCATGTATATTGAAGACCTACCCGAGCCTCCTGAAGATATAAAAATTGTTGCGTATGCCGACGATATCACCATCATGTGCCGTAATCGTGACATACAGGTAGCCGCAAACAAGATCAGCGACTATCTCGTCGAGCTTAAAAACTTTCTCGATAGTATGATGCTCACAGTTTCCGCGGCGAAGTCTTCTGTTTCGGTATTCACATCTGACCCAAAGGAACACAGCGCCCAACCTGTTGTCAGGTGGGATGGTGACCTCTTGCCTACATCGCAATTTCCTAAACTGCTGGGCCTCGTTTTGGACGCATCGCTGAAGTTTCACAAAAATGCTGAACAGAAGCAGGCAATTATCAGGGCAAAGCTTAACGTGTTGAGAGCTCTAGGAGGAACGTCCTGGGGTGGCAGCAGAGAGACAATCTTGACGACATATCGAGCTATTCTGCAGCCTGCATTGGAGTATGCTGCACCTGTCTGGCAGCACATCGTGTCGGACAGTTCCTGGACTAAGATGCAGCGAATTCAGAATGCTGCACTACGAATAGCCACTGGATGTGCAAAAAGCTCACCGATTGAGTACCTTCACGCCGAGGCCCGTATCTTGCCAGTGAAAGAGCATTGTCAGCTCCAGGCTCAGCAGATGTTTATTAATGTCCTTAAGCAACCTAATCATCCGTCGAGAAGACTATTAAATCCCGTGAGAGAGAGATCGATCAGAGTGCCGTTTGCCGATGCTCCGAACAAAGTGAATGTACAGAGATGGACCGACTCGAATCAAGAACGGCTTCGTCTCTTACGCGCGGAGCACACCCGGTTTGTGAAGGATCATCTCGCCAAAGCGGCCGTCAACCCTATTCTCGGTGCTGTGCCGCCCAGGGTATGTGATACCGAGTCCGAGCTCGGTAGGCGCGCCAGGTGTATCCTCGCTTCGTTGCGCTGCGGACATTCTCCATTGCTTATGTCTTACCTGCACAGGATCGACTATAGCCAGCCTGACGTGTGCACGGACTGTGGAAACCAAGGCCACGACACTAAACACCTATTTGATTGTCCGAAGAAGCCAACAACGCTCACTACAATAGACTTGTGGACGAATCCAGTGCTGGTCGCCCAGTTTCTCAACTTGTGACGAAACCCCTCTCAGTGGCTGCAAAGAAGAAGAAGAAGTCTCCCACAAGCTGCAATTTGGCATGAAGGGGTGTGTGTCAGTGAAGCGGGATGGCCCACGCGGGACTGCACGTCTGATCGGTGTTGTTTGCCGAAGACAGACATGCACTTCACTCCGGAGTGAAATCCTTCCGGATCCTTCGCGTGCCTATGCGCGCGCACGCTGCGCTCTGTATTTCTCCATACACACACTTGCTGTCTCCTCCGTCCTTCCATCCAGATCCACAATACAGAGAAAAAAATTGTCCTGAAATAAAGGGAACATAGGCACGCAAAGACGCAGACTACTCGAGCCTACACCGAGCCGACGAACAATGCCACAGACTGAACTTGCTCAACAAGTGTCGTCGTCGCTAAATTAAATCTCCCTCGCTCAAGTGCCCCATTGCATACCTTCCCTAGACCTCGACGATACCGGAAGTTAACTCAAAATGGAAGTCAGGTGAAGTGGGAAGTTTTCTGGAGACATCCATCTCCAAGGTTGTACTGATCCTAGCATGTCACCTATTTGTGCGATATTTTGTTTTCAGCTATGCTGCTGTCAACCGAATGGTGTCCGGCGCTTACAAGTCAGAATTCGGAGAGACCTCCGAGCTCGCTCAGGTGAAATCGATACCACTGTGCCTTGAATATGTTTTTTCATTCGCGGAGATACGTATTTTTGATTTTTTAGGTAATGGAGCGTGTGAAGAAGTTCGCTGATAGAGAGGGTCGCCAACCTCGTATCATGGTCGCAAAGATGGGCCAGGATGGTCATGACCGCGGCGCTAAAGTGGTTGCAACTGGCTTCGCTGACCTCGGTTGGTTTCCGTTGCTTTTGGAGAATGCATCACTTGAAGCGAGCCCTTAAAGGCAGTGTTCACGATAATCTTCGATTTTGAGATTGATAGCTAAATCGATTGTTTGGCCCCCGGGTAGAACATAAATGACGAAGGAATCGAGAAAAACGCACCAGAAGGTCACGAAATCCTTTACTCTCACCCCACCTCTTTACTCTCACAGGAACTGTTCGTTGTGACAATGAAATCGTTTGTGGACCCGTCCTTTACAATTATTTGCTTTCTGTTGCTCCGTTATCTTCTTCGGACCTTACCTAGTTTTTATTTCGCGTGGAATATTTTTCCATTTTCGACTGATCCCATTTTTCACCGGTGACAACCAACGTGAACATGTTCATACAACTGGCCAACTAGTCCAGGCCAGAGATTAATGTCACTGAAATATGACGTTTTAGTGCGTTTTTCGCCGTTTCTTCGTAATTGCTGTAACACTCGGTGGCCAACGCTTTGTTTTGAGTGGAAAACTCAGGAACGAAAATCATCGTGAACACTGCCTTTAAAGGCAGTGTTCACGATGATTTTCGTTCCCGAGTTTTTTTTTCGGAGCAATAGAGTGTAGAGAATTTCAAAGAACGGGCCCATAAAAGATTTCATTGTCACAACGAACAGTTCCTGTGAGAGTAAAAAGGCGGGGTGAGAGTAAAGGATTTTGGTCCCTTCTGATGCAGTTTTCTTGATTTCTTCGTCATTTCAGTTCTACCCGAGGGCCAATCAGTCGATTTAGCGAAAAATCTCAAAACTGAAGATTATCATGAACACTGCCTTTAACTTCTCCTTTGAAACGAAACTGAATCACTCTGTATACTCCTCTGGGTCTTTATAAGACCTTGGTTACTAGTCACTTCCTTCAAATTCGTTTAGCATTTGCGTGGAGCTCAAGTCTGCCCGACGTTCTTGATTGACGGGGGAGCCGCCTTAAAGGCAGTGTCCACGATAAAAATCGTTTTCGAGTTTCTTCCAGAAAACGAAGGTTTAGAGTCTGACTGTTTCATCAGTGAAGAAAGAATCAAGAAAAACGCTGCGAAACATCCAAAAATTAGCTCTTCTTTTTGAAAGCCACATTTCAACGGTGGATAAGTTGCGCGGGCATGCGCCTGAAGTAGACACTGTGTGCAGATGCGCCCCATTGCTAAAACTCAGCCCCGCTCGCGCTCCAATGCTAATGAAAAGCGGACCAAACTGTTCCTCGGAAAACTCGACCGCGAGATCTCGCAGTTGGTGAGTGTTATGCAGGAGGGCTCAGCAGTCCTGAAGAGACTGCCCAGTGAACTACTGCCCCTTCTTGCTGACGCCATAAATACATCGTTTCGTACATGTACTTTACCCCAAAATTGGGAAGAGGCTCGTCTTATTTCCCTGTCGAAGCCGGGAAAGTCACCATCCACGGCTAAAGGGTACCGGCCGATCAGTCTGCTCTCACCCATCGCCAAAGTTGCCGAAAAACTGGTTGTGGAGAAGCTTGCCGAGCATAAGAGCATCAACATGGTTTCCGTAAATTACATTCCACCACTACGGCCTTATTGGAAATTGTGAGCTATGTTCTGGGCGGCTTCAATGCCATCAAACCCCAAAGTACTGTTGGTGTGGCCCTCGACTTAACAAAGGCATTTGACACTGTCAATCTAGGCATACTATCAGAGAGTCTGTTGAAGTCTACCATTGAGCCCTGGCAGAAGCGGTGGATAACCGCCTTCACTAAAGGACGTCGGGCAAATGTGCTATTCCAGGGACATGTCTCCAAGAGCATCCCCATAGCCGCCGGTGTCCCTCAAGGAGGAGTTTTGTCGCCCGCACTTTTCAGTTTATACCTTTAAGGTCTGCCCGTTCCTCCTCAAGACATCAAGGTCGTTGCCATATGCGGATGATATCACTATTCTGTGCTGGGATCGCGACATGAATGTAGCCGCCAGTAAGATCAATGACTACTTGATCGAGTTGAAATGTTTCTTCGATCGCAAAATGCTCGCAGTCTCTGCCTTCAAATCATCCGTTACCGTCTTTTCCACTGATAATGCAGAGCACCGTGCTTCTTAGCCATACAATGAAGATTTTCGAGAGGATTCTGGATAGAAGAATTCGTGATGTCGTTGAGCTGAGCGTAAATCAGTGTGGTTTTGTCAGGAACTGCGGTACCGTCGATGCTATCCATGCGACCCGACTTCTTGTGGAAAAGCATCGTGAAAAAGGAGAAGCTGTTCACCTCGCCTTTCTTGATCTTGAAAAAGCGTTCGACAGAGTCCCTCACGAAGTAATATGGTACGCTCTGCGCAGTCGAGATGTCCCCGAAGAATTGATCGATTGGGTGAAGCTTTTGTACGTGGACACGTCAAGTTGCATACGATCCGCGGCAGGAACATCAAGGCCTTTTCGAATCACTGTTGGAGTTCATCAAGGCTCCGCCCTCTCCCCGCTGCTCTTCATCATCGTCATGGATGTCATCACGCGAGATTTGCAGAGTTCAGCACCTTGGACACTGTTGTATGCTGACGACGTGATGCTCGCCTCAAACAGCAAAGGAAATCTCCAAGCACAAGTTCAAGCTTGGCACGACAGACTGGCAGCATTCGGCTTACGACTCAATAAAAAGAAAACCGAATACATGACAAATGCGAGTTGTGACGATTCCATCCAAGTCGACAACACAGTCTTGCCAAAAGCGCATACGTTTCGATATCTTGGATCAACGCTTTGCGATGATGGGACGCTGACGGCTGAAGTCGACGCACGCATCAATGCTGCTTGGTTGAAGTGGCGTACCGCGAGTGGAGTGCTCTGTGATAAAAAGGTTTGCGACAGGCTCAAGTCAAAGATGTATCGTTCGGTTGTGAGGCCCGTCGCACTGTATGGCACAGAGTGTTATCCGATGACCAAGGAAGCAGAACGACGGCTAGGCGTGATGGAAACGGAGATGCTCAGGTGGAGTGGTGGATTGACCCGATTGGACCGAGTTCGGAATGAAGATGTGCGTGAAAGATTCGGTGTCGCGCCCATTTTGGACAAACTTCGCGAACATCGCCTAAGATGGTATGGGCACGTTCTGCGAGCTGGAGAACACTCGATAGCGAAAGCGGCTATGCAGCTCCAAGTGACGGGCCAGTGACCAAGAGGACGACCTAAGCAGAGATGGCTGAATGTCTTGCACAACGATATGAAAATTGCAGGCCTCCATCCTGACAACGCGAATGACAAGGTCAAATGGCGGCAACGTTTGAGAAAAGCGGACCCTGCTACAATGCGGGACAAACGCTGAAGAAGAAGAAGAAGAATGCAGAGCACCGTGCCCATCCCGTGGTGAAATGGGACGAAACTCAATCGCCGGCCACCCGATTCCCCAAGCTACTTGGACTCGTGTTGGACTCTTCGTTGAAGTTTCATAAGAACACTGAGCAGAAGCAAGCCACGGCGAAAACAACACTGAACGTCCTACGTGCTCTCGGTGGAACGTCCTGGGGGTGCAGTAAAGAAACAACCTTGACCACGTATAAGGCTATTGTGCAACCCGCCTTGGAGTATACTGCGCCAGTCTGGCAGCACATCGTGTCGGACACCTTTTGGCCCAAGCTGCAGCGCGTCCAAAATTGTGCTCTGCGAATTGCAACAGGCTGTTCTAAAAACTCTCCAATTGAGCACTTACACGCCGAAGCTCGCATATTGCCAGTGAGAGACCACTGCCAACTCCAGGCGCAACAAATGTTTATTAACATCGTTAAGCAGCCAAATCATCAGTCACGAAGAGTACTAAACCCAGTAAGAGAGAGAGAGAGAGAGATGTATCAGAAAGCCGTTCGCCGATTCTCATGTAGACACGACGAGGGGGACGACTCGGGACGATCTGTTCCTTATGGAGGTATACGACGCACTCTCGAGGCTGGGTTAGATGTCGGTAGCGTCGTCGGTTCAACTACCCAAGTTTGAGGTACTTTGGACCACACCCCGCCTGGCCGAAGGCCCCGCCTAGCCGCCCCAAGCATGCTCGGCGAGCATGCCGCGTGTCGGTCGACCGACCGCGTGGCATGTCGGTGCCGACCGCGTCGCGTGTGGGTGTCAGGTAACATGCAGCGACGGTGCTAGTTACTCTCAATGTTGTGTATTCTTAGCGTAACTTACGTGATACTTTAATCAAAAATATGGCCAAGTTACACGTAACATCGCTTTAAGTTACTTGTGAAATTAAAGTAAGTTGCGTGAAGCCATCCTGCAATTCGCGCTCAAGTCGCAGGTAGCTTGTTCATAAATATCTGAGAAGCCGCGCGCCGCAACAGCGGTTGTCTGCAATTGTGGACCGAAATTTCACTTCTATATTCATCTATTATTCGAGGTTTATTCAGTCAAAAAAATTGCAGCTATCAAGATTAACGGCTGATTAAAACTCTGTGGACATTATATAAAATGTCATGGAATATGTATTTCATTGCTGTGTTCAAGCACGATAATCAATAATAAAACAGCACAGTGATAATGTTCTGTTTTTCAAAATGGCTTACTTCAGGCTTCGATGTGGATGTCGGACCACTGTTTCAGACTCCAGCAGAAGCTGCTCAGCAGGCTGTTGACGCTGATGTTCATGTCGTTGGCGCCAGTAGTCTGGCTGCCGGTCATCTCACACTTGTGCCCGAATTAATAAAAGAGCTCCACAAGTTGGGACGGGGGTGAGTTCGACAGCCTTTTACAGAGGCTTGCAATGACATCCGACAAGAATTCTCCGAGGCGTGAGGTATTTCAGAGACATTATTGTGGTGGCCGGCGGGGTTATTCCACCCCAGGACTACGACGCGCTCTACAAGGCGGGCGTGTCCCTAATCTTTGGACCTGGAACTAGATTGCCAGCCTGTGCCATGCAGGTTCGTATTTATTCATTTTCTCGCCCAAAATAAAGCGTGTCTTATATCATTTTGAGTGGAGTTTTAGTGGCAGTTGAGTTTAACAAAGAGGATTCCAGGTTCTTGACAAGCTTGAAGGTGGTTTGGAGAAACAGTCCGCGAGATCGTAACTTCGGGAATGAAGCAAAGTATAGTTATTTATAGATTTTGACCGTTATTGTCTAGTTCTTCACAATCCATTGGTAGTTACAAATCGTTTCCAAGTGAGTGAATTGTGAAATGTGTTAGAGCTATTCGATTATTTTATTCTGGTAGCTCTTTAGAATTGGATTGTAAACGTTGTTAAGCTCTATTGATCACTTGTGGATAATATAAGTATGTACTGCATTTTTACCTGTTTTCCCTTATCGACAACACGAGTTTTCCTCCGGTGTGCTTGATTCATATATAAAGTTTTGGAGTTTTGTGTCAGTATTGGGGGATGGTAATAGGCGGGGTTAACGGTGATTTTCCATGGCGAGATTATTTTCCGAAACGAAGGGTTGGCTCCTTGACAGAACCAAGATTCCGAAACATTGGTAAAAAACGGGCCAGAAAAGCCTAAAAAATCTTCATCTGGTGGTTTCACTCCGCCCCTGTTTTCTAAAAGGCATTGTTAGGTGGGACTGCGAGGCAACGCGTTAGTTCATCAATTGTAAATCATTTTCGCAGCTCATCTCAACCAGCCAGTCCAGACTTTCTCCTAGTCGGTAGGGGGGGGGCAATGAGGATTCAGTCATAGAAATGAAGAAACACTTATATCAAAAGCTTGACGCCGCTATAAATCAGTGTTGCCCTTGAAATTCTATAGAAATACTCTGATCGATAGCGTTAGCTACTCGCCATTTCATTGTTGTCTTGAATCCTGGGCGCTCTCCCCCCCCCTCTCCCCCCATCTAGGTTGGTACCCTAGCCCACATTGCAAGACATTTCGACTGAAGTCTGCACCTGATATAGGTACTAAATATTGAAGCCCAACGGAGAGCTATCGCTTGATTAGCGAGTAATAAGGGCAGTATAGTTGTACAATTTCGAAAAAGTGTCGAACAAACGAAAATCGAATGTTTTCGTTCGAAAGGGTTTCGAACGAACGAAAATCGAAACTAATCGAAATTTCGATTTTTTTCGAAATTTCGTATTTGTTTCGCAATTCGTCAAAAATTTCGAACTTTTTTCGAAATTTGTTCGAAAGTAATCCGAATGAACGAATTTCGAAAAAATTTCGAAAAATCGGATTTCGAACGACTGAAATTTGAAAAAAATTTCGTTCGACGAAATTTTGAACGAACGGAATCTGAAAAAAATTCGTTCGACGAATTTTCGAACGAGCGAAAAAAAAATTCGAAAAATCTCGAAAATTTCGTTCGTGTACAACTATATAATTGGGTGCCTCAACTCCAACATCGCTCGTTTATGCAAGCGCAGAGGAAACTTCTCCACGTTCTGCACTGAGGATGGCTTCTTCGTAGTAGGCCGTGACGAGGACCATCTTGTTCTTTACAGAGAGAAGCAGCAGCTGGCAATGTCCTTCTCAAAAAATTTTCGTTAAAGGCACTGTTCACGATAATTTTAATCCTCGAATTTTCTCGCGTAGGTTCTTGTTGAGCTTCTGGAAGAAGAGTTTCGAATTTTTGTAGAGGCGTACAGCTTCTTCCGTAGACGATGTAGCCACGATGACATTGTCGACGTAGGTGTTATCGCTAATGTCCTTCGCAAGTTGTCGGTCCTCCATTGATGTGTCCATGTGATACTCGATTGTACCCGCTAGAAGGAACGGTGAGCAATCGAGTCCAAACGTTACCCGTGTGAATCTATAGATGACGATGTTTACTGGCTCCAACGGTCGATTGATGTTACGTAGCCAGAGAAATCGTGTGGCATCCCTGTCCTTTTGATGAATGCGTACTTGAAGGAAGGTCTTTTCGACATCACTGGGTATTGCGACTTCCCCGATCCTGAATCTCATGAGGATATCGCAGATCTTCGGCAGAATGACCGGTCCCTGGTGGAGGACGTCATTCAGCGAAGGTAGTCCTTTGAGCTGTGCTGATGTGTCGAATACGACCCTCAACTTGGTGGTCTCCTTATGAGGGGTGAGGACTGCTCGGTGTGCGAGATAATGCACTATCGGGTCATCCGTTGGCGCGTTCTCGTCTACCTCTTCGTCGATTCCTTGTGCACGTTGTCCCATAATCGTCTCATGATACTGCTGCATCGTAGCGAAGTCCTTGGCCAGTTTCGACGCTGTCGTTTCTAATATCCTTACGGCGATTGCTCTGTTGGCCGGAAGTGTTGCTGCATGCGGTTTCCACGGCAGGCGCACGTAGTATCCGTCCTTTTTTCTCTCTATCGTCCGTTCGAATGTCTGCCAGACTTCTGACTCCACAATTCTGCGCTCCTCTGAGCTGGGTCCTGTGAATTCGGGAACACCAGTGGATTCGAATGTGCAAAACTCTTCCCACGACTGAGGCTCCTTGTCGGATGCTGGTGATGCTGTCCCGACTTCCAACCCAGTGTTGGTTGCTTTGTCGATATTCTCGCTCCCATCTGTGTCACGTCCTATTACGAGGTATCCCAGTCTTGAAGAGATGAGCTTCAGTCCGGAAGGAAATGTTGCTTGAACACCGAGACCTTCTTCAAGAAACGAGTAGAGGTCGGCGCATCCAAGTAGGACCTGCAGGCGGATGTCTGCCACGTCCGAGTCGATGGATGGCCGCATGTTGTTGTCAAATAAAAACCGCTTGTACTCATGGCTAAGGCTGCTTCGTGACAGAGGCTCCGTTAGCTTGTCGATTTTCGTCACGTTGATCCTGTGGGATGTTCCATGGGTGTTCCACATTTGTAGTTCGACGACGCCACACTTCCTTTTCAATGGCTGCGGCGAGCCGAATGTGTTGATAGTCAGTTCCACGGTACTGATATCCGGCAGTTGGAGCCGATCTGCGAGTTCGATGCTGACGAACGATCGGTCAGCTCCCGTATCAAGCATGACATGGACTGGTTCCAGTGCTTGATTGTGTGGGTTCAGGACTTGGGCCTGGCCCACTGGGATGTGGACGTTGGCTGCCTCTCGATGACGATTGGCGTATACGGCTGTGTCCGGTATCCTTTTCTGTATCGGACGTTGTTCTGATACCACGGCATTCATCTTAGACGATGTCGACGTCGTGGTTCTTGGAGTGGTGCTCTTCAAAGTGGCTTTACCCGGAGTTGGAGGTGTTGGCTTGCTGTCTTGAACTGTAGGCTGTCGCTGAGACGGAGTGACGAGTTGTGGGCAGATTGATGTATGATGCCCATGCCGCTTACAACGTCTACAAGATCCTCTCAAGCATTGGTTGACCACCTGATCCGATAATCCGCAGTTGCGGCGCAACTTCCGTTTTTCAATGATCGCGAGCCTCGCTTCTCGTGTAGTAACTTCGGTGCAGTCTTTTGGCGCATGACCTCCTTTGTTACAGTAGAAGCAGAGATACTGACGTCCCACTGGTAGAGAGACTTGCGGTTCCTTTCGAGAATTCCTTCTGTCCATTGCTGCGTATATGTGTGTCTCGTTGCTTGTCGATCCTACTGACGATTCGAAGTTCCGTATTGATGTAGTCCTTGGCGCATGTCAGCAGCCTATTGGTGTCCCAATAGCTCTGTCCGTCGCGTTCCTGTTGCCGTATAATATGACGCTGGACGTTCTCTGTCGCTAGCAGCTGCTTCTGCAAAAAGACGTTGTCCACCGTTTCTCCTTTGAGCTTCAACTGAGAGACGATTGACAGTAGCTGCTCAGCGAGTTTCTCCTGAACCTCAAGGCGATCGCTCTGAGCGCGGAGTCCCTGCAGTCTGTGTATCAGATGGTCCACAAGTGCTCGTGTGTTGCCATACTTTTCCTGCAGGTGAGACACGACTAGTGGGTAGGTTTCTTTGCAGATGGTGAACTGCTTCACAGTTTCCCTGGCCTCGCCTTGTAGTGCATTCAGAAGATAGTTTAGCTTGTACAAGTCATCCATATCTCTTGAATGCACAGAATGCGCGAACGCACCCCAAAACGTGTTCCAGTCCCAGATGCGTCCAGAGAACTTCGGGTATCGGAGTCGGGACGAGCTGCGCTGGTGGCGATACTGGAAAACTGTGTCCGGTGCTCTTTTCGCTGTCCTTGAGTTCTTCTAAAAGTCGAGCCATTTCCATGGAAACCATCCTTGCGTTGTCCAGATGTTCAGCTGTTTTCTCTACATTGGTATTCACCTTGGCAAGTATGTTCGCAATTGACGGCGCCTCGGGATCAAGACCATCGCCTGCACAGCTCTATTGCTGCAGTGATGTGTCCACGTGGTTGATTTCCACCTCCAAGAGGGTCCTTGTGGTTCGGATATTTTGCGTCATCGTTCGTGCGTACGTCCTCCGTTCCTCGTCCAGTATCGGAATCTCCAGGCCCTTCGTCGTCAGTTCTCTCCCGGAAGGGCTGTCAGTCGGTTGACGGTCCTTGCCGTGACGAGAGCGTTGTCGTCATGATTTGCAAATAGCCGTGTCAAGCCTGTCCTTAGTCCTGTGCTGCGATCCTTGGTCTTTGTCCTCGGATTAAGTCCTTGAAGCCCTTTCGTCGGATCAGTCCTTTGTTGTCCTGGCGATCCGATCCGGCCGATGCACCATATAGCGTCGGCGCGCAGTGGTGTATTGAGCTGCCACGAGGGTCTTAGGTACCTCAAACATGGGTAATTAAACCTTTACTATTCGATCTATACTACAATAGAGAGAAAAGCTACATAGGAAGAGAGGATGTGCCCTGAGGCTCTAAGAGCACTGAGGTCTCATCTCAGAGCTCGGCTTATATTTGATTACCGATGGGCGGAGAAATGATGGCGACAAACGATAAGCTAGAATGTTATAATTCCTCGAAATATGTTATGAAAACTAGTGAAGATCCATCCTAGAGATAACGAAACCGCGAAGTTGCATAAGTGACTCATCAATACAATCATATAACTATTAGAAGCTAAGTGTAAGTGAATGGTACATGTACAAGCTACAAGTCAACACATAATATCAAGAATAGAGAATAGGGATTCTCTATACTCAGGGCATGAAAACAGGCTCCGCCCACTCTATGTAGCGCTATTCGGATTGAAGCTGCGTCTATGAGATTCTGCGCTTTCACATCCGAAGAGTCAATGTGGTTTTCGCGCTCGAAACCGCACCTATGTGTCCTCAGGGCATGAAAACAGGCTCCGCCCACTCTACGTAGCGCTGTTCGGCCTTGAGCTTCGTACAGCAAATTTTTGGTGCGTTTTCACATCTGGACAGCCAGTTACTGAATGTGGTTTTCAAGCCCGAAGTCGCACTTGTTTGCTCTCAGGGCATATAAACAGGCTCCGCCCATTCTATGTAGAACTATCGGATTGAAGCCGCGTAGATGAAATTTAGGGTGCGTTTTCGCATCTGGACAGCCAGTTACTAAATGTGGTTCTCTCATGCCCGAAGCCGCACTTGTGTGACCTCAGGGCCCTAATGAATGTTTCGTTCACTCGAAAAAATTACAAAGTGAGTACCTTCCCCCCCCCCCCCCGGTCGTCGCGCCATCATTTTTTCCCAGGGGGGGGGGCTCAGCAAATCACTCGACTTGGAGGGGGAGGGGTCGGCCCAAAGTTGGGTTGTATCACACCTCGCGCCGTAGCCTGGATGGTGCTTTGATAAAGTGTATAATATTTTGACGATTCGGTATCCGAATCAGACAAAAAACGCCAAATCCGAACCGAGCCGAAATCCGAATTACCGAAAAAACCCCAAAACCGAACCGAACCGAAATCCGATTCACCGAAAAAACTCCAAAACCGAACCGAAATCCGAATCACCGGAAAAACGCCAAATCCGAATCGAACCGAAATCCGATTCACCGAAAAAACGCCAAATCCGAATCGAACCGAAATCCGATTCACCGAAAAACCGCCAAATCCGAATCGAACCGAAATCCGATTCACCGAATTACACAGGATTAGATTCATGAATCGAGTTTTCGATTATCCGAAATGCGTCACGATTCGATTCAATCGTGCTACTTTAAAGGCACAGGCACCCAGGGAATTGGTTTTCTAGATTTCATCCTCATCTTGGAGACGGTCACACTCTGATCACAATGGTATTTCTGAAATCGTCCAAGACCCCCTACGAACGGAGATATGGCTCCTTGAAAATGCCTGTTTTTCAGAGCAAAAATTTGTTGGACGAGTTGTCTCAGGCCTGTATTTCTCTTGATTCGCAATTGCGGCACGAGAGCAAAACAGGATGAGGAGATAAATCGGAAAGGAGGGAAGAACGATGAGTCGGTTGAAAATCATCCATCTATGTAGCTGCTATTGAGATCGAAAATCAGGAAGAGGGCCGGGCCTGTGGTGGTGGCTGGAGGGGGTCGGGCCCGTGGTGGTCGCCTATATCTAGCTTATTTGGAGAAATTGATATCTCGCATTTGGCACGTGTTATACAGGAGGGGTCTTCTACACAATTACACAAAAATCTCAAATTTCATATCTGAGGGTGTACGGTGCCTCTGAAGGATTCAATAGTGATCCATACACGCGCTCCAAGAGCGACGCGAGCGCGGGCTACATTTCGAATTTCAGGCGGCGTTCCGAGTTTTCGCGGCGCGACGCGAAAATCGCGTCGCGCGGAAAGCAAGGTGTGATCGGCGCGCAAACGCTAGGCGACTACGCGCAATTGCGTAATTTCCGCAATTTTCCGTACCCAGGAAAAGCTAATCAATCTCAGACATAAAGTGCTTTGCGACCCCGTAGAAGTTTGGGTGCATTCGGTGCAACGATGGGTCGGAGGGCCGCTGGTTTCTCGAGTCGATGGGCGTGGTCTTATTTCGGCGGCGCGGTAGTCATCAATCCGACGAGGAGTGTGTTGTTCAGTTGCACGGGACACTAAAGTACGCGCGAATTTTTCGCGTCACTCCTCTTCCACGAGTATCCCTTCTTTCCTTCAACCTTTTTTCTTTATATTCCTCCTTCAGTGTTATTTTCATAACATTGTAGTCTAGTATTTCCAAGTGGGTTTTATTGTTAGCTGTTTTTGTTCGCGTTTTCCCATTTATCGACTTTGATATCATGCATAAAATATTTTTTCAGGAGTCTGTCCTCTATTATTTTATCAATCTGCGATAGTTGTGTGCTTTTACTGGCATGCGTCCAGCTCAGAAGAATACTGTAAGTATATGTTGTGTTTACTGAACACTGCCTTTGATACAATTCTTAACTGGCTATTTTTTTCAGGCAGAGTATCAGCGCCGTTTATTCTGACGTCATGGATAAGAACTTCCGCCAATTCCAACAAGAGGAGTTCGCCTTTTGAAATTCTTTACTCGCGCATTACTTGATTCTTTTCAAAATTAATCATCATGTCAGCATCTTCTCTTTGTATTTATTTGAATCGCCGACGAAGCCGTCTCGAATTGTGGAGGTAGACCGCGTGATCTGCGTATTTTCGATGGATTCGCCCATTTGCTTGGATTCGAATTTCAGTGCTTGACACTCACTTACACATTGTATTTTTCTCGTTAGATGACTGCCTAAAAATTTTTGATTTCCATCTCCGCAACAAGATTTCAATGTTCCTCTCTGTCATGCACTCTCTTTTTCTACTTCTAGTTTTCGACTCTGAGTAATGTGGTTTCCTATATTCAACAGTTCCAAAATTTGCACTGTAGGTCTTATGGAGGTTTACTCTTGGTGAATTTGTTTCGCCTACTGGAGATGAATGAAGTAAGCTCAGATGCAACGCTCACGACGAGAAAATTTACGAGATTTTCGAAGAAAACTAAAGAGTACTTAGTGATTGGAGTTAAATACAAAAAAATACTCATCGTGAATCTTGAGCTAGCTTCAGATGTGAAAATTATTAGTGTTCTCTGTGTGCAAATGGACTCTTCTATACTGCATCGGCATGTGATTTTCCTTTTTATTACTAATGTTGTATGCATGTTTTTGCACTGCTTCGAATAGTGTGCAGCTCGAATTACATACATTGTATGCGTTAGATGTCATTTAGAACAGAAATAATGCCCTAATAAATTCATACTTCCGGTGTTTGTGCTGTTATTTAAATACAGCACTTTCGCAGCACACCTGTTAGGGTAGCGAATTTCGGTTGGGATTTTCGCCACCCTGAAGTGGCAACACCGTGGGGGAAATCGAGGACCATTTCGGTGTGAATGCAGAACGTTTCTCGATTTCCACTGGGGTTCAAAACCCGGAGTGTGGGCTAAATTTCAACCTAAAAATAGCTAACCAGCAGATGTTCTGCGAAAAAGCCTTAGGTTTTATTGCAAAGCAGCACTAATCAAGGAAGGAACCGCTGGTATGTTCAGGGGTCGATGACGTCATTTGCGCGTCTCTTCGTGGGGTCATGGCGGTTACCGCGTACCTGACGATGCCGTTAAGAGTGCGGGTTTTGCTCACCGGGGTGCTTAACGCCCTGACTACCGAAAATTGACTGAGATATTCGGTCTTATTCTGTTTATATTAGTGAGATGTACCTTTTTTATCTTTTATATGTATGGCACATTTTTGTTTTCGTTGCGACAACTTGCTTCTTTAATGACAAAACAATCAAAGAGACATCGGGAGCAGGGATGAGCGGAAGAAAAAATCTGAATTTCGGAAATCGAAACAAAATTTGAATTTCGGAAATCGGAAATCGAAACAAAATTTAAATTTATCGGAACAAAATAGGAACCTTCGGAAATCGGAACATAAAAATTTCCCTCGAACAGGCATTTTACTTTGAAAGGTAATTTTTACTTGAATCAACAAATGATTCTCTCATTTGAAACCAATTCCTACAAAAAACTTTATAACCGGAAACAACACCAATAATTCCCGACAATGGCTATACCATTGGATAGCCCTCAACGCCAGGATCATGAATATCCTCCTAGTTTCGCTCAAGGTTGACGTTAAAGCGAGTTATACAGAAAAGACGAAAAAGACGCAAAAACATGACCTCGCTCGCTTTCTGACCAAATCCTATTGTAGCATGAACGCATTAACAAATAATATCGTGAAACCATTTAAACCAAACCAAAACCAAAAAGAACCTAAAACGTTTCAACTTTCACATTCCTACTATCTTCCCTTGACACTTTTTCGCTCTTGAGTTTCCTATTCACATGTAGTCTACTCAATACTGAATAGTCATATATGAATCTTCAATCATTTAATATCAAAGCGTAGCCCTATCACCCTTAATAGAACATCTCACCTCTGAGGACCAGACGACGAACCTCAGCCAATCCGTTTCGGGTGGTCCTATGGAGTCCCATCCGTGGTTAAATGATCCTTTGATTAGATCAGAGCTCATACCTTGAAACGAAACAAACATAGACACACATAGCTAGTCAGTACTGACCAAATCAGAATCGGATTTTCAAAAATCACTGAGTGTTCCGAAAAGAGGGTAGGAGTGTCAGTTAGGACAGAGAATGTTTTTTATTACTAATACTTATTGCGATTTCACAAAAAAAATCCACCTTATGGGACCTGGATGCTAATCTGAAAACAGGCTATTGATAACCAAGTATACTAATGTTGTGATGGAGAAACAGTAGTTTTTGTAGAGTCTCGGAATTCATTCTCTTTCTGAGATCATTCACTGTGATACCGGAAGTCGAAAATAGACGTTCGCATTCTGCGGACGTAGACGGAGCAGAAAGATATCGTCTAGCGAGCGCCTTCAGTAGAGGGAACTTTGACGAATTCGCTTCAATTTCCCAGAATTCGTATGGATCCGAATCGATTGCCGGCTCTATGCTGAGATACTCTTCCACCTCCTGAATAACTGGTAGTAATTTCAACGTCGACGAAAGTGAACACTAGCTCCTAGAAAATCTCACAGCTAAAGCTTTGGTCTTCGCGTCCACTCCAGGCGTGCACTGTTGACTGTGCTCCTCATGATCCTTCTGCTTTCAAAGAAAGAAGAAAATACATTCTTCCAGGACGTCGATGATTTCTGGGCGTCCTCTTCTTCCCTGCTGACGTAGACACGTGCCGCTGCAGCCTCGACCTTGTCCAGCAAAACATACTTGCTGCTGGAATCGAAAAATGTGTCCTCGAACCTTGGGTCCAAAAGCGTCGCCATGATCAAATCTTCATTTTCCAGATGCTTTCTCATCCTTGAGACTAGACCATCATGAATCAGATTTCTGATCCCATGAAGAGGTTTGTCCTCCTTCAGTCCCTCAACAATCACGTTGTATGTAGAGTGGTAGTACAACACTAATCGGTGAATAGGCACGATCCTGTACAATGGTTGTAGCGGATGCGAGCGGCTCCAGTATGGTGCATACTTTCTTGATGATTTCCCAATCAAGAAGGATATAAAACATATAAAGAAGGAATGGGGGCAGCGGTGTGGGTAGGATCCTACGGATACGTTATGTTTGATTCAGGGTCAAACACACTCGGTAATCATTACCAAGGGTGGTCCTGTTAGAGAGGGAAGGGATCGGGACAGTGGCTCTCTACACACCGAGGGAGGAGTTGTCCCCTCTTTGCAGTTCGGAACGTCACGCTACTTAATGCAAGCGAAGTGGCCCCGAGTGGAATTAGAGCCGCGAAAAGCGGGACAACTCTTCCCTCGGTGTGTAGAGAGACCCTGTCCCGAAGGGATCGTCGGTATTTCGGAGCCTTTTTTCGGTTCAGGGAACGGCGCGCGGTGTGGATACCCACACCGGGGGGGGGGTCTGAGCTGCGCAAGGGTGGAGTGGGGGGTCTGAGCTTCGCGGTGAGACCAAGTGAACCATTTTGAATGGGGGTATACACTGTTAGAAGTAATTTTTTAACGAAGAATTCGACTATACCGCCCAATTTACATGAAATCTTGTCGTAACTAAGTTAGAGTAAAGGTCAAAATCATAATGTTTCCCTAAGGTTGAATATGGATTTTACAACAAAACATATATCAAACGACGATAATATTACGCTTTACGAATATACAAATGACCTATAACGCTTCTGGGGAGGGGTGTTGAGAAAATCGTCAAAGTTCTGCTGCTGGAAGTGGGTCTGAGCACAATTGGCCTTGTCCACACCTAGTGAGCGATAAGCGCGCCTCAATGCCAAAAGTCTGACCCACGGCGAATGGGACGAAAAATGGGAAGGGGTGAGCCAAACAGCATTATTCTAAAAATGCAGCATAATATGAACAGGAAGACCGTATAAAAAGAACATTATACGTGGAGCGATATTCGCGCGATTTCAACTGGTCAACGCCTACCATAGGATGCCGATTCAGGTTATTTTCGCATTTTCTTCCGATATCCGCACCCATTTTTCGGAAATCGGAAATCGGAATTCCGATGCCCAAAAATCTGCGGAAATCGGAATTCCGCTCATCCCTGATCGGGAGCAAATGATGCTTAGAATTTTTTTTGAGTTGATAGTACAGAATAGGGATGTTTCGGAGAAATGTGACCGAATTATGCTTGTGTCGCTTGTAAGCCGTAAAAAAACTTTATAGCTCGTCAACTCTTTGAAACCATCACCCTCATCACATTGTCCTTAAATATGCAGACAAAATTGTTTGCAGTGTCATCTAAGAACAATACAATAACCCATGGCAATTTCAATCAACATAGTCTTTGAAAAAGCTTGAGAGAATTGAAAACGCCCCTTGAGTCCCCGATGATGGAAGAAAAAATGATCACAATCGCTCCGCGACCGTCGCGTTGCATTGCAACGCGACGCGATGGTCGCGGAGCGATTATAGTTATAACGTCAAATTCGATGTATCGCGCCTGTTCCCTGTGAACACCTAGCGATGACGCCACGCGACGTCGCTTGATCGATACGTAGGCAAATCATAACGTCGCGTCGCGCAGCGAATGAACTCTAGACGCCGCCTTATTCCAGAATTTTCTGATTGTGTCTTTCTTCTCCTTCGCTGTCAGACTACGGTACTTTTCCTGACTCTGATTGTTTCTCGTATTGAAAGTCTGTCTTTGCGTTTGCCAGTGGCCGTTTCAATGTTTCAAAATTCTGTCATATACATTTTCAGATATTTGCGGCTATATTCTTCTTCCCTAGTGCAATCCCAATAATCCGCAGCTATCCCCCCGGTACGTTTTCTTTTTAGTCTACTTTAACCGCCGTAGAAATAGAAGCTTCGTCGCTGCTGGTTGCGGACAGAGAAATTCATTTGGCGGCAACTCATGTTTAGGGTTTTTTGTTTTCATCATTTCATTGCTTCGATATCCGAACGGGCCGTTTTTCCAACTACTCAGGCAGAAATGGGAACCCAACTGGGCAACGTCATAGTCACTCACCAATAGCATAGAAGCGGGGGCCAGTGACGCCGAGGTGCGGGGGTGCTCAGACCAGTGATGACGTGTCAACGCGCCCGCGTGACAAGCAATACGTTGACCGGGTGGTTCTCTCCAGGTAGGGCGTTCCATCAGGAAGCAGGGTACCGGTTGATTCCCATATTTTAGACCGGTTCTGTCCCCAAATTTTGACCGGGTCTGTTCCCTCTCATATAGCGGGTCGTTCACCGGGCGGGCAACAGGAAACGCCTTTGGAATCTAGCACAGAAAATGTGCTATCGCAGCAGGAGGGCGCCATAGTATCGCACTTGGCCACGCTCATTTTCCCACGCCGCAAAGTAATTTGGACACCAACCCTAGGGTTTTCCCCTTTCAAAACCAGAAGTCGTCGCAGCCCCGAAAATGGGAGTGGCCAAGGGCGCTACTATGCTGCCCCCTGATGCGATAGCACTCATAAAACGAGATTGATTAGTTAAAAATTTTTATTAATAAAATTGATTACACAGTGAAAAAAGGTAACAACAGTTTTAGCAAAATAGATACAATGCCAGCATAATTAACAAGAAATCTCAGTGAATAGGAATACTCATATTATTATCACAAGAAGTATAGTCTTCAACTGCTCCATCTTGATCCACAAACGCACCAAAGGAAGCTTCGTTGAAATCCGTGGGATAAGCAATAGCCATCACGCGCACTTCACCCTATAACAAACATAAAGGAGTAGAACTATTACCGAACCGAATATAAATATAGTTTTCCTTTTAAAACGTCTCCAAACTCCTCGAAAACTATCTCTTATCATTCCTTCTTGGTCTGCAGGCCCCTCAAGTTCCAGGCAGACCGCTGATCCAGAACTCGACGCAGCTACCTCTTCCTTAGGTGACCAAAATTCTTTGGAAATGCCGGAAATTTTCTTTTCAACCTACGAGATTTTTTTTCCGAAACTTGAAATTTTTAGAAAAAAAACTATTTCTAAACTCATTGTTTTTTGTTATAGACACCTTTTACCTTAATGGCGAGTCTAAGGGAAGGTTTTCATTTTTGACCTTGAATCTATACGTCCCACCCAAAATTCTGCTTTCAGATAATTTTTACGCCTCATGTCCCGATGGACATTTGGCAACCGACTAACACCGGTTCTTCCATTGGCCACACTGATATTGCGGTGTTCCAGTACTAGAGTGTTATAGAGTAAGATAGTTCTTCAGCAGGTTTTCATGGAGTTGTTGCGTAAATTGCGAATCTTATCAGATGGGCTACTCCATTTTGAGGAAAAAAATTGAATTGGACAAGAACGCTGTTTCACAATCGATCTACTCAGCGCAGCGTCTGCAGAAAAGCCTGCATTCCGAATTTCGCCACAAGCGCGTGGTCGTGTTGCATGTTACCCGCAGCAACATCAATGCTGAAGCGTTTCCTATGTAGCAGTGGAAGGCAAACGTTCGCTATTGGTGGTATAAGGTGTAGAGCCCTATGAAAAAGCCTCAAAATTTTGTCATGGCCAAACAATTACTGACCTGACTGGTAACCTCTTCATCCTCGTCTTCGAGTTGATCCTCACTTGGGTGGTATACTGCAGGCTCCAAACGAGTGGGCATTGCTTTTGCACATTTCTAAGAACTGATTGTGTCAGGAAAGATTTTTTAATGCGAATTCACTCAAAATTAATTACTCACCGAGATGGCGCTCACTTTTGCCTCATCGAGAAGCTTTTGCTCAAGTTCTGTCACCAAAAAGGAAATCAGCATCTCATCAATAGCCATCTTTGTAGCTTTTTCGCGTATAGGGTTCCACTCTTGAACAACTTCATAAGACTCGTCCTGCAATTAGTCGAAAATCGAACGGCCAAAGAATGTCTAACAAGCATGTTTAAGAAATCGCACCTTTCTGTAAGGCTGCTCGGCAAAGAGGGCATCCGAAAGACTAGTTGCGATCGTCGATTCATCGAAGTCTTGTTCAAAAAACGAACTGATGTCCGCATGCTCGGCGACCTTTGCTAGGCTGAGATACAGACTTTCCTTTCACATGCCTGAGCAAAACAACCAGAAAATATTTAGAAACACCAACCGCATCTTCCGAATAGGGCTTGCCTCGTCCAAGTGCTCGCGGCCTTCGTGTGTAGGACGGACGTAAAGCTTCATATTCTCACGATAGACTGTTCGACTACGTTCACGTGCCTAAAGCTTTCTTTAGCAGCAACGCTGCACCGGGAAACCACCAATGATGGAACCTTACCGCTAGTTCACGGCTCAGCTCACGGACCATCATGTAGATCGCACTAGCAATGACAGCCTCGAGTGTAGGAAAAATAGAAATCGTGTAGTCGGCAGCTGCCACTTTCGGTGCAACCTTTGAATAAATATTGATTTCACTTATATATAGAGGTGCATTTTCGTTCAAAGATATCTAGATTAGAAAACACAAAATTAAGCACACTTATACAACTCACTGCATCCTGCTCCACATCGTGCTTCTTCCAGTCCATTCATGAATATGAATGGAACAACAGGGTAGGCCTTGATCCTAGGTGAGCAGTAATTTAGGTGAAACTGCTTTCCACGCTACATTTCAAGCATAAATTTTCATATGTAAATGCTTTTGTCCCGCTGGTAAATGCCCATATCTTACACGCCAAATGAATATTTTTGTCTTTTATATTTCGAACTCTTCGATTCTTTTAACTTAACTTGTCCTAGGATTCCTTCAAGCTTTTCTGGTGGTTATACGGTAGTTTGGTCAAAATATCATATTTCGGCTCAAAGCGTATTTGTGCGCGTTAATTTCTCGATTTTCGAATTATTTTGGTGGGTAACGCCCCTTAAATGGCACTATACCTATCCCCAACCTAGCCTACCGTAAAGCTCTGGATATCGACGAAGCCCCAGATTCGTGTTCAGCACCCTTCATATCCATTGCCGTAGATAAGTAAATAACATCAACACAGAAGTTTCGAGTCGAATTGGAAAAGATTTTCTGAAACACACCGAAAATTGACCGATACCCCTACCTTTACGCATAGGTTCGAAATTTCCTGGAACTTCGTTCGAAGGTGTCCTGAGCAAGATGCGATTTTGAAGGTGGAGGAACAGGCCAGAATCAACCAGAAAACCTTCACCATCTTTCAACTACTGGAACATCCGTGCTAGATTCCGGAGTCCGAGATCGAGTGCGCCCAAAAAGACACGCCGCAGTTACCTGCGGACAAGCGGCAACTGTCACCACAGTATGCCAGCTCTGCCCTACGCCGGAATATCCGGGTCGCTTCGCCACGGTCGTGTCGAGGGTTGCAGCGGCAGCAATGGATCTCCATAGAGCACTCATTTAGAGCTTCCTTGATAATACAGGAGCCAAGTTTGTGGTCAAAGCCGTTCTTAGAAAGAAAAACGACAACGATGATATAGCCAAAACTCACTAGAAGCTATGAAACTGCATTTGGACGTGAAAGACGCTGTGATAGATACATCGCCAAGCTTCGTGATGGATGTGCGTTCCTCCTCCAATTCTTTTCCAAGTTTTCCAGGTTTACTCTGCGCACTGGTCACAGAAGGATGTGAATTTCTAGAAAAACAAAACCGAGTATGAAAGGACAATTGATCCTTTCAAGCAACACTTTAAAAGCGTCTACGAGCAAATTTAGCTGTTCGAAATCATAAATTCGCAGGTTAAATTCATAGAGAAGGAATTATGAATATGTTTTTTGGGATAGTGACTGGTAGGGATCCCCAAATACGTCGAATCCAATGGGAAAAGTCCCAAATACAATTTTTTTTGCATGACACGTAACTATGAGATGGGCGGAATAAAAGTATGGAGATTCAAAAACCGGGTTTCGTCACAATGAGTTTAACTAGAGCTTCGGAAAATAGAAGCGAAACACACGAAAATGAGCGAAACTGGGATCCTAGACGGGAATTTTATTGTGGTGAGCGCGAAGCGCTCACCAGATTTGGCTTTGATTCGCCTTCGCGCAACCCCCTGATCTCAGTATCAGGGTTCAGAGTAAACGTAGAAAGATCGTTCTTTTTGCATTTAATATACTTCAGAAAGCTGAATAACTGTTCAAAAAATGGTCCGGAATGGTTACCTGAGATACGAGAAAAAGTGTCAAAACCACGTCATTTTGGTCGAAAAAATGTTCATCCCCTTTTTTTTCAGTTGGCGTTCACGATCTTGTTGGAACACTTATCGCTGAGCTAGAGAGCTCATTTTTGGCCAGGGAGCTGGTTATGTTTGCACCTAGCTCCTTTCAAATTTTGAAGTTGGTAGCTCAATTTTTGCGGAATCTCAAAATTTAGGGTCAAGAAAGACAAAAACACGTAAACATGTTATTATAAACCATCCGACGTTTACTCATTCGTAAAAATGAACTAGTGAAATAAACACCGTTACTGATAGGCTTTTGCTCAGGATTTGACGGGGCAACGCTTCAATCAATACGGCGGGATCTCGGAAGTACTTTTTGGAACGCCTCACGGTGTGACTCAGAAGTGCGCCACAGAACGCCGTAGATAGTGTGCGGGACCCCAGTAGGAGTGCGCCCGACGTCGTAGAAAGTGTGCGGGACCAAAATGGGTGTGCGCAGAACGCCGTAGAAACTGTGCGGGACCCAAGCGGTAGCGCGCCGGACGCCGATCATTTTTTCCGCAGGGCTACCTTAACCATTCTTGAACAAAACATGATAACGAAAGATAACATACGCTCATAACATGCGGGGTATAAAAGGGCAGAGGTGCGGTATGCATTCATTCACTCACCGCTCTCGCGCCGGACGCCGTAGAAAGTGTGCGGGACCCAAATGAGAGTGCGCAGGACGCAGTAGAAAGTGTGTGGGACCTAAATGAGAGTGCGCCGAACGCCGTAGAAAGTGTGCGGGACCCAAATGGGCGTGCGCAGAACGCCGTAGAAACTATGTGGGACCCAAATGAGAGTGCGCAGGACGCCGTAGAAAGTGTGCGGAATTCGAGTGGGATTTATTTATTTATTTATTGTGGCCAATTACAGTTTCGGAAACCAAGGTGAACAACAAATGAAAAAGTGTGATCGGCCTTATGGAAAAACAATAGGATGAATAGTGATTGATGCCCATTTGATACGGGAACATTGCGCTGCTCACAGAAGTCTTGTTTGAGCTGGTAATGTTAACGTATGCGGCTCCACATGTTGGACAAATGTGTTTCACAAGTACCACAAGTCTATTGACCTGCTTTGGCGTTCTACTACCTACCAGGCGGTAGCCCAGCAAGGAGACAAGCAGAAGACAAGCGTCAGTGAGAGAGTCCGCCTGTATTGGAGCCCTAGATCAAAACTTTCAGAGTTACACTTCAGCTCAAATTTTCCGTTCTTTAGGTCATATCGGGGCTTCAATATTTTCGCAAGCAAATGGACATGCAAAAACCATCAGAGCTCATAAAAACGAACAAAGGAAAAGAGAACAAAACGAAGTGAAGTGAATAGGTTTCGGGTGAAATATATCGAGGGAGAGTGATTTCAAGAGAAGTGGATGATAAGAAAGATTATGAATAGACTGAAACGGGAATGGTGGCTAGAACAATCCTTTCTGTCTTAGATTTTCTTCTAGTTTGCCGCTAAAACTTCTTGGCGTCGACGACAGTATCATAGACAATGGCAACTGATTCCAAGTGCTGGAAGCTCGGACCAAAAACGACTCTAGAAACAGATTGGAGTGTGCGGAACCTGTAAAAATACGAAATGAATGACCTCTAGTTTTCCGGTTGAATGCAGAAAAAGCAAAAACATCGCTCTGTCAATGTCAAGGTAATTCATTACAATTTTGAACAAAAGGTTCTGATCATAAATCACTCTTCTAAATTGCAGCGAGGTAGCACTTAATTGGGACAGGCGCTCTTGGTAACTGACTTCATACAACCCGTTTCTTGCAAATACCCTTTTTGTGAACCTCCTTTGAACCCTTTCAACTTTCTGAATATAGACTTGTTTTGAAGGGGACCAAATTGGAGTACAATATTCGAGCAGCGGCCTTACATAGGTGGTGAAAAGCTTGAAAAGTGTGGCCGAGTTTCGAGTTTGGAAAGCCCTAAGTATAAAGTTCGACTTTGTGTAAGCGGATGCCACTATTTTCTCAATATAGCCGTCGAAAGAAAGAGAGTCGGAGTAAACAATCCCGAGATCACGCACCGAGTCGACAATACGAAGTTCGCGGTTACCCAGCATGAATGAGGACCCACGTGGATGACTACTACCAATGCACATTACAACGGTTTTATCATAAGAGATGTCGAGTAACCATTTTTCGGACCAATCAAGCACAGCATCTAAAGCCTGCTGAAGTATGTTGGAATTATTGAAAGAAAACAATTTGGAGTAGTCGGCATAGATAGAACACTCAACTCCCTGCGGAATATATTTTGGCAAATCATTAATGTAAAGCAGAAACATTAACGGTCCTAGGCAGGTGCCTTGGGGGACACCACTAGGAGTTGAGTAAGTATCGGAAAAAACCCCATTGATGAAAACCTTCTGAGTGCGTCCGCTCAGAAAGGACTGAAGGAATTTCAGCAGACAACCGTCTATACCATAAGCTTTGAGTTTTGCAACGAGGAGGCCAAGATGAATAGAGTCAAAAGCTTTCGAATAATCCAAATAACATGCTGTAATATATCCACGTGAGTCCACTGTCTTCTGCCACTTGGGAATCGTTGTAATTAATGCCGTAAGGGTGGACTTTTTTGCTAGGAATCCGTGTTGCAACTTTGTAATTAGACTGTTTTCACGAAGGTAATTATGAAGTTGTTTACAAACAATGCGTTCAAGAACTTTACTAGTGGAGGAAGTCAGACAGATCGGTCTATAATTCTTTACATCTGTTTTATCCCTTTTTTTGAATATCGGCTTCACAAAACTGTCCTTCCATAATGAAGGAACCTCACCATGAAGAAGACACCAGTTGAAAATAAGTGTAAGCGCAGGTGTTAACCCAAGAGCTGCCTTTTTCAAGAAAATATACGGGATGTTGTCTGGTGAAGTGGAATACCTGGGTGGAAGGCGTAGCAAAGTCCTGTAGACCGTTTCACTGGTGATGTCTAAAAAGTCGATTTTCGAGGAAGTGAAAGCAGGGCAATTTTGGTCATTGTGGCAGGAATGATGTTTGTAAACAGATTTGAAAAATGTTGCGAAAACTCTCGCTTTCTCCAGCTCAGTCTTGCAGGGTTCACCATTGGTATTCAGGATAGATAGAATACTGTTTTTCAGCTTTAGCTTTCTGTTGATGAATTTGTAGAACCTCCTTGAATTACGAGAAGAAGCGACTTTCTCTTCTTTGCGCAGATTAAGCTCCCATAGTTCACGCTTCAGTCTTCTAGAAAAACGGAAATATTTCTGAATACCAATGCTGGAACGAGCATGGTATAGTCTCGAGACCTTCTGCGCAAGTTTTCGAATGTATGAGGGATAGCGAAATTCAGTTTGAGTTCGTGACTTGATTGGAATGAACACCTCGATCAGCCTTCTACAATGCTCGAGAAAGATATGGTAACACTCATCAGCGGAGTTGCAATGTGATATGATGTCGCGCCAATTGATACTCAAAAGTTGCTCGCAAATGGCAGAGTAGTTGCCATTGGAGTAGTCAAAATAGAAAGAGTTGGAAACGGGATTGCTGACTTCCAAGCGAATTTCGAACGAAACAGATCTGTGGTCCGAGGTGGAGAAAGGCGCGAGAACACTCAAATCTTGAATAATTTCCTGATTGTTAGTTAAAACCAAATCCAGCGTGTTTTCACCAAGTGTAGAAATAGTAACAAGTTGGGAAAGTGAATATTCCTCACAAAACTGACGGAACTCGCGGGCGGATCCATAAACCTTGTTAGCGTCTCTCGTCTCGCTCCATTTAATTGTGGGGAATTTCATGTCTCCCAAGACTATACTGTTTGAATTTTCGCTGATAATTTCCGAAATATACGCTAAGGCATCGTGGAAATGAAGGGCTTCACATATGGGGCTGCGGTAGAACAGAATTATGTAGGTAGAAATAGATGTGGTATAAATGTGCAAAATTAAACACTGGCAGTAGGGAGAGAAGTTTCTTGAGCTAAATAGATGGTGAGAGAGACTGCTTTGAACTAAAGCTAAAACGCCGCCACCTGGTGTAGAGCTCTCTGTATCACATCTGTATAATTCATACTTAGGGTCAGGGCACAGCGTGGAATCGTGTATAACATCTGGCTTGCACCACGTTTCGGTGATGAAAATCATGAGGGTTGGTGGAAAGCAAATAAAATAGATCGGGAAGCTTATTGCATATGGAACGTGCATTAAAGGCAGTGTTCACGATGAAAAAAGTTTTCGAAATTCCACTAGGATTGGGTAGTGGAGGGACACTCTGTAACGTTAACGTCGAAAGAACGCATGAAAACGAGCCAGGAAGAGCCCCAAAAGAGCCCGAAGTTGCAACTTCGAGCGCATTGAAAACCCCAAAAGCGCATCACACGCCCACCGACGAGAACAAATGAATGCTCGAGATCGTGAGATGAGCGATGATTTTCAATCATTAGCCCCGTTCTTCCCTTCATTCTCAGCTTCTCTCTTTACTCAGGTCAGCTCGCATAGATCGGCTGCAAAAGACGGAAGTTACAAGCCTCGGACAACTCGTCCACCATGTTTCCATAGCTCGATCTTTGAGGGACCATAACTCCGTTCCCAGAAGGTTTTGTACGATTTCGGACACATCGTTGGAATCAGCATGGGGCAGTTCTCAAGAGGCGGAAAAACAGATAAACGATTTTCATCGTGAACACTGCCTTTAAATAGAAAAACTGTCTTCAAAAAATTCGAGTGAGGAGACAACTGGCGACATGCTGTATTCAAGGAACTACTAACAGAAAAGGGAGCCGGAGGAGTACCAGGGCTGGGAGGAAGGCGAGTAGAAATTTCATTGAGCTAGCGCTGAAATGAATCTCCCAAGGTTTGAATATGAACCCGCGAACTATCGACACTGTCAAGTGTAGCATCCAAAACAACCGACTCATTCGCACCGGGCCCGGCTAGATTTCTACCACCATCCGGGCGTCTAGGTAGTTCCCTTGGAGACCTAAGCTTGACAATGTCGAAATCACGCACGATATAAGCCAGTTTACCTTCCCTAGCGTTCCGGTCTCCCGCCTCCTTACGCAGCTGTCGATCCAGACTCAATTCCTCGGGGGTGTAATCCCTTCGGGCGAACAAGTGAACGAAGCGCTGAGTAAGGCTTTGCCTCCCACTCCGCAAATGGGCGAGGAGCGAGTCCCTTAGGCTTTGGTTAGGCAAACTAACTTTAATTATCCGCCCACGAGTTCCGACTGTACGCGGTTTCCCAACAGGGTAGCGATGGCACGTGATGTGCCCAAGCTCAAACTCACGTGCGAGTTCCTCATTTCCAGAGGTTAAAACGGCCTCCTTGAGGATCTCGCGATCAAATCGATGGGTTGACTCCTCGCTTGCCTGCTCATCAATGCCCACCCAGGTGATCATGCGCAACTTTTCATCGATCTTTTGGCTGTCCGCCTTAACCCTCACCATAGTGGAATACAACAGACTTTTCTGCAAGGACGGAGACTCACTGGACGAATTCACTTTGGACTCTAAGTCAGCTAACCGAGAAAGAACAGAACGTTGAGATTGCTGAATATTCTGAATTTGCAAAACAATACCGTCAAAGGATGATGACAAAATGGTCTGCAAATTACACGAATAAGAATCAAATTTTTCAATCAGCTTACTTGCATGCTTACTTACTTGGATGCGCAGGACGCCGTAGAAAGTGTGTGGGACCCAAATAACAGTGCGTCGGACGCCATAGAAAGTGTGCGGGACCCAAGTGGGAGTGCGCCGGACGTCGTAGAAACTGTGCGGTGACCAAGTGAAGTGCGCAAGACGCCGTACAACGTGTGTGGGACCTAAATACAAGTACGTCCATGCCGATCATTTGCTACCGTAACCTTCTTGAACAAAAAATGATAACGAACGATAACACACGCTCATAACATTCGGGGTATAAAAGGGCAGAGGAGCGGTATGCATTCATTCACACACCGCTCTCTTCGAGAAGCCGCTGGGAAGTGGCTGAGGAGGTCGAAATTGTGCAAACATGATTGTTGGCTATTACGATGTGTTCATATCCAAGCTGACACTCGGAAAATTTTAAAAGGAGGGTTAAGGTAGCACTGCGGAGAAAAATGATTGGCATGAGTGTGCTTGTGACCCAAATGGGTGTGCGCAGAACGCCATAGAAAGTGTGCTGGACATCAGTGGGAGTGTGCAGGACATTAGTGGGAGTGTGCAGGACCTCAGTGAAAGTGCGCCGGACTTCAGTGGGAGTGCGCAGGACCTCATAGAAAGTGTGCAGGACATTGATGGGAGTGTGCAGGACGTCATAGATAGTGTGCAGGTCATCAGTGGGAGTGTGCAGGACGTCATAGAAAGTGTGCTGTCCATCAGTTGGAGTGCGCAAGACGTCATAGAAGGGGGGAGGGGCGGAGCAGGGCATCAGTGGGTTTACTTTGAATTACACACCACCAGGCATAAATCATGTTAGAAAGGAAACCTTTAGGAAAAATAAATGAAATTCCTGGAAGTTTAGATTCCTGGCAAAAGTAAAGATTTGGCATGGCCATTTTTTCGAAAAATTAGAAATATACTCCATTAAAAAGGGAAGGTAAAAAAATGGAAAAAGTTTTGAAATATTCCTGAGAACGATTTGGCGTAGAATAGTTTGATTTTTGGGAAATGTAGTGAAATAGTTGAAAGTTTGATTTGGCAGTCGAGTTTGAACCAACTATTGATAAGAGTTGTGCAAAACGAGAGATCGCATTGTATGAGCTTATCCGTAGAACATATCGAAGCTAAATCACGCGTGATAAGGCAAGCAGTAAAAGCTCGTTCAGGAGCTGGAATGTCGCGGTCTTCACGTATTAAGTGAAGTCCATATCACGCGTGATTTTGCTTTGATATGTTTTACGGATAAGCTCATACGATGCGATCTCTCGTTTTGCACAACTCTTGTCAATAGTTGGTTCAAACTCGACTGCCAAATCAAACTTTCAACTATTTCACTACATTTCTCAAAAATCAAACTATTCTACGCCAAATCGTTCTCAGGAATATTTCAAAACTTTTTCCATTTTTTTACCTTCCCTTTTTAAAGGCAGTGTTCACGATGAAAAAAGTTTTCGAAATTCCACTAAGATTGGGTAGTGGAGGGACACTCTGTAACGTTAACATCGAAAGAACGCATGAAAACGAGCCAGGAAGAGCCTCAAAAGAGCCCGAAGTTGCAACTTCGAGCGCAGTGAAAACCCCAAAAGCGCATCACACGCCCACCAACGTGAACAAATGAATGCTCGAGATCGTGAGATGAGCAATTATTTTCAATCATTAGCCCCGTTCTTCCCTTCATTCTCAGCTTCTCTCTTTACTCAGGTCAGCGCGCATAGATCGGCTGCAAAAGACGGAAGTTACAAGCCTCGGACAACTCGTACACCATGTTTCCATAGCTCAATCTTTGAGGGACCATACCTGCGAGCACAGAGGGTCTTGTATGATTTCAGAGACACCATTGGAATCAGCATGGGGCCGTTTCCAAGAAAGGAGGAAAAACAGAAAAACGATTTTCATCGTGAACACTGCCTTTAAAGGAGTATATTTCTAATTTTTCGAAAAAATGGCCAAGCCAAATCTTTACTTTTGCCAGGAATCTAAACTTTCAGGAATTTATATCTGGTAATAACTACGAATAATGAGGGGAGGGGCCACCTACTTCATGATATTCACTCTACTATGATGAAGTGGGAAAAATTCTCAAATTGAGAACGTGGTGTGCAGACATAAAGGACAGCGAACATATAAATGCAAATGGGTGTGCGTTTCGAAACCTAAAACCGGTAAAACCTGAAGAATCGATAGTTGCCACGCCGCTGGTTTGATTTTGGCGATCCCGTATTGACTGCCCGGGTGGTGGAAACTGAGCTCCGCTCCCAAAACTTGTCGGGGACTCAACCGGTCACAATGATCTGCACTGAAACGCACCAAAATGTGACCGGTTGCGTGACCATTTTCTGCCTGAGTAGTTTAGTGCTAAAACTGAAGTACTGATTATTCCATTATTGTCTCAAAGATGATTTCTGAAAGTTGGGCTCCGCAGAAAAGGTCAAGGATTTGGCATTGCTCCTAAATGTTGTGAAATTGTTTTATTGGATTTGGCTCTCAACTTGATTTTTCAAATGTAGTGAAATTGTCGAATTGATTTGGCTGTGATGATACTATATGCAGATAACATAATCATTAAATGTAGTGAAATTGTTGCAAACGGATTTGGCAGGAGCTCTATCAATTATCACAGTCAAATCACGCGTCAGAAGGGGTTTTCCTTGGAGCGCATATTGAATCGAATGAGAACAGGAATAAACCTAGCAGCAAAAACGTTTCTATACTATGCGAACCGTGAAAGCGTTGAGGACACGAAGACATAGAGTCAGTAGCGAGTAAATTGCGTTAGATTTCGTTTTCATGATTTTTATCTCATCGGTGAGGGAAGGTCTGGTACCTTATTGTTAGTGGAGCTACACTGAAAGGGCATAATAGCATTCGGAAACCTTAATTCTAGCCCATAAGGCCACGTTTCGTTCAGCATTGTTGACTGAGGATTATTATTTTTTTCTTTTTGTCTTCATTCGCTCGCCAGAGGACCTTCTGACGCGTGATTTGACTGTGATAATTGATAGAGCTCCTGCCAAATCCGTTTGCAACAATTTCACTACATTTAATGATTATGTTATCTGCATATAGTATCATCACAGCCAAATCAATTCGACAATTTCACTACATTTGAAAAATCAAGTTGAGAGCCAAATCCAAAAAAACAATTTCACAACATTTAGGAGCAATGCCAAATTCTTGACTTTTCTGCGGAGCCCAACTTTCAGAAATTTCACAACTTTTACAAGGGTTTCCCTTCTACAATATCGTCGAGCTCCAGAAGTCAAGTTGTTTTTTCGAAAACATAGTGGTAGAAATGAAGAAACAACCGCTCCGCTGCTAAGACTGCAAGATAATTGTTGCAACGCGGCTTCCTACAAATAGATGCAAGGCATATACTTTTGAATTTAAAAGTCCAAAATGAAGAAATGAGTTTCAAAATGACCCAATTGTACAGGTTCTAGGCACTCTTCTAGACGGGGCACGCACCACTCAAGACAGAAATGAAATGAACAGCCCATTGGTGAGGCTACCAGTCGAAGTATTTCCGTAGAGCTCTAATAAAAACAATGATTGATAGCGCAGTATCAGGCCTCTTTTATCAGAGTTTTTCATCATTTCTATGAGTTTTTGCGTAGATTGGCCCTCTAGTGAAAGAAAATGTTGAAGGGGCCCATGAAAACCTTTCATTTGTAAAGAAAAGTCAATCGGAACACATTGTAAATACGAATTTGAATTTCGCGCCAAAATCATTTTCGGAGTTTTTCTGCATGTGGAGTTCGTGCCGTAACCAATTTTTCCTGTTATCTTACTGTCGCACCAACATTCTAGGAAAAAGGGCTAGATGACTGGTGAGAATTGGTGGCGGATATGAACCTCATCGTCCAACGTTTTTGACTCGCCAAAGTTTACCAGTGTGGTCTACCGGGCTCAATCATGAAATTGAGCCTGAAAAATGGAAATTGATTTCCAGCGCGAACGATAGTTAAGTGCGCCAGAAGAGGACTACCGTAATCTCAGGAATGATGTTATTCGGCTCTCGTAAACAAATTTGATGATACACAATTGATCAATGATAAAGTATAAAAGAAGTGAAGAGCGGTGTGTCTTGATTCACACACCGTCCTTCTCTAGGGGTCAGCAGTTGAGGATCTGCCTGGACTAAAAGCAGGAAACATCACCACCTGTAGGGAAGATGAAGCGAAATCGGAGTCAGAACTTAGAAAATTTTAGAGCCAACTCGAGTGAGATTACGGTAGCCCTGTTCTGGCGGACTTAACTATCGTTCTTGTAGATTCGGAGGCCTGGCTTGCATACGATGTCCTGAACATTGAACTGAGGTCCTGCACACCCTACTGAGATCCAGCACACATTCCATGAAGTCCTGCTCATCCTTACAGGGGTCTTGCACACGTTTCATGATGTCCTGCACACTCCTACTGATGTCCTGCACACATTCCACGAAGTTCTGATCATCCTTACAGGGTCTTGCACACGTTTCATGATGTCCTGCACACTCCTACTAAGGTCCTGCACACATTCCATGATGTCCTGCACACCCCTATTGGGGTCCTGCACACGCTTCATGATGTCCTGCACACTCCTACTGATGTCCTGCACACATTCCACGAAGTTCTGATCATCCTTACAGGGGTCTTGCACACGTTTCATGATGTCCTGCACACTCCTACTAAGGTCCTGCACACATTCCATGATGTCCTGCACACCCCTATTGGGGTCCTGCACACGTTCCATGATGTCCTGTGTAATTTTACTAAGGCCCTACACACATTCCATGACGTCCTGCTCAACCCTACTGGGGTCCTGCACACGCTTCATGATGTCCTGCACACATTCCATGAAGTCCTGCTCATCCTTACAGGGGTCTTGCACATGTTTCATGATGTCCTGCACACTCCTACTAAGGTCCTGCACACATTCTACGACGTCCTGCACACCCCTACTGGGGTCCTGCACAGGTCCCATGATGTCCTGCACACTCCCTACCTGATGTTCTGCTCACATTCTACGATGTCCTGCACACCCCTACTGGGGTCCTACACAGGTTCCATGATGTCCTGCACACTTCTACTGGGGTCCTGCACAGGTCCCATGATGTCCTGCACACTCCTACTAAGGTCCTGCACACTCCTACTGAGGTCCTGCACACATTCTACGACGTCCTGCACACCCCTACTGGGGTCCTGCACACGTTCCATGATATCCTGCGCACTCCTACTGAGGTCCTGTACAGGTCCCATAATGTCATGCACACTCCTACTGAGGTCCTGCACACCCTACTGGGGTCCTGCACAGGTCCCATGATGTCCTGCACACTCCTACTAAGGTCCTGCACACTCCCACTGAGAGGTCCTGCACACATTCTACGACGTCCTGCACACCCTTACTGGGGTCCTGCACAGGTCCCAAAATGTCCTGCACACTCCTACTGAGGTCCTGCACACCCCTACTGGGGTCCTGCACAGGTCCCATGATGTCCTGCACACTCCTACTAAGGTTCTGCACACTCCTACTGAGGTCCTGCACACATTCTACGACGTCCTGCACACCCCTACTGGGGTCCTGCACAGGTCCCATGATGTCCTGCACACTCCTACTAAGGTCCTGCACACTCCTACTGAGGTCCTGCACACATTCTACGGCGTCCTGCACATACCCTACTGAGATCCAGCACACATTCCATGAAGTCCTGCTCATCCTTACAGGGGTCTTGCACACGTTTCATGATGTCCTGCACACTCCTACTGATGTCCTGCACACATTCCACGAAGTTCTGATCATCCTTACAGGGGTCTTGCACACGTTTCATGATGTCCTGCACACTCCTACTAAGGTCCTGCACACATTCCATGATGTCGTGCACACTCCCTATTGGGGGTCCTGCACACGCTTCATGATGTCCTGCACACTCCTACTGGGATGTCCTGCACACATTCCACGAAGTTCTGATCATCCTTACAGGGTCTTGCACACGTTTCATGATGTCCTGCACACTCCTACTAAGGTCCTGCACACATTCCATGATGTCCTGCACACCCTATTGGGGTCCTGCACACGTTCCATGATGTCCTGTGTACTTTTACTAAGGTCCTACACACATTCCATGACGTCCTGCTCAACCCTACTGGGGTCCTGCACGCGCTTCATGATGTCCTGCACACTCCTACTGATGTCCTGCACACATTCCATGAAGTCCTGCTCATCCTTACAGGGTCTTGCACATGTTTCATGATGTCCTGCACACTCCTACTAAGGTCCTGCACACATTCTACGACGTCCTGCACACTTCCTACTGGGGTCCTGCACAGGTCCCATGATGTCCTGCACACTCCTACTGATGTTCTGCACACATTCTACGATGTCCTGCACACCCCTACTGGGGTCCTACACAGGTTCCATGATGTCCTGCACACTCCTACTGGGGTCCTGCACAGGTCCCATGATGTCCTGCACACTCCTACTAAGGTCCCGCACACCCTACCGAGGTCCTGCACACATTCTACGACGTCCTGCACACCCTACTGGGGTCCTGCACACGTTCCATGATATCCTGCGCACTTCCTACTGAGGTCCTGTACAGGTCCCATAATGTCATGCACACTCCTACTGAGGTCCTGCACACCCCTACTGGGGTCCTGCACAGGTCCCATGATGTCCTGCACACTCCTACCTAAGGTCCTGCACACTCCCACTGAGGTCCTGCACACATTCTACGACGTCCTGCACACTCCTTACTGGGGTCCTGCACAGGTCCCAAAATGTCCTGCACACTCCTACTGAGGTCCTGCACACCCCTACTGGGGTCCTGCACAGGTCCCATGATGTCCTGCACACTCCTACTAAGGTCCTGCACACTCCTACTGCGGTCCTGCACACATTCCATGACATCCTGCACACCCCCACTGGGGTCCTGCACAGGTCCCATGATGTCCTGCACACTCCTACTAAGGTCCTGCACACTCCTACTGAGGTCCTGCACACATTCTACGACGTCCTGCACACCCCCTACTGGGGTCCTGCACAGGTCCCATGATGTCCTGCACACTCTACTAAGGTCCTGCACACCCTACTGAGGTCCTGCACAATATCTCTACGGCGTCCTGCACACCCCTACTGAGGGGTTGCTGTAGTTCCACGACGTCCTGCATACCCTACTGCGGTCTCGCATAGTCAACCGACACTTCAGCACACCCTGCGACGACTTCTTATCTTTGGTGCGCATGGTACAAACACGCGCCACGCTCAAAAACAACCCTTCCGCATAGCGTCCTGTTCTGCCGGACGTTTAGAGTACACCACCCTAGAGAGCAAGGTATTTATATGGAGTCTCTAAGAAAACAATGACTGATAACGAAAACCCGTCATTTTTATAAACTAATCTTGGAGAGGCCGGTTTCGAGTTTCAAACGCCCGTTAGGGGCCCAGAAGTCATTATGGTGAGTTCTGGACAATTATTTTCGTCATTCCCGTGGTCTATTACATCTTGTCACAAATTTTCGAGCGATTTTGTCCACGCCTTCCAAAAAAATGGTTTTCGACGGACGGAGGTGGAGGCGGAGGCGGTGGCGGAGGCGGAGGCGGAGGCGGAGGCGGAGGCGGAGGCGGTGGTGGAGGACGTTTTTGCGTACTTTGAGAGGTCATAACTTCAGAAAGCGGGGACCAGTTGGGATGAAAAGTTGCACACATATGTAATTTCTTGCAGCGCGTCGAATAGTGTACAGCTCATACCTCTGTTGACGGTATGAATAGGTGATCTCATTGTAGGGCATCCGCGCGGGAAGAGATCAAAGCCAAATCCTGGTGAGCGCTTCGCGCTCACCACAATTGCAAGTGTTCTGAACTTTTCTCTCGCAATTCAGAGCACACATATAGTGGAGTCCACCAAGAATGTCTCATTTACTTATCAATGAGAAGCGGTCGATTGGAGATCAATGGACATGAAACTCGTTGCAGCACAACCGCTCTCGCTCAATCGGTATCGAGCGTGCTGGTATGGGATTCATGCGCATTGATCCCCAGCCGACCGCTTCTTATTGATAAGTAAATGAGACACTCTTGGTGGACTCCACTATATCTAGAGCGATTTCTTCTGTATCTCCGAGAAATTACGGCGACTCACACACGATGTCTCATTCCTGACGGTCGCTTCAAAGAAGGTGAAGAACTGAATGCCTAGAAGGCTTGACGGATTAGATGTGGAAGTTAGGGTTTGCGCGAGAATCCTCTTAGAGCGTAAAAGCGACGAAAAGAAACATTATTTGCCGTTGATTCACCTGCTGGGTCCGCATTCAGCAGTGACGAAGCATTCAATTTTACGGTGAAGACCACAAAACAATTGGAAACAGCACATTGGAAACGGCACCGATAATTTCGCCGATTCGGAAAGCTGGTGCTATCTGCCCGGGTCATTGCGGGTTGCGACTGCGATTCGTTACTTCGTCTGAGTTCAGATGGTGGAAGGGACTCCCTAAGAGAGAGTTTCCCACCGAAACCGAGGCGAAGCTTTGGAGCTAGTTGAAGAGCCATTCTTCGAAAAACTGAGGCAGGGGGGACGACTTTAATGAGGCGATTCTTCCATGGCTCAGGTTTTCCCAACCTATACACTGCAGCCGGATTGCACTTGATATCGAGAAAATGTAGAACATTGCAAACGCTCACAAAGTCATATCGAACACGATCAGAGGTAGAGCAACGTCTGTTCTCAGGAATACCACGTAAAACAAGAGAGCGACGACGCTCAGCTTCATGGAAGGCCTCAGAGTCGGGTGAGGACGACTTAGCGGCCAGTGATACACATGGTGTGCCATCACGAACCACCCTGTCCCTCCTGAATTCCGAGACCTCACCGGAAACGCAGCTACATTTACAACTATTCTTCAAAGTGGAATTTTCAAGTTCAAGTGAATTAACCTTGTCTTCAAGGAACCTATTTTTTCAACAATACTGTCAAACCGGGCTTTGGAAGTGCACAAATACTGCAAGAGATCCTTGAGATGATCGGGTAAGGAGTCATCATGCAGCACACGATCGATCAGCACAGTCACAACATCATCATCGATAACAGCAGGGCACGTGGACATGACGATGAACCGGAAATCAGATAAAGCAGCACGACCAAGTACAGTTGAAGTATGCGGAGCCGTCGTAAACAGGTAAACCTTATAACTCAGAACTTTTTGCTCAAGTTATAAACTAACCATCGGACATGTAACGGATGGCTTACGTTACTTGTTTGGAGCTTGTAAATTAGTAGGGTTAAGGTCGTTCCAAGCTGATACTTTAATTGTTCGGGAATTGTTTCATAGTTGTTCATTTGCGGGGTTATACTTGTCCACCCAGCTCATGCACAACTTTTAAACTAGTTATAAACTACTAACCGTTGGTTGTTTTATATCTGTCCAAATGTTGTACATAACTTATCCGTCACATTAAACGGACAACTCTTACCATCTACTAATACTCCACTTCAATTTAATTTGAATAACAACTAAATGAAAAGCTTGTTCGCCATATTTATTCGAAAACAGCAACAAAAAATATAATATTGCGGCAATGGTTTCGGGTGAAGGTTCAGAGAACGGCTTTCTTCACCATTGGATCCTATCTCGAGCTGAGTTGCCTGTCGTGTTCACTTCTGTCCTTTTCGGGACCTTGCTGGTGCAGGTGAAGGGGAATAGTCGGATTCGCCATCCATGAAGTCGTCGTCCTGCGGTGCTGCTTCGGTCCAACTGAAATCATAGTCTGATTGAATTACCGGATCGAAGAGAAAAATAACACACCTGGCATCCTCGTTCACATGCAGCGACAGGTCCAAGCAACCACTTTCGGAGTCAGGATTACTCGCGGGTACATCTTTATCAACAGTCATGTCGGGAATAGCATTTGTGTTGTTTCTGGCGGCACATTCGCTATCCTGACGCTATTTGCGCCGAAAATTTATCCTGAAACACAGTTTCGAATTATCGCATCTATTAAGAGATCAGCACCTTCGCGCGACCTTCTACCTTCGCGAGACCAGCAAGACCTTCGCGCGACGAGCATCGCGTCGCCTTGCAATGCAATGCGACGCGATCGACGCGGGGCGAATGTCGTTTGCGCGTCAAGGCTGATGTGTCGCGCGATTTCACTGTGAACACCTAGCAAAGACGCAACGCGACGTCACATGATCGATACGTAGGCTATTGATAACCAAGCGTCGCGCTGCGATCGAACTCTGAAAGCCGCCTAACGGCTCTGAACCTTTGAGTAATACTATTTAATCAATATAAGTTTTGAGCGCGTATGCTGCCTTTAGTGATGGAACATATCATCTCCAGCGTTGCAAATACGGATTCGTACTCGCAAAGCAGGAAGAAGATATGTTCCATCACTAAAGACAGCATACACGCTGTTGGCGGCGCTATCACACATGTTGGCGACAAGGGGGTTTTTCACTCCACCCTCCATGATTTCGATGCGTATCGAGCGAACCGACTACAGCCGTTTGGCACAGAATAATCGAAGAATGAATGGCATTAGCTGACCTGTGTTTGAAGAACCGGTGGTGGTCGCTGTAGATGTCCGAATGGTTCTCCATTAACCTCAAGAGGTCATTCAACACGTCACAAGTATACATGTTGATACCCGGAGATAATTCATTTCTCCTTCACTTCCCTCGATAACGAGAGGTAATACATGTTTTTTGACTAGGCGCAAGAGCTTACTCGTTGAGTATTCAAATTTCTCGATAAAAATTCCTAATTCCGGAGCACATATAATACAAGTATATTGAATAGCTTATCTAAGTTATTCGGGATTTCCGACAGAAAGAAATGCTCGAAGTAAGTTCGAGTGCAAATGCGAAAGGACAACCAGGAGCGATAATTTGTGAAACATCGCAGACAAAAGGAAGGAGTCTGCTCATCGGGTCAATTGAGAAATAGAAGGGATTGGAGTTCTCAACTCAAGCTATAACTTTAGCAAAATCGTAAAGCTTTAGAGTGCGAACATGGTTCAAGAAATTGTCAAAACGACTAGAGGATTCGTATGGCTCAACGAGAGCAAAGAGCTGGCCGTTCGCTTCTCCGAAAAGCAATCAACTAGCAGGATACAAGCGATTCTCATGAAGCACAAGCAATTCCGGCTGCTGCGAATTATTCAATCGAGGGCGGAATGCTGAAGAATACGATTGACCGCGTTGAACGACTCGCGCACTGCAGCGAGGTAGACATGACTGTAGTGTAAGAGACGGGGTTATTTTATTAGTACCCACAAAAATCGGCGACATCCAGCGGATTTCAGAATTCGGAACTCTTCTAAGTCTATATCACTGATTGGGTTCTTGGGCACAGCATAGCAAGATTTCTGGGGTTCACCTTAAATGCAACAGTGATGCGGTAGTTTACCAGCGGGGATTTATGTTCTCCATAATGGAGATTTACGTAGCAGTCGACACTTGCCCACTAATAAATGCCATGTTTTTTGGAGTCCTGGAGCTCCACTCCTCATGCGTTTGCTCACTTCTTCGGCCAGCATCTGTTTTTGACAATGTCTATACAAGCAAAATTTCAAACATGTTTCACGGAATCAAATTCTCGTTACACTTACAGAATTTATGCTGTTTTCGATGAATCTCTAGTGTTCCCAAACGGCGACCGCGCAGGTAACACGTCGGAATCAAAATGAAGCCCGTCTGTCTATGAAATCCCTGTGTACTCGCTTCGTTTTTCGTAACATATCCATGACAAAGTAGGAGTTAAGTTGTGCAGTATGTTGTTTTTAATTAGTCCGTGTAGAGAGTAGATGCAATGTCCAGCGTTAGTTGTTCATGATTCCTCCTCTGTTCAAAGGTAGTTTCATACTTATCCGACGTCAAGATAAGTTGAAGATTACTTGTCCGTCGCCCATTTGCTTAAACATTAGTTGTCTGTGAAGTAAACCACCGCAAACAATTCAAGTTTGAATTGAATATGTGAATTTATAGTTGTGCACGTCTGGATATATTGGTTTATACTTGTTCGAGGTGTTTTAGTTGGTTTTCAACTTGAGTAAAAAGTTCTGAGAAGGCAGAAGAGCCAGCAAGGAATAATAAGCTCTCAGATACAAGTCGAAAATAAGAGGTAGAAAAGTCCCGCAATGCACAGATAGGTAAGGGGTAAGTACGGGCCACCGGAAGAGAGTGACAGCCGCACGCGGGGACGATTGGTATCGACTGAATCTTCTTCTGTCTTCTTCTAATAATTTGTATATTCAGTTTTGCTGGACTCATTTTCGGCAACAAACGCAGAGGCCCGTCTCTTTGGTAGAAATGCCAGGACGCTCCTCATGATGAAGGCTCACACATGTGAAGTGAATAAAAGGTGAGTAGAACTTAAAAAATCCCATGGTGTTACATTTAGATAATTCCACTTTATTTACAGGTTCTCTCGTTTCTGGACTGAGGAGTACACAGCATGCAATGGGGATACTATGGATGCTGATGACAGCTCAGACGAGAGCGAAAGCGAAGATCTGGAGTGAATGAGGCATTTATATGAAGAAATCGTGCAACAAATACAGATGATGAAATTGAAAATTTTTGATGTGATCGAAAATATTATGAATGAATGGATTCTGAAAAAAATTTTAGCCTTTAACGTATGTGTGAAAACATGAACAGCTCTTCAAGCGCGCGCAGGAAATAGTGTCTTCAGTTCAGACCGTATGTTGCAAAATTGTGGGATGATCCCTCTCCAATATCTTTTTCCTGTTGTATCCGGCGCATTATCCGAATCGAGTATCCGAATCCGAATGACCGAAAAAACGCCAAATCCGAATCGAACCGAAATCCGATTCACCGAAAAAAAAACGCCAAATCCGAACGGAACCTAAATCCGATTCACCGAAAAAACGCCCAATCCGAATCGAACCGAAATCCGAATCGCCGAAAAAAGGCCAAATCTGAATCGAACCGAAATCCGATTCACCGAAAAAACGCCAAATCCGAATCGAACCGAAATCCGATTCACCGAAAAAACCGTTTTTTGCATCAGCCCGAAATCCGATTATCCGAAATTTTTTGCCTCGGATCCAATGTTTACTTGTTAGTAGTGTTTTCCGAATGAGTACTTGTCATAACATGTTTTCACATCTGATTGAAGCAATATCGAACCCTATCTAGAACTCCCTATATAAGCTCAAATCATAGCATCACGTCAGCAGTCGACGTTTATTCATGTCTCACATTCTCCTTAGGCGAGCCAGTGGCCGTTCTCTCAATGTGAGTTCCATACTCATTGTTCCATACTACATATTCTCTGTCTAAATCAAAAATCCCATCACTGGACGCGCTGCGTGTGCGCGCGATGCTACGTCTACCATATACGTCTAATCTCTTGCTATTATCTCTAACCTCGCTCCTGACCTGCGCGCCAGAGAACTACGGGATTTTCGTATTTTTACGGCCTGTATGTACAGCGAGGATCAAATAATTCAATAATTTTTTTCGCTTTAATGTCAGATTAGCTTGAGCTGTTTTTGATTTTCAGGCATCAAGTAGGAGTGAAATTTCCCATAGTTTTTGGAAGAGTAGAATTCTCGGCCCTATCCTGGACGGAGGGGGGGGGCACTCGAAATTCATTCATAGAAATGAAGAAAAACTGATAAATGATGGGCTTTATCCTAAGGCCCCGGTCAGAGTTGGTGCTATTTGTATCTGTAACCCACCGACTCCCCCCCCCCCAACACCCCCCTCCCCCCCCGCACCCCCTCCCCGCACCCCCAAACACCATACGTATGATTAGAATGGTGGAGTGAGGTTGAGAAAATCACTCGGTGTATCCAACTAGATATGACGATGATTACGTGGCCAACAAGATTGCACCTGTTCAGAGAAATAGTGAAGGAGAGTAAGGTGAAGGAACGGAGGTAGCAGTAAGATTAGCTTTCTAGTGATACGCAATGTTTTATCATCGACCCGCCCACCCGGTGATTTTCTCATCCGCCGTCATCCACGTATTGCATGGATATCGACCGCGTCGGATACACCGAGTGATTTTCTCAACCTCACTCCATCATTTTAAACATACGTATCGACCGGGTGGGTGTTGGGGGTGTTGGGGGTGCGCGGGGTGCGGGTTGGGGTGTTGGAGGTATACACCGAGTGAATTTCTCGGCTTCACCTCACCATGTTGTTCATACGTGTCAACCGGGTGGGTGTTGGGGGGTGTTGGGGGTGCGGGGGGGGGATACACCGAGTGATTTTTGCAACCCATTTCCAATGCATTCTGTGTGTATCGACTGGGCTGGAGACGTCGGCTCATCCAACTATGACCGGGGCCTTAGGCCCCGGTCAGAGTTGGTGCTATTTGCATCTGTAACCCACCGACTCCCCCCAACACCCCCCCCCCGCACCCCCCAACACCCCCCAACACCCACCCGGTCGATACGTATGTTTAAAATGATGGAGTGAGGTTGAGAAAATCACTCGGTGCATCCAACTAGATATGACGATGATTACGTGGCCAACAGGATTGCACCTGTTCAGAGAAATAGTGAAGGAGAGTATGGTGAAGTAACGGAGGTAGCAGTAAGGTCAGCTTTCTAGTGATACGCAATGTTTTATTATAGGCCCCCCCCGGTGATTTTCTCATCCGCCGTCATCCACGTATTGCATGGATATCGACCGCGTCGGATACACCGAGTGCTCATGCACGGATTGCGCGTCTCCCGCTCGGAATTGGAGTATTTTGGATCAGTTGGCAGTCGAGCGGGAGATGGAAAACGATAGGCAGCGTGCGTGGCATGGTATCGAACACCCGCTCGGATTCGCAACTGCGCTCCGATGCGACGTTCGCGCTGCAATGAGAACGAATTGATGGAGGCGATTTTCAGCCAGATCCTATGTTTCACTTTCATTCATCTTTTTTTTGTCGCCCGTTCGCGTCCTAGTGTAGTTCACACAACTGAATTTTCTCACTGATTTTTCCCATGGATGAACCAATTCCCAGCTGAAATTTGAATATATCGCCCACATTCGTCTGTTCCAATCCAAATTCATTGACCTGAACTCCTTATTCGCCATTCCGAAACCTTTTTGTCGATTTACCACTTCAATCCGCCGCTTTGTAACCTGGCTTCGCAAACTTTACTCCAACTTGTCTATCTAATTCCACATTTGTCATGAAAAAAAATCATTTTAAAGCTGGTATGTAGTCGAATCTCGGCCAAATTTCCTGATTTCCAAATTGAATCCACCAACTTCAAGCCGAAATAAGCCGAATTTCAACCCAGATTCGTTCATTTTCGATCAGTCCCGTCAAAATTCAAACAGAAATTAGTTCATTTTGATTCGATACCCGTTGAACTTTGGGGTCACGAAGTCTTCCTACTCAATTTTCCGATTTCATATCAAACCAGACAAGTACTTTCGTGATTCCTCAATATTCAGCCAAAATTTGTCTGTTTTCACCATACGAAAAAATTAATTTGGGGCTTTCATGCAAAATTCCTCCATTTATGACCGGTTTCGTCAAATGCGAAGCCCGAGTTTCTCCGTTTTCCACCCAAACCGTTGGATTCTCCACTGGAGGAGAAATGCCGGACCGGACCAGTTGCCACTCGTGTTTGATCACACGATATCGGCGATTGTTTCGTCGTGATTAAAGGGTGGGCGAGCCCGGGGTTTTCCTCCCTTGAAGGACGGTGCAGCCGCCGGCGCTGTCGGCTGCTGGTTGATATGTCCAACCGATCAGTCGATCACGTCAAATCAATCGTGAATGCCATGATGTCTCGACGCAAAGGCAATACGTACGGTCCGGCTTGTTTCCGGTCATATCAGTAGCTCGGGATTCCAGGTGATCGTCGCTACGTGCATTGAAACGAAAGATCGTGTTGCTAACCGTAAAGAAAAGAACAATAGGTTGAAGACAGCGAATATCATGACCTCAACTCTTCGTGAAACTGAAACTTCATGATTGGTTAGTTTTACCAGACCACCTTTCACCATTTCTGTTTCTATTCCCTTGTGATGCCATCACTTTTCCAGAGTTCGCCTTTGGCATCCTTAGATTTGGCGACGAGGAGCTGGTCAGCGCATCTTTTTGTCTCTTGGAAGACTGGATGAGCAGCGCTTCCCGACCCTAGTGCAAGGTCTTTGCAGAAGGCGCTGTGAGTTTCTTCAACCTGGATTTATCTCAACTGCTGTTTGGACTGTACCATGTCGCGAAGTTTTCCAGGCAAGGTATTCGCTCGTTTTGAGCTGAGCTTGAGTCCAAGAAGTGATGGATCCCAGGGCCGTGACGGACGTTAGTAAATACCGGTTTCACTAAAATTTGATTGTTCCCAAGGCTGCTGAAGAATTATTGTGTTGCGAGGCTACTAAGAGGTAGGAGGTTCTTGAAAACCGCAAAAATTTAGAACGCTCTGAAAAAACTCGAAAATTGTCTTGAAAGCCCCCTTCCGAGAAACCTCCTCTGGTGCTTTGCAGCTTCTTTCGACCTGCACGCCCGGCCACTGGAGCTTAGCCAGGTGCCGTGCTCCCAGAAAGAGAAAAAGGGAAGAAGGGAGTTTTCGAGCTCTTAGAAAACGTTTAGATTTTTCTCTCTCTTTTTAAGCCTCATAAAGTAAATAATTCCTCATATGTGGTAAAATTAGATTCTCTATGTACGTATTTTTGAGTCGCTGAGACATGCGGTTAAGTCAAGTATTTTTTTTTTCAAATTTCTGTGATTTTTTTCACTCTACGCATCCTTTGTTGTCACTCTGATTCGAAGCCCGTCCGTGAAAACATTGCTGAAATGTTCATTTCCAATTTTCTTCGAACATGTAGCTCCTGTTGTTGTTTTATTTTTGATTATTTGTTTTCCGTGTTTTCCAAATCTAAAGCCATGTCTATTGAAAATAGGTACATTGTTATAATCCATGGTTTTCCCAACTAGACGAAAAATACCGTGCGGTACCGATTGCCACAGAGTCATAAAATACTCTGCAATTTTCATTTGAGAGTTTGAGTTGGTCGGTCTGATATAGGAATGCAAACGAAATCATCATTTCATGCCCTTGTGGCAATCGGTACCGCACGGTATTTGGAGTTTACTGTTTTCCCATTGTTCTGTTGTTTTTATGAGTACTGTGGATGAATTCCTATCATAAAGAGTAAAATTTTTATGTTTATCGCTTAAGAAACAGATATTCGGCCTTATGTTTCATTTCGAGGCGAGACGGCAAGATAAAACGATTCCAGTATGCAGTTGTTTCCCAAAATACTATGAACAAGTCGTATTATGGGACTATAATTGATGGAAAGTCCTAGGAATGGAAGAGGATAGTGGAGGGTTCCCCTAGCCCTGTAACGAAGCGAGGGGTGACCAGCAGGGGCAAGAAGGGCTCACCAGCAGTGCGGTTTCGCGCCGCGACCGCCCGCTCCAAGCGGGCCTCCCTCTCCACCTCCAACGCTCTCGCCGGTTCTGAGGAGCCTCGCAGGATAGCGCCCGACCCTGAGCGCGAGAAGCGCATTCCGTGCCTGAGTGATTTTCTCAACTTCACTCCATCATTTTAAACATACGTATCGACCGGGGGGGTGCGGGGGTGTTGGGGGAGCGGGGGATACACCGAATGATTTTTCTCAGCTTCACCTCACCATTTTGTTCATACGTATCGACCGGGTGGGTGTTGTGGGGTGCGGGTGGGGGATACACCGAGTGATTTTTGCATCCCATTTCCAATGCATTCTGTGTGTATCGACCGGGCTGGAGGCGTCGGCTCATCCAACTATGACCGGGACTCAAGTAAAAGTCAAAAATGAAATGAACCACCAGTAGATAGCGCTATCAATCCAAGTATTTCTATAGAATTTGATCATCAACAATGACTGGTACCAGTCTCCAACTTCTCCTGTCTTGCAACCTCGGCATGATTCGTTTATCCTGTTTTTATACTTCTGTATGCCTTCGAGGTTTTTAGGTGGTACGCTTTATTTTCTGGCCTTACGTTTTGACACGGTCGTCGTCATCAGAGGCCTAAATGTGGTGAAGGTTTCATCTGTGTTCTACACCACCAAACACCTCCACCGCTCTAGCGTTTTCGACGTTCTGCCCAGAGCACAACGCGAAAACGCACACTTGACGTAGAAAACTCACGCGTCAAACCACCAAACGAGCAGCGCGTGGCCTGCTTCGAACGAAACCAGTAGACCGAAGGAGTCATACAGCGCAGAGCGCCGTTATTAGGGAGGAATTGACTCATCACGCAGCCCACTGATCATATTGAAGGTCGCAACGGGGTACAGACGGCAAAAGGTCATTTGTTACAGATGGACTCTCGAAACGGCTGTTCATGCGTGGATTTCTCGAAAATATCCAGAAGGCTTCTAACTCTTTACGCGCTGAGATGTCCACCTACACTGCTAGAATGGTGCAACTGACATCAAAATCTTAGCCGCTATGTTCTTCAACTCTATGTCTTCCTAGAGGTGTGGCTATGACGCTGCGTCTTTTGCTAGCTAGGTGTTCTTGCATCCGTGAACTCAGTATCCTTCCAGTTTCTCCTATATAGATAGCGTTGCATGACCGGCATTCGATCTTATAGATTACACCTGTTTTTGCACAGTCTCCAACTCTGCCATTCGGGCAAACAACACAACTCTCTGACACACAATCAGTACCATACAGTCTATTCCGAACTAATTGCCGTTTGATGTTATTGTTCGGTATGCTGACCAGTACAACCTCGTCATCAAGCTCTGCTCTCACGATGCTGCGTTTGATAGCCGCGCACACTTGATCAGAAATGAAAGGTATGCACAAGGGTATTTTGCTCTGGCGCAAAACATGTTCTCGCGACAAGCACGCTCATGCCGATCATTTTTTCCGCAGGGCTACCGTAACCCTCCTTTAAAATTTTTTCAAGTGTCGGCAGGGTTATGAGCACATCCTAATAGCCAACAAACATGTTTGCACAATTTCGACCTCCTCAGTCACTCCCCAGTGGCTTCTCGAGGAGAGCGGTGTGTGAATGAATGCATACCGCTCCTCCGCCCTTTTATACCCCGCATGTTATGAGCGTGTGTTTACATTCGTTATCATGTTTTGTTTAAGAATGGTTACGGTAGCCCTGCGGAAAAAGTGATCGGCATGGGCGTGCTTTTGTTCTCGCGTATTTGCCTCACCTCTGTACCGATGAGGCAACGAGGTTTAGCAATTGCTACGCGCTATTTTAATAGCCAGCTCTTTGGATTCCAGACGCTCGTTCTCGCTTGTGCACATACCCGTGGCTGTATGGAGCATATTTCGTAGGACTGCGCGTTTCGTTGTCGTGGGATGAGCTGACAATGAATGAATGAGGATGTTCTTGCAGCTCGGCTTTCGATACCACTTTACACGGACTTCTCCTTCCAGCATGCACACTTGTGTATTCAAGTACGCCAGCCAGCCATTTGATGGTGTTTCCCGAGTAAGCCTGATACACTGTTACTGTTCATTAAAGGCAAGGTCCGGTCAAATTTTGACAATACCGAAATTTGGGTTAAAGGAAGTGGTCACGATGAAAAACGTTATCAAAAAAACCACAAAAATCAGCTCAGATGAAAAACAGCTCAAAAACTATGAAGGTAGCGCGTTGAAAAACGGACTAGGATTAGAGTTATTAAGATCCCAAACTTCCAGTTCGTGCACACGTGCACAGAAAGATCACAGTCTGATGCCAAGCAGTCGAAAATCATCGACACTCAGAGGAAGAAATGAATTCAAATTTACCCAATAAAATAGTTGAACAATGAAAGCAAGCACTTTAGTCAATGTTTTTGACTAGATGTGTACATAAATCCGAAGTTTCATTGATTGAAATTCGATTTCGAGCCAACCGATGTTCTTGATACTAGAGATCATCGATGCCGATGATGTGGAGTGGACTCGTCCACCATCAAAAGACAAGGAAGTTCAGGCTTCAAATTTGGCCTAGAACAGCGTTTTTTCGCGATTTTTTCTTATAGGTTCTACTGCTCTATACCCAGAAAAGGGTTCAGAGAGGAAAAGAAGACGAGCATAATTGAGCGCGACCACTGCCTTTAAATAGATTGGGCTGGCCTAGCTGAATATCTTCTGAACGTTTCACGAAGTCTGAGTCCTTAGTTCTGGAGAAAACAGCCTCAAAGTCAGGGATTACGGTATTCGCAGCATGATGATCATGGCTGGAATGACCGATAATTACACAGCACTTTTCAAGAATGCGTGGACAACTGCTAAAATGTGGACGATGGCCACACTTTTCTGACTTTTCTGGATCATCGGCTCACGGAAGTGGCTGGAATAACTTGAAGAAGGCCGGTTTTTACGCAGTTTTCGCATGTTCCTTGGGATTACCTGTAGCAAGAGCACCGATTTAGCGGGAAATCTCAAAATCGAAATTCTGCCCGGACCCTGCCTTAAAGGTAGTGCTTACGATGATTTTCGTTCCCGAGTTTTTCACATAAAACAATGCGTTGGCCTCCGAGTGTTACCAAAATTACGAAGAAACGGCGAGAAGCGCATTAAAATGTCGTATTTCAGTGTCATTATTCAATAACAAGGACTAGTTGTCCGGTTGGATTAACATGTTCATGGTGGTTGTCATCGTTGAAAAATTGGGTCAATCGAAAATAAAAGAATATTTAAAGCAAAGCAGGATTAGTTAGGGCCCTAAGGAAAGAACGGAGCAATAGAGAGTGGAGAATTTGCAAAGGACGGCTCCAAAAAAGATTTCATTGTCACAACAAACACTTCCTGTGATACTTAAGAGGCTGGGTGATACTTAAGGATTTCATGTACTTCTGATGCGTTTTTCTCAATTTCTACGTCATTTTAGTTCTCCCCGGGGGCCACTTAATCAATATAGCGAATAATCTCAGAATTGAAGATTATCGTGAACACTGCCTTTAAAGTATTCGAAAGCACTCGTCCATTTCGGACTGTGTGGCGGTGATAACACAACAGTCATCGATGTACCCTTCATTTCCCCGCTACTCGCGCTATCAGTATCGTAGATGCGGAGCGGTTGTTTTTCGAAGAATGCAACTATGAAAACGAAGAAATCAGTTGAAAAACCGCACCACTTATATGATAGTGACACAGAAAACTGCGAGTACTCAGACACGCTGACGGTTGTTCAGCGGGGTAAAAAGGCTTGTCGGTGCGACGGCGGGAGCAAAAACGGGGAGGAGTCGAATTGTCGGTTGTACCGCAGATAGAGAGAAATGCAATACACGGAGACGGTGTACTTGGCGGTGGAAAACGGGTTGACGGGGCAACGGCGGGGACGTGCTCTGCCGTCAAATATGTGACACGTTCCGTAACTCAGACAAAAGGACCATCAACATGTTTTGACGAAAGTATTAACAAGGATAGGGGTATAAAAGGCTCCTCATATCATAGTGTGCCTCAGTCGGCTCTTCGGAGCCGGGCCTGGAAGGTGGCCTCGAGTCACTCACCAGAAGATCCATCGCAAACCGGAGGATAATTTTTGTCGCCGAGGGGAGGGGGCTTCTCACGGCTTGGGGGGGGGGTGATACCTAACTGTGGGGCCATCTCCCCATGTTCCGCAGTAGGGTGCACCCCACTAACTCGCTATTCATACTTTTGCGATTGCGGCAAATGCCGCTTTTTGAGCTAGGTCTAAACCGGTGTTCGGGAATGGTAAGAATTTAAGTGGCGGTTGACAACTGACTCCTTCGCATATGAGAATGCTGGTAAAATGTTCAGATAGGTCATGGAGGACGGACGGAACTAGTTATTGTACGGTAAAACGCGGCAAATGCCGCTGTGGCGGCATTATTGATCTAGACCATTATCTTCGCCTTAGCGGCGTTTGCCGCGTTTTATCATATATGTACCGATTTTCGTCGGGGATTCAATGCCGATCTGGGCATTCTACCAGCATTCTCATGTGCAAAGGAGTCCGTTGTCAACCTCCACCTAAATTTTTAGCATTCCTTGACAGGTTTCACCACTGCTCAAAAAGCGGCATTTGCCGCAATCGCAAAAGTATGAAGGAGGTGTAAGGACCGTGGCGGCGGGAGCACCTCTTTTGTGGGGACCCCGTTAGGGATGCCCCAGGGATCCCCTCTGCGAACTCGGGAATACCCAGAATGTATTGAAAAACGCGTTATCGGTAATCTGGTTCGGTTGTACCGCGGTGCGAGATCGGTTGAATGGCGGTGGAAGATCGGTTGCCCCAGCGGAGCAACCGACGTTCCCCCGCCGAATAACCGCACACGTGTCTGTGCGGTTGTACGGAGGATGAGTATCGGTTATACGCTGGATGACCAGGGAGGGGCAACCGACATTGCCCCGCCGAATAACCGCCCCCTTGTCTGAGTAGCGGAGAAATGGAGGTTATCTGCAGTAAAAAAAAACGTAAGACCAGAAAATAAAGCGTACCACCTAAAAACCTGAAACAGAGTCTATAAAAACTGGTAGCAGTAACAAGCATCTTTTATCAGATGTGGTTCATTTCATTTCTAAATTTACTTGAGTGCCCCCCCCCCCCTTAAGATAGAGCCAAATGATGCATGATACTGCTGTCAATTATTGTTGTTTTAAACACTCAATAGAAATATTTCGATTGACAGCGTCTCCAATCGGTGGTTCATTTCATTTCTGTCCTAATTCGTGGGTGCCCCCCCCCGTCTGGGGTAGTACCAAATTCTTTGCATTTATAAAATCACAGTTGTCGGTTATTCAAAAACATGCGTATGTTTTCGGATAACGGACAATTTTGGTTCTGTGAATTCGAAATTTTTCATTCTGCCATGGATTCCGAAAGGTTTCCCTTTGCTTGGTATTTGAAAGCCAAAAAGAGCTCAAGTCATTTCGAGATGGAGGCGAAAAATTTATTGATCCGGTTACTCGATATTATTCGGCCCTCAGTATACAAATTTTAAGAATTTTTTATTGTGGGTGTCCCTACCCGTGACTAGAAGCCTGTATGTATGTACCTAGTTACAGGGGGCACCCACAATAAAAAAAAGCTTTAAAATTTTTAAAAAATGGGAGGCTGATCGATAGCGCTATCAGATATGAGAAATCGAAGAATTCCTATGAGTAACAATGATGATACTCAAATTTTGGGGTTATGAATAACAAATCACCGATTTTGTCGAGCGAGCTATTGTTTGTCGCGGGCAAGCAACAGATTAAAACAACGAAAAACGTAAATTTCAAGCCGAAAATTACTCAGAACTTTCAGAGACTTGCCTTGAATGTCTTCTTGATTTTCGTTGTGAAAACGCGAAATGCCGAACCTGACATATTGCCAGAGCGGTATGATACCATGGCATTAGCTATTGATTCGACGTGATCAATGGGTGGGTTGGTCATATCAACCAGCAGCCCACAGCTCGGGGTTTTCCTCGCTTTTGGGACGGTGAAGCCGCCCAATAGGGTTAAAACTGATCTCCACCCCTTTAAATACCCAAGACACGACAGATTTGGCCTCCATGCACTGGATTCCCTCCCCTGAGCGGCAGTGCAGCCGCAGGATGAGTATGAAATTAGTCAGGGGGGGGGCACTCAGAATTCTGTTGGGGAATGAATGATACCGCTTTTAGGCCCCGGTCATAGTTGGTGCTATTTGCATCTGCATCCCCCCCGCACCCCCCCGCACCCCCCAACACCCCCACCTGTTAACACCCCCAACACCACCCGGTCGATACGTATGTTTAAAATGATGGAGTGAGATTGAGAAAATCACTCGATGCATCCAACTAGATATGACGATGATTACGTGGCCAACAGGATTGCACCTGTTCAGAGAAATAGTGAAGGCGAGTATGGTGAAGTCACGGAGGTAGCAGTAAGGTTAGCTTTCTAGTGATACGCAATGTTTTATCATCGACCCACCCACCCGGTGATTTTCTCATCCGCCGTCATCCACGTATTGCATGGATATCGACCGCGTCGGATACACCGAGTGATTTTCTCAAACTCACTGCATCATTTTAAACATACGTATCGACGGGGGGGGTGCGGGGGGGTGTTGGGGGGTGCGGGGGAGCAGGGGATACACCGAGTGATTTTCTCAGCTTCACCTCACCATGTTGTTCATACGTATCGACCGGGTGGGTGTTGGGGTGTTGGGGGTGCGGGGGCGCTGCAGGGGATACACCGAGTGATTTTGCATCCCATTTCCAATGCATTCTGTGTGTATCGACCGGGCTGGAGGCGTCGGCCCATCCAACTATGACCGGGGCCTCAGGAATCGAAGTATTTTCATGGAGTCTCCACGAAAACAATGAATGAATGATACCGCTTTTAGAAATCGAAGTATTTTCATGGAGTCTCCACGAAAACAATGACTGATAATGCTATCAGGCATATGATACCAGCACAAACTTTCATTGTCATGGATGAATCATTCCATTTTCTCGAGTGCTCCCCCCCCTTACTAATTTCAAGCCTCAATATGTCCGGTTCGGCATTTCTTCTCCAGTTTTTCGTTGTTTGGCTCTACACTACACGGGGCGGCACCCGAAATTTATTCATTGAAATGAAGAAAAACTCTATACTAGATACTGTTATCAATCTTACACGATTTTAGTTGTTTTTGCCGTAACTGCTCTTTAACGCCGCAGTGCACGTTATGGTATGTTTACACAAGGTGCTGAGTTGATCGCAAAACACTTGGCTCCCGGCGAGATTGAACCAGCATATTCCCTTTCCAAGGGAACGCCTTATCGCACTCCACCACCGAAGCCCTAACACTGCTCTCACAGAACTGCTCGGTAAATCTTCACCGAAGCAATTATCTTTTCACCCGCATAACGCGAGGAAAGAGGAATACCGTCATAGATTACAGTCGTAGACCTGTCAGGATGATGCCCTAGTTAAGTCTTACACTATTTTGGTTGCTTTTGCCGTAACTGCTGTTTAACGCTGCAGTGCACGTTAAGGTGCTGAGTTGATAGCAAAACGCTTGGCTCCGGGCGAGATTGAACCAGCATATTCCCTCTCCAAGGGAGCGCCTTATTGCACTCCACCACCGAAGCCCTAAGGCCCCGGTCAGAGTTGGTGCTATTTGCATCTGTAACCCACCGACTCCCCCCAACACCCCCCCCCCGCACCCCCCAACACCCACCCGTTCGATAAATATGATTAGAATGATGGAGTGAGGTTGAGAAAATCACTCGGTGTATCCAACTAGATATGACGATGACTACGTGGCCGACAGGATTGCACCTGTTCAGAGAAATAGTGAAGGAGAGTAAGGTGAAGGAACGGAGGTAGCAGTAAGGTTGGCTTTCTAGTGATACACAATGTTTTATCATCGACCCGCCCACCCGGTGATTTTCTCATCCGCCGTCATCCACGTATTGCATGGATATCGACCGCGTCGGATACACCGAGTGATTTTCTCAACCTCACTCCATCATTTTAAACATACGTATCAACCGGGTGGGTGTTGGGGGTGTTGGGGGGTGCGGGGGGATACACCGAGTGATTTTTGCATCCCATTTCCAATGCATTCTGTGTGTATCGACCGGGCGGGAGACGTCGGCTCATCCAACTATGACCGGGGCCTAAAGCGCTTTTCACAGTCTGCCGGACGACGACGTCTGGCACGTAATAAGAGTGCCGCAATGCGAGGGAAGCTGCTGTTAACAACCGTCAGTTCCGACTCATAAGTACAAAATGTAAGCCGAAACCAACACGTTTTGACCCGTCATAACTTGCTCCGACGTCGTGTCAATGATTTCACCGCACTGCGACGTCGGTCGGCCGATACCGCAGTGCGGGCCTCACCGACGCCGCAGTCCTATCTTATAACGTACCGGACGGCGTCGTCCGGCAGACTGTGAATGGCGCTTAACACTGCTCTCACAGAACTGCTCGGTAAATCTTCACCGAGGCAATTGTCTTTCCACCCGCATAACGCGAGGAAACAGGAATACCGTCATAGACTATATTACAGTCGTAGACCTGTCAGGATGAAGCCCTAGTTGAGTCTTACACGGTTTTGGTTGCTTTTGCCGTAACTGCTATTTAACGCTGCAGTGCACGTTAAGGTGCTGAGTTGATAGCAAAACGCTTGGCTCCGGGCGAGATTGAACCAGCATATTCCCTTTCCAAGGGAGCGCCTTATCGCACTCCACCACCGAAGCCCTAACACTGCTCTCACAGAACTGCTCGGTAAATCTTCACCGAAGCAATTATCTTTTCACCCGCATAACGCGAGGAAACAGGAATACCGTCATAGACTATATTACAGTCGTAGACCTGTCAGGATGATGCCCTAGTTGAGTCTTACACGGTTTTGGTTGCTTTTGCCGTAACTGCTATTTAACGCTGCAGTGCACGTTAAGGTGCTGAGTTGATAGCAAAACGCTTGGCTCCGGGCGAGATTGAACCAGCATATTCCCTTTCCGAGAGAGCGCCTTATCGCACTCCACCACCGAAGCCCTAACACTGCTCTCACAGAACTGCTCGGTAAATCTTCACCGAAGCAATTATCTTTTCACCCGCATAACGCGAGGAAACAGGAATACCGTCATAGACTATATTACAGTCGTAGACCTGTCAGGATGAAGCCCTAGTTGAGTCTTACACGACTTTGGTTGCTTTTGCCGTAACTGCTATTTAACGCTGCAGTGCACGTTAAGGTGCTGAGTTGATAGCAAAACGCTTGGCTCCGGGCGAGATTGAACCAGCATATTCCCTTTCCAAGGGAGCGCCTTATCGCACTCCACCACCGAAGCCCTAACACTGCTCTCACAGAACTGCTCGGTAAATCTTCACCGAAGCAATTATCTTTTCACCCGCATAACGCGAGGAAACAGGAATACCGTCATAGACTATATTACAGTCGTAGACCTGTCAGGATGATGCCCTAGTTGAGTCTTACACGCTTTTGGTTGCTTTTGCCGTAACTGCTATTTAACGCTGCAGTGCACGTTAAGGTGCTGAGTTGATAGCAAAACGCTTGGCTCCGGGCGAGATTGAACCAGCATATTCCCTTTCCAAGGGAGCGCCTTATCGCACTCCACCACCGAAGCCCTAACACTGCTCTCACAGAACTGCTCGGTAAATCTTCACCGAAGCAATTATCTTTTCACCCGCATAACGCGAGGAAACAGGAATACCGTCATAGACTATATTACAGTCGTAGACCTGTCAGGATGATGCCCTAGTTGAGTCTTACACGAATTTGGTTGCTTTTGCCGTAACTGCTATTGAACGCTGCAGTGCACGTTAGGGTGCTGAGTTGATAGCAAAACGCTTGGCTCCGGGCGAGATTGAACCAGCATATTACCTTTCCAAGGGAGCGCCTTATCGCACTCCACCACCGAAGCCCTAACACTGCTCTCACAGAACTGCTCGGTAAATCTTCACCGAAGCAATTATCTTTTCACCCGCATAACGCGAGGAAACAGGAATACCGTCATAGACTATATTACAGTCGTAGACCTGTCAGGATGATGCCCTAGTTGAGTCTTACACGACTTTGGTTGCTTTTGCCGTAACTGCTGTTTAACGCTGCAGTGCACGTTAAGGTGCTGAGTTGATAGCAAAACGCTTGGCTCCGGGCGAGATTGAACCAGCATATTCCCGTTCCAAGGGAGCGCCTTATCGCACTCCACCACCGAAGCCCTAACACTGCTCTCACAGAACTGTTCGGTAAATCTTCACCGAAGCAATTATCTTTTCACCCGCATAACGCGAGGAAACAGGAATACCGTCATAGACTATATTACAGTCGTAGACCTGTCAGGATGATGCCCTAGTTGAGTCTTACACGACTTTGGTTGCTTTTGCCGTAACTGCTATTGAACGCTGCAGTGCACGTTAGGGTGCTGAGTTGATAGCAAAACGCTTGGCTCCGGGCGAGATTGAACCAGCATATTCCCTTTCCAAGGGAGCGCCTTATCGCACTCCACCACCGAAGCCCTAACACTGCTCTCACAGAACTGCTCGGTAAATCTTCACCGAAGCAATTATCTTTTCACCCGCATAACGCGAGGAAACAGGAATACCGTCATAGACTATATTACAGTCGTAGACCTGTCAGGATGATGCCCTAGTTGAGTCTTACACGATTTTGGTTTCTTTTGCCGTAACTGCTGTTTAACGCTGCAGTGCACGTTAAGGTGCTGAGTTGATAGCAAAACGCTTGGCTCCGGGCGAGATTGAACCAGCATATTCCCTTTCCGAGAGAGCGCCTTATCGCACTCCACCACCGAAGCCCTAACACTGCTCTCACAGAACTGCTCGGTAAATCTTCACCGAAGCAATTATCTTTTCACCCGCATAACGCGAGGAAACAGGAATACCGTCATAGACTATATTACAGTCGTAGACCTGTCAGGATGATGCCCTAGTTGAGTCTTACACGACTTTGGTTGCTTTTGCCGTAACTGCTATTGAACGCTGCAGTGCACGTTAAGGTGCTGAGTTGATAGCAAAACGCTTGGCTCCGGGCGAGATTGAACCAGCATATTCCCGTTCCAAGGGAGCGCCTTATCGCACTCCACCACCGAAGCCCTAACACTGCTCTCACAGAACTGCTCGGTAAATCTTCACCGAAGCAATTATCTTTTCACCCGCATAACGCGAGGAAACAGGAATACCGTCATAGACTATATTACAGTCGTAGACCTGTCAGGATGATGCCCTAGTTGAGTCTTACACGACTTTGGTTGCTTTTGCCGTAACTGCTGTTTAACGCTGCAGTGCACGTTAAGGTGCTGAGTTGATAGCAAAAAGCTTGGCTCCGGGCGAGATTGAACCAGCATATTCCGTTCCAAGGGAGCGCCTTATCGCACTCCACCACCGAAGCCCTAACACTGCTCTCACAGAACTGCTCGGTAAATCTTCACCGAAGCAATTATCTTTTCACCCGCATAACGCGAGGAAACAGGAATACCGTCATAGACTATATTACAGTCGTAGACCTGTCAGGATGATGCCCTAGTTGAGTCTTACACGATTTTGGTTTCTTTTGCCGTAACTGCTGTTTAACGCTGCAGGGCACGTTAAGGTGCTGAGTTGATAGCAAAAAGCTTGGCTCCGGGCGAGATTGAACCAGCATATTCCCTTTCCAAGGGAGCGCCTTATCGCACTCCACCACCGAAGCCCTAACACTGCTCTCACAGAACTGTTCGGTAAATCTTCACCGAAGCAATTATCTTTTCACCCGCATAACGCGAGGAAACAGGAATACCGTCATAGACTATATTACAGTCGTAGACCTGTCAGGATGATGCCCTAGTTGAGTCTTACACGACTTTGGTTGCTTTTGCCGTAACTGCTGTTTAACGCTGCAGTGCACGTTAAGGTGCTGAGTTGATAGCAAAACGCTTGGCTCCGGGGCGAGATTGAACCAGCATATTCCCTTTCCAAGGGAGCGCCTTATCGCACTCCACCACCGAAGCCCTAACACTGCTCTCACAGAACTGCTCGGTAAATCTTCACCGAAGCAATTATCTTTTCACCCGCATAACGCGAGGAAACAGGAATACCGTCATAGACTATATTACAGTCGTAGACCTGTCAGGATGATGCCCTAGTTGAGTCTTACACGACTTTGGTTGCTTTTGCCGTAACTGCTGTTTAACGCTGCAGTGCACGTTAAGGTGCTGAGTTGATAGCAAAACGCTTGGCTCCGGGCGAGATTGAACCAGCATATTCCCGTTCCAAGGGAGCGCCTTATCGCACTCCACCACCGAAGCCCTAACACTGCTCTCACAGAACTGCTCGGTAAATCTTCACCGAAGCAATTATCTTTTCACCCGCATAACGCGAGGAAACAGGAATACCGTCATAGACTATATTACAGTCGTAGACCTGTCAGGATGATGCCCTAGTTGAGTCTTACACGACTTTGGTTGCTTTTGCCGTAACTGCTGTTTAACGCTGCAGTGCACGTTAAGGTGCTGAGTTGATAGCAAAACGCTTGGCTCCGGGCGAGATTGAACCAGCATATTCCTTTCCAAGGAGCGCCTTATCGCACTCCACCACCGAAGCCCTAACACTGCTCTCACAGAACTGTTCGGTAAATCTTCACCGAAGCAATTATCTTTTCACCCGCATAACGCGAGGAAACAGGAATACCGTCATAGACTATATTACAGTCGTAGACCTGTCAGGATGATGCCCTAGTTGAGTCTTACACGACTTTGGTTGCTTTTGCCGTAACTGCTGTTTAACGCTGCAGTGCACGTTAGGGTGCTGAGTTGATAGCAAAACGCTTGGCTCCGGGCGAGATTGAACCAGCATATTCCCTTTCCAAGGGAGCGCCTTATCGCACTCCACCACCGAAGCCCTAACACTGCTCTCACAGAACTGCTCGGTAAATCTTCACCGAAGCAATTATCTTTTCACCCGCATAACGCGAGGAAACAGGAATACCGTCATAGACTATATTACAGTCGTAGACCTGTCAGGATGAAGCCCTAGTTGAGTCTTACACGACTTCGGTTTTTTTTGCCGTAACAGCTGTTTAACGCTGCAGTGCACGTTAAGGTGCTTAGTTGATAGCAAAACGCTTGGCTCCGGGCGATATTGAACCAGCATATTCCCTTTCCAAGAGAGCGCCTTATCGCACTCCACCACCGAAGCCCTAACACTGCTCTCTTAAGAACTGCTCGGTAAATCTTCACCGAAGCAATTATCTTTTCACCCGCATAACGCGAGGAAACAGGAATACCGTCATAGACTATATTACAGTCGTAGACCTGTCAGGATGATGCCCTAGTTGAGTCTTACACGACTTTGGTTGCTTTTGCCGTAACTGCTATTGAACGCTGCAGTGCACGTTAAGGTGCTGAGTTGATAGCAAAACGCTTGGCTCCGGGCGAGATTGAACCAGCATATTCCCTTTCCAAGGGAGCGCCTTATCGCACTCCACCACCGAAGCCCTAACACTGCTCTCACAGAACTGCTCGGTAAATCTTCACCGAAGCAATTATCTTTTCACCCGCATAACGCGAGGAAACAGGAATACCGTCATAGACTATATTACAGTCGTAGACCTGTCAGGATGATGCCCTAGTTGAGTCTTACACGGTTTTGGTTGCTTTTGCCGTAACTGCTATTTAACGCTGCAGTGCACGTTAAGGTGCTGAGTTGATAGCAAAACGCTTGGCTCCGGGCGAGATTGAACCAGCATATTCCCGTTCCAAGGGAGCGCCTTATCGCACTCCACCACCGAAGCCCTAACACTGCTCTCACAGAACTGCTCGGTAAATCTTCACCGAAGCAATTATCTTTTCACCCGCATAACGCGAGGAAACAGGAATACCGTCATAGACTATATTACAGTCGTAGACCTGTCAGGATGATGCCCTAGTTGAGTCTTACACGACTTTGGTTGCTTTTGCCGTAACTGCTGTTTAACGCTGCAGTGCACGTTAAGGTGCTGAGTTGATAGCAAAACGCTTGGCTCCGGGCGAGATTGAACCAGCATATTCCCTTTCCAAGGGAGCGCCTTATCGCACTCCACCACCGAAGCCCTAACACTGCTCTCACAGAACTGTTCGGTAAATCTTCACCGAAGCAATTATCTTTTCACCCGCATAACGCGAGGAAAGAGGAATACCGTCATAGACTATATTACAGTCGTAGACCTGTCAGGATGATGCCCTAGTTGAGTCTTACACGCTTTTGGTTGCTTTGCCGTAACTGCTATTTAACGCTGCAGTGCACGTTAGGGTGCTGAGTTGATAGCAAAACGCTTGGCTCCGGGCGAGATTGAACCAGCATATTACCTTTCCAAGGGAGCGCCTTATCGCACTCCACCACCGAAGCCCTAACACTGCTCTCACAGAACTGCTCGGTAAATCTTCACCGAAGCAATTATCTTTTCACCCGCATAACGCGAGGGAACAGGAATACCGTCATAGACTATATTACAGTCGTAGACCTGTCAGGATGATGCCCTAGTTGAGTCTTACACGACTTTGGTTGCTTTTGCCGTAACTGCTGTTTAACGCTGCAGTGCACGTTAAGGTGCTGAGTTGATAGCAAAACGCTTGGCTCCGGGCGAGATTGAACCAGCATATTCCCTTTCCAAGGAGCGCCTTATCGCACTCCACCCCCGAAGCCCTAACACTGCTCTGACAGAACTGCTCGGTAAATCTTCACCGAAGCAATTATCTTTTCACCCGCATAACGCGAGGAAACAGGAATACCGTCATAGACTATATTACAGTCGTAGACCTGTCAGGATGATGCCCTAGTTGAGTCTTACACGACTTTGGTTGCTTTTGCCGTAACTGCTGTTTAACGCTGCAGTGCACGTTAAGGTGCTGAGTTGATAGCAAAACGCTTGGCTCCGGGCGAGATTGAACCAGCATATTCCCTTTCCAAGGGAGCGCCTTATCGCACTCCACCACCGAAGCCCTAACACTGCTCTCACAGAACTGCTCGGTAAATCTTCACCGAAGCAATTATCTTTTCACCCGCATAACGCGAGGAAACAGGAATACCGTCATAGACTATATTACAGTCGTAGACCTGTCAGGATGATGCCCTAGTTGAGTCTTACACGACTTTGGTTGCTTTTGCCGTAACTGCTGTTTAACGCTGCAGTGCACGTTAAGGTGCTGAGTTGATAGCAAAACGCTTGGCTCCGGGCGAGATTGAACCAGCATATTCCCTTTCCAAGGGAGCGCCTTATCGCACTCCACCACCGAAGCCCTAACACTGCTCTCACAGAACTGTTCGGTAAATCTTCACCGAAGCAATTATCTTTTCACCCGCATAACGTGAGGAAACAGGAATACCGTCATAGACTATATTACAGTCGTAGACCTGTCAGGATGAAGCCCTAGTTGGGTCTTACACGACTTTGGTTGCTTTTGCCGTAACTGCTATTTAACGCTGCAGTGCACGTTAAGGTGCTGAGTTGATAGCAAAAAGTTTGGCTCCGGGCGAGATTGAACCAGCATATTCCCTTTCCAAGGGAGCGCCTTATCGCACTCCACCACCGAAGCCCTAACACTGCTCTCACAGAACTGCTCGGTAAATCTTCACCGAAGCAATTATCTTTTCACCCGCATAACGCGAGGAAACAGGAATACCGTCATAGACTATATTACAGTCGTAGACCTGTCAGGATGATGCCCTAGTTGAGTCTTACACGATTTTGGTTTCTTTTGCCGTAACTGCTGTTTAACGCTGCAGTGCACGTTAAGGTGCTGAGTTGATAGCAAAACGCTTGGCTCCGGGCGAGATTGAACCAGCATATTCCCTTTCCAAGGGAGCGCCTTATCGCACTCCACCACCGAAGCCCTAACACTGCTCTCACAGAACTGCTCGGTAAATCTTCACCGAAGCAATTATCTTTTCACCCGCATAACGCGAGGAAACAGGAATACCGTCATAGACTATATTACAGTCGTAGACCTGTCAGGATGATGCCCTAGTTGAGTCTTACACGATTTTGGTTTCTTTTGCCGTAACTGCTGTTTAACGCTGCAGTGCACGTTAAGGTGCTGAGTTGATAGCAAAACGCTTGGCTCCGGGCGAGATTGAACCAGCATATTCCCTTTCCAAGGGAGCGCCTTATCGCACTCCACCACCGAAGCCCTAACACTGCTCTCACAGAACTGCTCGGTAAATCTTCACCGAAGCAATTATCTTTTCACCCGCATAACGCGAGGAAACAGGAATACCGTCATAGACTATATTACAGTCGTAGACCTGTCAGGATGATGCCCTAGTTGAGTCTTACACGATTTTGGTTTCTTTTGCCGTAACTGCTGTTTAACGCTGCAGTGCACGTTAAGGTGCTGAGTTGATAGCAAAACGCTTGGCTCCGGGCGAGATTGAACCAGCATAGTCCCGTTCCAAGGCAGCGCCTTATCGCACTCCACCACCGAAGCCCTAACACTGCTCTCACAGAACTGCTCGGTAAATCTTCACCGAAGCAATTATCTTTTCACCCGCATAACGCGAGGAAACAGGAATACCGTCATAGACTATATTACAGTCGTAGACCTGTCAGGATGATGCCCTAGTTGAGTCTTACACGATTTTGGTTTCTTTTGCCGTAACTGCTGTTTAACGCTGCAGTGCACGTTAAGGTGCTGAGTTGATAGCAAAACGCTTGGCTCCGGGCGAGATTGAACCAGCATATTCCCGTTCCAAGGGAGCGCCTTATCGCACTCCACCACCGAAGCCCTAACACTGCTCTCACAGAACTGCTCGGTAAATCTTCACCGAAGCAATTATCTTTTCACCCGCATAACGCGAGGAAACAGGAATACCGTCATAGACTATATTACAGTCGTAGACCTGTCAGGATGATGCCCTAGTTGAGTCTTACACGATTTTGGTTTCTTTTGCCGTAACTGCTGTTTAACGCTGCAGTGCACGTTAAGGTGCTGAGTTGATAGCAAAACGCTTGGCTCCGGGCGAGATTGAACCAGCATATTCCCGTTCCAAGAGCGCCTTATCGCACTCCACCACCGAAGCCCTAACACTGCTCTCACAGAACTGTTCGGTAAATCTTCACCGAAGCAATTATCTTTTCACCCGCATAACGCGAGGAAACAGGAATACCGTCATAGACTATATTACAGTCGTAGACCTGTCAGGATGATGCCCTAGTTGAGTCTTACACGATTTTGGTTTCTTTTGCCGTAACTGCTGTTTAACGCTGCAGTGCACGTTAAGGTGCTGAGTTGATAGCAAAACGCTTGGCTCCGGGCGAGATTGAACCAGCATATTCCCTTTCCAAGAGAGCGCCTTATCGCACTCCACCACCGAAGCCCTAACACTGCTCTCACAGAACTGTTCGGTAAATCTTCACCGAAGCAATTATCTTTTCACCCGCATAACGCGAGGAAACAGGAATACCGTCATAGACTATATTACAGTCGTAGACCTGTCAGGATGATGCCCTAGTTGAGTCTTACACGATTTTGGTTTCTTTTGCCGTAACTGCTGTTTAACGCTGCAGTGCACGTTAAGGTGCTGAGTTGATAGCAAAACGCTTGGCTCCGGGCGAGATTGAACCAGCATATTCCCTTTCCAAGGGAGCGCCTTATCGCACTCCACCACCGAAGCCCTAACACTGCTCTCACAGAACTGTTCGGTAAATCTTCACCGAAGCAAATATCTTTCACCCGCATAACGCGAGGAAACAGGAATACCGTCATAGACTATATTACAGTCGTAGACCTGTCAGGATGATGCCCTAGTTGAGTCTTACACGGTTTGGTTTCTTTTGCCGTAACTGCTGTTTAACGCTGCAGTGCACGTTAAAGGCAGTGCTGAGTTGTTTCAAGTTTTCCACTCGAAACAATGCGAGATTGACAACCAGCATATTCCAAAATCACGAAGAAACGGCGAGAAACGCACTATCGTCTTACTCCACCATTATTCTCTGGCATGGACTAGTTGTCCGACTGAATGAACATGTTCACGGTGGTTGTCACCGGTAATAAATGGGACTGACCGGAAATGGAAGAATATTTTGGGCAAAATAGTATTAGTTAGGGCCCGAAGGAAAGAACGGAGCAACACAGATTGGAGAATTGCAAAAGACGGGTTCACAAAAGATTTCATTGTCACAACGAACAGTTCCATTGATACTTAAGAGGCGGGCTGATACTTGAGGATTTCGTGCCCTTCTGGTGCGTTTTTCTCGGTTTCTTCGTCATTTCAGTTCTACTCGGGGGCCAAACAATCGATTTAGCGATTAATCTCAAAATCGAAGATTATCGTGAACACTGTCTTTAAGGTGCTGAGTTGATAGCAAAACGCTTGGCTCCGGGCGAGATTGAACCAGCATATTCCCGTTCCAAGGGAGCGCCTTATCGCACTCCACCACCGAAGCCCTAACACTGCTCTCACAGAACTGTTCGGTAAATGTTCACCGAAGCAATTATCTTTTCACCCGCATAACGTGAGGAAACAGGAATACCCTCATAGACTATATTACAGTCGTAGACCTGTCAGGATGAAGCCCTAGTTGAGTCTTACACGACTTTGGTTGCTTTTGCCGTAACTGCTATTTAACGCTGCAGTGCACGTTAAGGTGCTGAGTTGATAGCAAAAAGTTTGGCTCCGGGCGAGATTGAACCAGCATATTCTTTTTCCAAGGGAGCGCCTTATCGCACTCCACCACCGAAGCCCTAACACTGCTCTCACAGAACTGCTCGGTAAATCTTCACCGAAGCAATTATCTTTTCACCCGCATAACGGGACAAGAACATAAGTTAAGTGCGCGAGAACGGGGCTACCGTAATCTCAGGAATGATGTTATACAGCCCCCATTCAGCTATCGTAAACAAAATTGATGATACCCAATAGATAAAGGGTAGAATATAAAAGGAGTGGAGAGCGGTGTGTCTTCATTCACACACCGTCCTTCTCCAGGCGTCAGCAGTTGAGGATCTGCCTGGACTGCAAAGCAGGAAAACAGCACCACCGGTTGTCAAGATGTAGCGAATGTGGAGTCCAAACTTAGAAAATTTTAGAGCCAACTCGAGTGAGATTACGGTAGCCCCGTTCTGGAGCACTTAAAGGCAGTGGTCGCGATAAAAAACGTTATCTAAAAAACTTTAAAAATCAGCTTAGATAGAAAACAGCTGAAAAACTGTGAAGGTAGCGCGGTGAAAAACGGGCTAGAATTAGAGTTTCTACAGCCCAAAGATGATAGTTCGTGCACTCGTGCACAGCGCCGCAAAAAAAAGATCGCAGCCTCATGCCGAGCAGTCAAAAATCATCGACGTTAAGAGGAAGAAATTAATTCAAATTTACGTAATGAAAAGAGTTGACCAATGAAAGCAAGCACTTTAGTCAATGTTTTTGACTAGATGAGTCCGAAGGATAATATTCATTGATTGAAATTCAATTCCAAGCCAGCTGATGTTCTTGATATCAGAGATCATCGATGCCAATGATGTGGAGTGGGCTCGTCCACCACTTCAAATCTGGCCCAAAACAGCGGTTTTTTCGCGATTTTTTCTCATAGGTCCTACTACTCTAAACTAGACGAAAAATACCGTGCGGTACCGATTGCCACAAAGCCATAAAATACTCTGCAATTTTCATTTAAGAGTTTAAGTTGGTCGGTTTGATATAGAAATGCAACAGGTATCATCATTTCATGCCCATGTGGCAATCGGTACCGCACGGTATTTGGAGTTTACTCTACTCTAAACCCAGAAAAGGGTTCAAAGAGGAAAACTAGACAAGCATATTTTATCGCGACCACTGCCCTTAACTATCGTTCTTGTGTTTTACACGATTTTGGTTGCTTCTGCCGTAACTGTTGTTTAACGGTGGATGCTTCGGTGAAGATTTACCGAGCAGTTGAGTGAGAGCGGTGCTAGGGCTTCGGTGGTGCAGTGCGATAAGGCGCTACCCCGCAAAGGGAATATGCTGGTTCAATCTCTCCGGGAGCCGAGCGTTTTGCGATCAACTCAGCACCTTGTGTAAATTGTTATCAATCAATTTTGTTTTGAAAACCCGATAAAAAGACTTCGATTGATAGCGTTTCTAATCGGTGGATCATTTCACTTCTGTCCTGAATCCTGGCCTCCCCCCCCACCCGTCGTCTAGGATAGTACTCATTTTTTGAATGTCGCAGCATTCCAGGGAAAATCAGGTTGTATTCGATTCAGAAATTTGTTCCCCGATTCAATGAAAACTGCGTCATCCGATTCGAAGCATTATCGGGAGCATTTCTGAAGAGGATTATTTGAATCGGAGTATCATTTGTAGAATCACCCTTGGATAAGAAGTGCAGTCCACGGCAACAAAAAAGGCAGAAGATTATAATTTGCCATCGGCACAAAATTCTCACTCAGGAATTATCCTGTTAAAGTTGCGCTTTAGCCTATTGAGGCAAGTTGAAACCTGTTTAACGTTTACCATATTAAGACGCGTATGAATATAGACATGTTTAGACAAAGGTTTTAACAATGCTGGTCTTTAACAGTTGCCTGACCGACGTCGGACGAATCGATATCGAATGTGGAATATCTATTTACTATTTCCTATCCATCTCATCTGTCTTGACTTGTCAAACTCGGTTATGAGTGGGCCGACGTCGACCGGCAAACTATGAAATGCGCTTTAGTCTTTTTCAAGAAGATCCTGGATAACGGTGGGTAATTTTGGTAGCCGAGGGGACCTCCCCACGGCTCAGGGGGGGGGTGGTACCCAAATGTGGGTTCATCTCCCCACGTTTCGCAGTGGGGTGCACCCCAAAATCTGTGCGGGGCTCAGGTACCAAAACCCATTACTTTTCGAAAATAGGCAGGGCTTCAGGTTAATCGAGTAAAACTTCACGGAAAAAGATGATTTTGGACGGATATGGTTGTAGCACCCACGACATGGTTGCATATTGCGTCCTACAAACTTCCATTGTGACGGATTATTGTGGAACTCACGTAGAATGCTATGGTAAGTGGTTATAAGAAGGAGGTCGACAAAGCTAACCTATCGTTTAGTTAAAGGCAGGGTCCGGGCAGAATTTCGATTTTGAGATTTCCCGCTGAATCGGTGCTCTTGCTACAGGCCATAAAACGGCCAATGTCTCACCGCCGACTGCGTACCACGCGCTGCGCGACCGCACGTGCGTCGGAAGCAGACGAGTTTGGCCGCCGCGCGACGAGTTTCGGCCGCCGCGCGGCAGCCGAAACGTCGCGCGACGGCCAAAACTCGTCGCGCGGCGGCAAAACCCGTCTGCTTCCGACGCGCGTGCGGTCGCGCAGCGCGTGATACGCAGTCGACGGTGAGACATTGGCCGTTTTATGGCCTGTACAGGTTGTTCCAAGGAACATGAGAAAACTGCGTAAAAACCGGTCTTCTTCAAGTTATTCCAGCCACTTCCGTTAGCCGATGATCCAGAAAAGTCAGAAAAGTGTGGCCATCGTCCATATTTTAGCAGTTGTCCACGCATTCTTGAAAAGTGCTGTGTAATTATCGGTCATTCCAGCCATGATTATCATGCTGCGAATACCGTAATCCCTGACTTTGAGGCTGTTTTCTCCAGAACTAAGGACTCAGACTTCGTGAAACGTTCAGACGATATTCAGCTAGGCCAGCCCAATCTATTTAACCCAAATTTCGGTAGTGCCAAAATTTGACCAGACCTTGCCTTTAAAGGCAGTGTTCACGATGATCTTCAATTCTGAGATTATTTGCTACTAGCGAGACCTAGCGAAGTTTTCGCTCAAGAAAACTTTCACGTGCGCTAGCTTCCTGAGGCAGTTTATTCTGACAAAACGGTGTTGACTGCCTTCCGTCTATCCGAAAGTTGCTGTCCGTATGAACTCTCCTGAACAGAGCAGGCTGCCGCACATTTACAGTAGGGCGTCGGTTATGAAATTGTGGGATTAAAAACAAAACATAAGGAGCTAGCGGTAGATCGTCGGTGGCTACCGGCATCTTATTTACGACCCCTTCCGTCTGTAATGTACCCAAGCTATTATTCTCGCTTTACCATCCCTGTCATGTTAAGAAAAAAGCACTCGCAATCTAGATGTGGTTTCCCTTGTTGACCAACACCATGCCTTTGTTCTCAATAAATGAAATATGTCCGTGGATGTTTATATTTTTGTGAAGCAGTTTTTGATAAGCTCAGATTTTCAACATATATAAAACTGGTTTATCGAAGTTAGTGAATCAAAATGACTGAGCGGTTGTAATGTGTGACGAACAGAGAAGATGCGGAAGTGGAGCTGGTGCTTGTTTCTTCAGACTGGCGAGGAAGTGTCTCCAGAGTTTCGCGTACTCCTCAAAACGCGTTGCACGCTTCTCAAGATACATGATTTCCTATCTGTTTGCTTCGGTACACAAAGGCTAAGATTTCGCATGAAAAATTGACAAAATCTCGCTGTTTCAATTCTACTTTCTTCATGACGTCCTGCACACTTCCACTGCGGCCCTGCTAACTTTCTATGACGTCCTGCACATTCCCACCTGGGTCCTGAACACATTTCACGACGTACTGCACACCGCTAATGGGGTACTGCACCTATTCCATGACGTCCTGCACATTCTTACTGGGGACCTGCGCGTTTTTTCTATTATGTCCTGCACACTTACATTCGGGTCCTGCACACTCCCACTGGGGTCCTGCACACTCCCACTGGGGTCCTGCAGACTTCCACTGGGGTCCTGCACACTTTCAATGACATCCTGCATACTCCCATTTGGGTCCTGCACACTTCCACTGGGGTCCTGCACACTTTCTACGACGTCCTGCTTATTCCCATTTGGGTCCTGCACACTCCCACTGGGCTCCTGCACACTCCTACTGGGGTCCTACACACTTTCTATGACGTCCTGCACACTCTCTCTGGGGTCCTGCACACTTTTTATGACATCCTGTACACTCCTATATGGGTCCTGCACACTCCCACTGGGGTCCTACACACTTCCACTGGGGTCCTGCACACTTTCTATGACGTCCTGCACACTCCCATTTGGGTCCTGCACACTCCCACTGGGGTCCTGCACACTTTCTATGACGTCCTGCACACTCCCATTTGGGTCCTGCACACTCCCACTGGGGTCCTGCACACTTTCTATGACGTCCTGCACACTCCCATTTGGGTCTTGCATACTCCCACTGGGGTCCTGCACACTTTCTACGACGTTCTGCACACTCCCGCTGTGGTCCTGCACACTTTACACGAAGTTCTGCAAACTCCCACTGGGGTCCTGCACACTTTCTATGACGTCCTGCACACTCCCACTGTGGTCCTGCACACTTTTTACGACGTCCTGCACACTCTCACCGGGGTCCTGCACACTTTTATGACGTTCTGTACACTCCCATTTGGGTCCTGCACACTTTCTGTGGAGTCCTGCACACTCCTATAGGGGTCCTGGACACTTTCTATGACGTCCTGCACACTCTCACTGGGGTCCTGCACATTTTTTATGACATCCTGTACACTCCTATATGGGTCCTGCACTCTCTCACTGAGGTCCTGCACACTATCGATAACGTCCTGCACACTCCTCAAACCCTGGCGGTTCTGAACGGCGTCCCATCCACCACTACTAAATACCTGTCGCCTTGATTAGAGCTTAGCCTTTCTAGCGCTACACGATTCACAGAAGCGTTCATGACCCAAGGCCAAAATAGCGCCCCACGGACAAACTCGGTTGCCCCGAGGCGCTCAAGAGGTGATTCAGGCTGATTTTTTGGTAATCGATGGATGTCCCACCCACCCAGATGTTGGTACCATTTCATTCCTGTTTTGATCGGCCATTCCGGAGATCCGCATGGAAACGCAATTACACACACACACACACATACAAACATCGGGACATAACTGCTTTAAGTATAAGGATATTGATTAAGTGGCCCCCGGGTAGAACCAAAATGACGTTGAAATTGAGACAAATGCAGCAGAAGTACACGAAATCCTTAAGTATCACCCCGCCTCTTAAGTATCACTGGAAGTGTTTGTTGTGACAACGAAATCTTTTGTGGACCTGTCCTCTGCAATTCTCTCTCTCCATGAGCCGACCTTTCGCTATCTATTTGTTAGTTAATTCAGTTTTTTATTTTTGTCCTTCTGTACTTAGTCTCTCTAACTTGCATAAGAACGTAAAGGCCAACCGCACATTGCTCGACACGACGCGGTCGCGTCACGGCTCTATAACTTTCTAAGTTTTTACTTCGATTTTGTTATATCTTGACCAGCGGTAGTGCTGTTTTCCTACTTCCTAGTCCAGTAGATCCTCAACTGCTGACCACTGGAGGAGGACGGTATGTGAATGAAGACACACCGCTCTCCACTTCTTTTATACCCTACCCTTTATCAATTGGTTATCATCAATTTTGTTTACGAGAGCCGTGACGCGACCGTGTTGTGTCGAGCAATGTTTGGTTGGCCTTTACGTTCTTATCTAAGTTGCCAATTAGGTGTTGCGTTTTGTTCTTTGTCTTTCACACGGTTCTACCGTGTAATAAATCAAATCAAGTCGTTTGGAGAAGCTTCAGGTTCACACGCTTCTTAACATGGTAAACGTAAAACAGGTTTCAACTTGCCTCAATAGGCCGAAACGCAACTTCAACAGGGTAACTCCTGAGTGAGAATTTTGTGCCGATGGCAAATTACCAACTTGTAAAAAAGGTGATTGTGTATTTCCACTAAGCATACTGAAGGTTGCACCATAATCGACTTCGAAGTAAATTTTCCAGAATTTTAAAGAGAAAATACACCGGGAACGTTGAGAAACGTTAAATTTCCCCACACTTGTGCTCTTATTAGGGGTCGAATAGAGTCCCGCCGCTGAAATGAGCGGCGGAGGTAGGAGCGGCGCGGCGTGCCGCGCCGCCCAAGATTTCTCGACGCCGCCGATCTCCAACGACTATGATCGGGCCGCGGCAAACTGGAGCGGCGACGCGCTTTTGAGTACTACGTACAGGGCTATGCACCTCACATCTAAATATCTAAATGACTGGTTGTAATATTCAGATTCGCCAAGTTGAAGCTAGACGATTTCACAGCGGCTTGAGTCATGTTCAGTGTCTCGCATAAGAAAAGGATATATATGATTTCAAGATAGACCAGTTGCCAAACAGTTCTATTTCAAAACCTGAGGATTCTCCCCCGAAAATGGATTTCGTGATCGATGTACACCTCTTCCTTTATCTTGTATTCATTTTTGTAGGATTATTATTGTGATATTTCACATCACGTATTCATTATATTTGGGTACGAATCGAAAAGTTATTTGAAAAACTTTTTCGAGCTAATAAATCGTTTTTTTATCATCGATCGGTTATCGATTCTTTTGAAATTCTGCATTGATAGGTGTTTCGGATTTTCGATTCATTCGGGATTTCAATTTAATTGGTTTTCCGAATATTCGATTTTTTAACAAACTTCAATATTCAGTTTTCCGAATATTCGGACAAGTTTGGGTCACGCCATTCGAACACTCTTTGCCACTGATAAAAAATTGTAGAATATTTGTCAATCATTTTGGAATAATTCGAGGATTTTAATTTTTATCTGAATATGCGGACAAATCTTGCGTTCATTCGAATCGAATAGAGAATAAATTTTTGAAAATTTTCATCAATTCGAAAAAAAACGGAGAGCCCTCTTCAATTATTATTTTTTAATAATTTATTCAACATTTTCAAAAATGCATTATTCGACGAAATTCATTCAATCGGAAATTTGAAAATGTCTCATTCAAATACATTTATTCATTCGGGGAATTTACAATAGAAAGGGTTTATTCAAAAAACTCATTAGCCCGAGTTTTTCGCAGAAGTGATCATGCGAACTATTTATTTCTTCGGCGTATTCTAAAAACATGGTGATCGGATCATTAATTCATTGGAAACCTAGCGTCTAATGTCCATGTCTTGCACTCACTATTACTTATCATGGCAACTCTACCTTTTCGAAAATGAGTTATTCATAGAAGACCTGCTTTCAGATGAGAATATAAAATAAAAATCGAATGGAAATATAGAAAAACGTGGTTCAAAAGTTACGAGGGAGTTTTCGAATTCAGAGTTTAGAAAAAATGAGCGCTTGAATTGGTGTTGAAATCCTAAAAACTCATCAAAAATCACGTTTCACCAGCCCAAAACCTCACGAATTGAAGTGATCTTGATGTACTTTCACAGTAAAAGAGACATTCGCCTCATAAACATATATGCGAGATGAATTAATCATCGAAAGCAGGCTCGACCGTCTGCTGTCGCCGAGCCACATCGCCGCACCGCTCGGGGTTGCAATGCGGCGCCGCCTGTACGCGGCAGCCGCCGGCGGCGGCCGCTGCCAGATTCTGCCTTGATGAGGTCTAAGGGGTCGTTTATGCTTCTGCCGCGGAGCGGCGCGGCGAGATGCAGTACAGCCATATCGATCAAGCGGCGCCGCTGATCGATATGGCTGTGTTGCATCTCGCCGCGTCGCTCCGCGGCAGAAGTATAAACGACCCCTAATCGACCCACGGCGCCGCCTCGCGGCACCGCTTGATCGATACGGCTGCACACAATGCTGCCGCGCCGCTGCGCGGCGAGACTCTATTCGGTGCCGATTAGAGTTCCGCCGCTGAAAGGAGCGGCAGCATGCAATGGAGGGGAATCGATACCGCGGCGCAGCCTGATCGATATTCCTTCATTGTATGCTGCGGCGCCTTTCAGCGGCGGAACTCTAATCGTCCCCTTCGGCCCCTTATCCAACCCACCCCCCCCCCAATCGGCTTATTCGACTTGGCTCCAAAATTTTCTAAGTTTTTACTCCGATTTTGTTAGATCCTGTGGTGCTGTTTTCCTACTTGCTGGTCCGTGGAGAGCCTCACCTGCTGACCCCTGAAGAAGGACGGTGCGTGAATCAAGACACACCGCTCTCCACTTATACCCTACCCTTTATCAGTTGGTTATCATCAATTTTGTTTACGAGAGCCGAGTGGGAGGGGTGTATAACATTATCAATCTTAAAGACTTTATCATAGATACGCGCAGGAATAACAAGAAAAAATGAAAAATACAAAGAATGGAAATGAAAGAGACAAAATTTTTTATTTCTAGATATTCCTGCATTTATCCAAAGCAAAGACTTTAGGTAAATTGATAGTACTTTGTTGTGAGAGAAAATCCACGTTTTTCAACGTGCACGATGCCTTTTCTTCGAAATTCAGGAGAAAATTACAGACACTTGTCGTTGATTATGGCTCAACCTACACTACTCAGGCGATTCTCGGCCCCGAGCTGCACCGAACAGGAATCGGAGCCGCCTGACAGTTCGGCTCGTTCTCCCAATCTCCGGGCCACTGCTGTTGCTGTTCTGACGAACCGGTGCAGCCCGGACAGCAACAGCAGAGGCCCGGATAGCAACAGAAGCCGACTCGCAGATTGGGTACACAAGCCGAACTGTCAGGCGGCTCGGGGCCGAGAATCGCCTGAGTATGCTTAGTGGAAATACGCAACCGGACAATCTCCTCTTCCGTTGCCGTGTGCTGTAATACTACATAAAGAGCAGCAGTCGGTGCAATCAACGTAGCACAAGGTGCGAAACGTGCTGCCCTGTGTGGCAATACATAGGGAGAACTAACGAGTCTTCCCTCTCGAAGAGTAAAGCGAGGTCAAAGCTTCGTACTGCCACTCAGCCCCACGGCTTTGTGAGTACTTGTAGCGTGTTCTGCTGAGAAATGATCGACATTGGTTAGAAAAGGAGTTTACAAAGCCGTGTTGTTACACTTGCTATGGCGAAAAGTGGAATGCTCCTCTTAGAAGGCACAGTCCAACCTTAGAATCGATTTTCTGTTTTTCTGCCTCTTGAAAACGGTCCCACACTGATTCCAATGATGGCTCTGGACACGTACAACACCCCCTAGGAACGGAGTTTCAGCCCGTGGCTTCCTGGCGTAGGCGCCCCAGGGTGGCTTCCTCCTATATTTCGCTTATTCGGGGGAATCGAGAGCTCGCACTTGGCAGATGTTGTATAGGGTGGGTCTACTTTACAATTATGTGGAAATCTCAGATTTCGCCCCTGAGCTTGGACTGTGCCTTTAACCCTGAGTATGTATAGGACCGCGCAGTTTCGCGGAGATCTCAACAATTTCCTAGCACCTATAAACACACTCTTTCTTTACAGATCTTCCGCTCATGCTCCGGAGTTTATACTCCACTGCCGATTGACCCAACATGGGGCGCCATGGCAAAAAAGGCTATGAAGGGGAAGGAGCCGGAGAAACTTATCTGGCACACACCAGAAGGCATTCCTATCAAACCACTCTACTTACCTGAAGATCGCAAATGCGACTTGGATCGAAAGTCCGAGGTAAGACACAACAGGACTCTGTGGTTTCAAGGTCACCTAAGAATAAAGCCCGAGCTCCCTACATTTTGTAAACTATAGACTCCCACTAGCTTACCCTTTTGTCACTTCAATCCACTGCGCACTTCTCGTCTCTAGCTATAGATAGATGCGAGTTGATATGGGGTTTTTCAAATTTCGAAGGAAAGGAAAATTCTGTGGAAGCTATGGCTTCTTGCTAGAATTAGGAATATATCCTTGCGCTTTTTTCAATCGGAGATTGCGCATCGAAGTTCGCAAACATCGGCAACATGTTATAGACCATTCGGAACTTGCCCTAGAAGAATGCATGGCTGACTTTTTTCTTCGAAAAAATGAATTTTTATCGATTTGGCAAAGGGGAGGGTAAACAGTGACCTCACTTTATTAACCCGAGAATTACTGTCATATGAAACGGGAAAACCCCTTTAAAACGAACTGTAACGCTACGCCAGAAAAATACAAGCCCTTGCTTCTAGACGACGACCTCAAAGTCTGGCTCACTCCCTTTTCGGACACCCGCCTGAGCGCTTTCTGGCGAAAGTCACCGAAAAATTGGTAAAGAGGTGCAAGCAGGTTTCATTAACAACGGAAAGTACCTTTTTGAACGAATTGTTGTGCTAAGTGCTACTTTTATGAATAGAGGCTGATACTCAAAAATACGAAAACTTATTTCTTGACAAGAAGTTGAAGAAAAAGTGCTTGCCCTTTCCTTTGAAATGCGCATGTTTTAGATCGTTTCAAAGGCACTTTCACGGTTTATGAGGTAGTGCAACTAGATTCTCAAACTGATTTTATTTTCATTGACTTTCGGGTCATTACAATGAAGTCCTTTCTTACCCTCCACTTTACCGATCTGACAATCGATTAAATTGATTTTTTGAAAAACCTTGCTATCTATGCTATCTTGTAAGGGAATTAATGCCCTCTCAAACAATCTACAACATGTTTCCGAAATTCGCTAGATTTAATGCACAATCTCATTTAAAAAAAGCGCAAGGAGTTATTCCCAAAACTAATATACACTAAAAACTCGATCATTTTGACAGGACTAGAAAGGGAGTCCTTTGATTCGGAAGACTACCTTTCTTTTCTCTACTATAAACCATTTCAACCATATTTGCAGCTTCCTGGTAAATTTCCATTCACTCGCGGGCCATACCCAACTATGTATACGCATCGTCCGTGGACGATTCGGCAGTACGCTGGGTTCTCAACTGTCGAAGATTCCAACAAATTCTACAGGGAAAACATCAAAGCTGGTCAGCAAGGACTGTCGGTCGCTTTCGATTTGGCCACGCATAGAGGGTCAGATGATGTTAATCAATTGTTTATTTACTGAAACCCGTGATGGTTTTGCAGAAAAATACATTAGGATCAGGGCTGTGCGGAAATCTTTTTCAAGATTTTCGGAAACGGAAACGGAAGAAAAATGGCTGAAAAACGCCGGAAACGGAAATCCGGAAACGGAAACGGAAGAGAGCGAAAAAATTGTAGTATGCTTCAATAATAAGTTTTGCCGCTACTCATGGTTCGCAACTGCCCTTCAATATTCTGTGATTTCAATCTACTCGTTCACGTACTCGTAGGGTTGCGCTTTGAAACAGCAAGCGAAATGGAAGACAAAGAGATCCGCGCCATATAGGAGGACGTGCTGCTGCTGCTTCTCCTATTGTGCTGCAAATAAGTCTGGTCGAGCAGCTCTTCCCCTTGTGCGATTTTTTGTTGTTGAGTTCATCTCCTCCATTGATTTTTCTAGTGCGCATGAACAGTATAGGAAATTGTTCTACGACGGTGGGGGTCCGTTATAAAAGTCGCTATAAGGCGCCCGCTGAGAGGGCAGTTGGCCATTCGAAGTCGGTCCCAGATGGTGATCTCGAGTCAATTCGTGGACATTGAATTTGGGTGCTGAGAAGATTTCCCCCTTTTCTGATCTCAGAAAAAGCCCTTCTCTGGCGGACATTGGCAAGGTTGCCCCCTTTGCTAAATGCCGTGAATGGGATCGTACCTAACTAGTAACTACCGTAGAGGGAATGACAGCTCAAAATCTCTCTGGATTCGCCTAACAGGCTGCTGCTAGCTGATAGTGAGGGTTGCGCTCCAGGGCCGACACCAAATCCAGCCCCTCGTCGACAGCAATAGGTGCTACTAATTGCAGCAGAGCTGGAAATGGGGAGAGGGGAAAATCCAGTACACGCTGGCAACACATGCTGCTGACAACTAGGGTAGTTGAACTAGATGTCTGCCATGGAGCGCCATTCTTATTGTGCTAAAGTGGAACCCCACGAAAGTTTGAGTAAGAACTAGAACTTTTTTTTCTCCCAAATCACGTTGAGGCGCTCAACGATTTCTGATTCTAGCGCTTCAGTGATAAAAAATCAATCCTAGAAAATCATGTGCTCTTCGAATTGAGCTTGCTGATGAAGAGCCCAAAGAGTCAGTAACTTATCTTCTGCATCTCTGCGCGCAGTCTTGGATGGGCATGCGCTGCAGAGGCAGAAAGAAAAGATTTCTGACTCTTCGGGCTCCCCATCGGAGGACTAGATTGGAACGAAGGATACCTTCTGTAGCCGGTAAAGTCAAGCCCACGCTGGGTTCGCCCTATGTGTCGATAGGGGGCCGCAAGCTGAAGGTGCCCGCTTGCGGTCACATATACAGCTTAAACTCTACCTACTACTGTTTTCTTCCGTTTCCGGGCCAAAAAACCCGGAAACGGAAACGGAGCGGAACAGCCCAAAAAGTACTTGAAATACGGAAACGGAATCGGAAACGGAACACTTCCCCACAGCCCTGATAAGGATACAAAATTTTAGGGCACTCTTTCGGATTAGACAACCCACCAAAGAAGGTAGTGAAACTACCAATTGTTTCGGTTTGACCGACCGCTCGGTTGGTCAGTGTATTTGAAAAGACTTTTTTCCCAAGAGAAGAAAAGAAGAAGAAAAGAAAAAAAAGAGAAAATTCGACTGCTCTTGTGGGATCACGATTTTCTATAAATTCTTTAGTGGGCCGTCTAATCCGAAAGAGTACCAATTTTAGTATTAAATCAACTGCTGAAGTGACTCTGCTTCAGATATGACTCTGACAATCCACGAGTATTCGGTGATGTAGGTATGGCAGGTGTTGCCGTGGATTCTGTTGAGGACATGAAACAGGTGAATGATTAATTTGATTATGTCAGTTATCCTCTGTAAAATACAAGTGAAGGTCCCATCACTCATCGCGTATGCGTGAGCGCGCGATCTAGCTCCCTCCGTCTACTCCTAGCTTCTTAGAGACAGCGAGTCCGCTCTCTCGCTGTCTCTAAGGAGCTATTTGTACTCTTCAATGCCAGCGCAACACGGCGTGGCGTTGAGGTATAAGTACTTTCTACGCGCGTCATGGCGACGCCATGGCGGAGTCGGATGAAATTAACCTCAGCTTGTCCAATCAAGCAAATTCTGTACATGCGTTCACCATCATGGAAGCAGAGGATAGTACCGGAATTAATAAATATGAAGCGGAATGAAATCGATGATGGATCAACAATGAAAATGATGAAAAAGTCGTTTCGGCCGTCGCCGCCATGGCTGAGCGGGAGTCCCGCGCGTGCCGCTCCGGCATGGCGTCAGACCATTCATACTCCAACGACACTCTCGCGCGCTGGCGTTGAGGAATATGATTAGCACCTAACCTGCGTTCCGCGCCCACACGTGAAGAATCCACGGGGGTTCTGTCTTCTTACAGGCCCTACATAAATGGCAATTCAACACTATATTTATTGGGATAAGGAATTTTTATCAATTTGAGTTTGCAGCTTTTTGATGGTATTCCTCTCGATAAGATGAGTGTGTCGATGACTATGAATGGAGCAGTGATCCCCGTTCTCGCGATGTACGTCGTAGCCGCCGAGGAGTCTGTTAGTTGAAAATTTTCATTGTTCAACCTCTGCATGGAACGTTGAACTCGCCTATATTCTCAACTCTCCCAAACATATAGGGAGTAGAACGCAAGAAACTGGCCGGTACTATTCAAAATGACATACTGAAAGAATTCATGGTACGTAACACCTATATCTATCCACCGGAGCCATCAATGCGAATTATTGGTAAGTTTCTATTTCGAAGGTTGTCTGGGAGAGGAAATGTTCCTTTTGCAGGTGACATCTTCGCTTACGCAAGTAAAGAAATGCCGAAATGGAACAGTATTTCCATCTCTGGTTATCACATGCAGGTGGCTGATCTCCCCAAGACTTCGAAGTTTATTGGCCATGTGCTAGCTTTTCAGGAAGCTGGTGCTGATGCTGTGCTAGAGATGGCATTCACAATTGCAGATGGTATTCAGTATTGCGAAACAGGGATCAACGCCGGTCTGAATATCGACGCATTCGCTCCACGTCTCAGCTTCTTCTGGGGTATTGGAATGAATTTCTATATGGTGAGTAAAAATTCCTATAGTATGGTTCCTGTGAAATACTTTGGCGAAGAAAATCATGATAGAGGGATTTTCAATGTGGCTAATTACTTCAGGAAATCGCCAAGATGCGGGCAGCTCGACGACTTTGGGCTCACCTTCTTACAGAGAGATTCAAACCAAAAAGCAGCAAATCGCTTATGCTTCGCACGCACTCGCAGACCAGCGGTTGGTCCCTTACTGAGCAGGTAATCTCTTCGGAGTAGGTTTCCGTAGATGCTCGCTGTTGTCTATTTCTCAAGGTGGAGAAGCATTGAGCAGGAGCAAATATTAGGCTGAAAAATAGTCTTATAGTATCCTGTAAAATTCAGTCAATTCCGAATTTTTTATTCCATTTCAGTATGGAGACCAAGTTCTAAATATTTTGAAATGTTTATACTCACCCGCTGAAGGAGCACCAAATGAGCCATGGCTGATTGGACAATTAATCCCTTTGGGTACTCGAAGACAGCACCAAAACAGATTCGCTGAAGTTTTTCAATTGGATGAATTTCGCTTTTTTCAGAAGTTGCCTTTTTCTGCAGTTTTTCTTCTATGCAAAGACATTTAGTCACCAAAAATCGTAGTTATGTTCTACTAAGAGGTCTGAGTGCTATGGCACCAACCATTACGTCGATACGTGAGGCTCGCACTGCTAAGGGTCGCGTTCCATAGGAGACCTCGTGCTCATGAATGTCATTTTCACACTTACTGTGCCGCGTAAAGGTGCGATTCATGTAAGGTGAGTCACGGAAGTGATTGCAGGATCCTTATAATAACATCATTCGAACGACGATCGAAGCGATGGCATCTGTTTTCGGTGGTACGCAGTCGTTGCACACGAATTCCTTCGACGAGGCGCTTGGTTTGCCCACCAAGTTTTCCGCTAGAATCGCTAGAAACACTCAGATTATAATTCAAGAAGAAAGCGGCATTTGCAAAGTGAGTGCGAATCGCTAGCAAGTGCTGCGGTTTGGAGCGAGGGTGGCTTCGATTTGGATTGCATAGACTGTGTGTTTCAGGTAGCTGATCCATGGGGAGGTTCGTACATGATGGAGTCGTTGACAGATGAAGTCTACGCAAAAGCAAGAAAAGTGAACTTTGCATTCTGATGACTACTTCGTAATCCTAATTCAACTGCTATTAGCAGCATTCCTATTCTTCCCTAGATCATTGACGAAGTGACCGAAATTGGTGGAATGGCGAAAGCAGTTGCGTCCGGTATGGCGAAACTGAGAATCGAAGAAGCAGCGGCTAAGAAACAAGCCAGAATCGATGCCGGAAAGGACATCATCGTCGGCGTTAACAAATATCGCCTAGAAAAGGTTCGAGTTGCTGTCCTCTATTCGAGCCAGCCGTGATCCAGATTACAGCACAAGAACAGATTCACGGTTGTTCTTCTGTGGGGCAATTTTCATGATCGTTAGGAAATTTCAGAAGGTCGCAACAACGGCACACTTTGTCTAGGGACTGTGAGATTCTGAACCTTTCACCTGTGTGTTATGAGAACTTCTGAACTCGTGATACATATTTCGTTAGTTATCGGTTTTCACACAAAAAAAACGTCAGGAATCAAAATCTGATGGAAGGCGGAATGCTAAGAGTGCACGAAGGAAGACAGAAGGACGAGCGAGGGTGGGCTGAAATATGAATGTGGGAAACAAGTGCTATTATAATACATAGGAAGCACGATAGGACCTCGCGGCAATAGAGATAATTGCTAGATTTCGAGGTTTAGAGAATTTCACTCTGTTATCACGATTTCGTGAATATAGTAAGTATTCGGATTCGAAAGTTTTTTTTTTCAGGAGACGCAAGTGGATGTACTCAAAGTTGACAACCAGAAAGTGCGTGAGTCGCAGATCGCCAAGTTGGAGCACATCCGCAAGACGAGAGATCCCGCAAAAGCCAAAGCTTGTCTAGACGCTCTCACAAGGGTTTGCTGACATTGTTGGCCGTTAGTTTTTCAGTACCTTGGAATGATATTTTTCTGTAGGGAGCTGCTGGTAAAGAGAATCTTATGGCGTTAGCTGTGGAAGCAGCTCACGCCAGATGCACTGTGGGCGAAATCAGCGATGCTATGGAGAAAGTTTTCACACGGTTAGACTAATTAGCATTCATTATCTTCAAACAAGTCGATCAGTAGTTAAAGGCAGCGTTTACGATTGGGAAACCTGTCGGTTTTTTCATGGAAATTTGAAGGTTGGGTATCTGTTATCCGAAGGTGATTCTTGATGGATTGGTTCGCATAATGCCTTTTCAAGTTTCCCGGATAATGGTTCCATTTGGAGAATGTCATTTTTCGTTGGATCGTATACGAATAAGCCGTCGGATATTTTTGGATAAAATCGGGTAATTTTTGAAAAAAAACAGTACCCGAGAAGCTAAGAGTGAACGAGGTCCGTATTACAGCAAAGAGGTGCGACTGCAGTGTTTCGTTGCATTTATAATATGTTCAATTACGATTTTCAATAATTCAGTGTTCAGTAATCTTAGATTTTAAGGTTCGCTGCTATTTTTTGGGTAAGCATATCACTGGCTCAAATTCCCTGTCATTTTGCAATTTGACAACGAAATTTGCAGGGTGGATAAAATAGTGAAAGGTAACAGCCGTCGTTTTACAATTTCTTCTTTGTGACACATTTACTTTTGAGCGCCCGTAAAAAAATGCAGAATACGTCTCCCAATGGAATCCCTCCATCAGTTTGATACCTCGTCTGCTTGATATATACAGGCCATAAAACGGCCAAATTTTCACCGTCCACTGCGTACCACGCGCTGCGCGACCGCACGCGCGTGGTACGCAGTCGACGGTGAGAATTTGGCCGTTTTATGGCCTGTACCTCGTCTGCGCGCATCCGTGCGGCTGCCCATAATTGCGCTCGGTGGCCTGTGCTATCTCTTCATCGTCTCAACCACGTGCACTACTGAGTCGTCCTGTTTATTCTCCTAATTCAGCTTCCTACTTGTCCATCCCTAGTGGCGGGGGATGAAAGTTTGTTGGATAATTGCTGATTCTCGAAATCGCCACCAGCAACGGTAATTCTTGTTCCGATTTGTCGGCCGATCAATAGTCGTTCCTATTTCTCAACCACTGATCGACCATTGATCTGCTGACTGACTACTTCGCCTTCATCTTCAACAATGTTTTCGTCTCCCTCCCGCTCTGCTTCTGTTCCGTCCAAGCGTTCCCGTGTCGACGTGCCGTGTCTGTCTCCTGTTTCTGGAATCGATCGTCTACAAAGTGCAATGGCGTCGCATGACGTGCCACCGTACATGCAGATTGCTATTGATTTGCTCATTGAGACGAGGAGAGAAGTCGCTAAGATAACCAAACGAAACAATGAGATCATGGAGGAAACAAGAAACTGAGGGAAGAGAATTTAGTTCTGAGATCAAAGATTGGTAGCCTTATCTCGTCCAATTCTGAAATCACTCATACGTCTGTTCCGTCTATTACATCCTCATCCAATCCTCCTGTATCTAATGATGATCCTGACCAGGGATGTGCGGAAAAAATATTTTTGAAAACATAAAATCTAGTTTGACAGAAAACAGAAAACATAAAAAATGCTCCAAAAATGGGCAGAAAACAGAAAGTTTTCAAAAATCAATAAAGGGTGTTCAGCGTACACCTAACGAAATTTTTCAAAACATTGAAGTTCTTTTATACATTTTTTGAGTGATCTATGCTTTGAGTGATCTTCATTGAATTTTCAAAACCTTATAATTGGCAAGAGCAAAACGTATACCAGGTTGTTCAATAAGTTTTGTTGTTCGATAAGAAAAACACAATTTTATGGTTCAAAATACACTTTACCATTCAGTATAATCTCCCTGAACATTAATACACTTGCTCTTGACTCTGAGAAAAATAGCCGCTGCGGCTCCGCGGTAGTGCCGCTTCGGCACCTACAGGCACCAAAGCGGCACTATCGCGGAACCGCGGCTGAACTACCGCGGAGCCGGTGCGGTTCTAACGCGGAGTCGCTGCGGTACTATCGCGGCGATGTCGAGACTCAAGACACGGCGGCAGAATCGTCTGATCGCGGTGTCGCTTCGGCACTATCGCGGAACTATCGCGGAACTATCGCGGAACTAACGCGGCACAGTCGAGGGTGGCGGTACTTTCCCGGCACTGACGCGGCAAATTTTTTTCAGAGGAATGGGTTTCGTGCTTATTTAGTGGCTTGCGGGGGCTAGCCGACTTCCCAATGAGTGCCTTCAATTCCCTACATGAATCTGTTACCAATTGAAGGATCCCGGAGGGTTGGTTGGTTTGGTTTACCTCGGCGAGGATCGAACCCGGCCGTGTACAGCGAACAGCGGCGTTTCCTCCCACCACGCCACACGCGCCCTAATGGATAACCACTACAGCGAGATATACTGTGCTTCTCAGGGTGAAATTCCGGTCCGCAATTGCGTCTAGACACACCTTGCCACCGCGCGCTTCCGCGTCGGAAGAGTATACAGCCGCCGATCTGTTGACTCTAGGTGGGTTTTGGAAACTGGAAACTAAACAAAATTGGAGAATACAGTATAAAAAAGCCACATCGAGTCGGCTCTGGCGCTGGAAACTCGACTGACTCGAGCGCGTGCGGCCGCAAAGCGTGTTGAGACGCAATTGCGGACCGGAATTTGGCCCAGAGAAGCACAGTAAGTGTCTAGCGTGGTAGGATTGCAGAGAGCCTGAATGAAGTACACCCTCACCCTATCGGCTTAGCTTCTAGAAATCTGACTACCTTCTCCTAAAACAATCCTGCAAATCGCGGTCCAGGTTTTTTCTGTTTTCTGTCCAATTTTCGCCTATTTTTACATAAAACAGAAAAAATGTCCAAAAATGGGCAGAAAACAGAAAATTCCGCACATCCCTGATCCTGACTTGAAACGTTCAATAGTTATTTCAGGTATTTCTGAGTCTCTTTCATCTAATGCTTATGATAGAGTGAATCATGACTGGACTCGTGTCAATACTTTACTCGACTTTTTGAATATCGAATGTTTCCCTGTTGCTGTCTTTCGAATGGGTCATTCGTACCCTCCAAAATCCAGGCTTCTGAAAGTTGTGCTTCCCACTAGTAAGTTCCAGGCCTTAACCATCAAGAGAGCTCCTCGTCTACGATTTTACTCTACGAGAGGCATATACATCCGCGTCTCTCTCACGCAAGAGAAGAGAGATCGTAGGCGAACTGAGCGTCTTTCAACTCCGCACATTTCCACTCCTCCTACACAAGCTATCAGTCCTGTCGCTCCTTTAACTGATGATAATTCTGTTATGACTTATTGTGGTTGCACCCAGGTCAGTTCTCCACCTAGATCCTCCGAAAACTGAATTGTTTTCGTAGGAATCCTTCGTCTCTCGGTTCAAATCCGTCATGTTTTCTGACCAATCTTAGGTCGTTGGTCAAAAATATCAACGGTCTCTCCTTTTTACTGAATCAGTTACCATTCAATATCTTTGCTCTTACCGAAACATGGTTGTCGCCTAAAATACATGACAATTCCCTCTTTGGTGATTGGTGCGATCAATTTGAAATTATGATGTGCGATCGAATCAACAAACGTGGGGGTGGAGTTGCCTTGATCATTCCTAAATCGTTATGCCCCCATTTTGTGTTCAAAGAAAGTGTTAATGATAGCTACGAAATAATTTGTTCGGATCTGACTTTTGACAGCTCTACAGTTAGGATTATCGTTGTGTATCGAGCCCCAAATTGTGCCTTTCGCCAGTGTGAGCAATTAATCAAAGCCATTACCGACATGCTCTCCTGCAATTGTCCGTGTATCGTTTGTGGCGATTTCAACTTGCCTGACATCAACTGGAACAATTTGTCTGACCCTTCTTGCTCTACATCTGCCAGGTCTTTTGTTGAAATGTGTTCGAACATCAACCTATTTCAATTGGTAAGGGACCCCACTCTGGGTTCCAACGTTCTTGATCTCGTTTTTTGTAATGATCAGGGAGCCATTTCAGAAGTTAAGGTTGAGCTTCCGGTAGGCACCAGCGACCATGCTTCTATCAGATTCAAATTCAATTTTGCGATTACCAAGAGCGAAAGCTGCTTTTAGAAAAAATTTCAAACTAGCTGATTTTGACAAAAAATTTTCACACTTACTCAGTGTGGATTGGTATGCTTTCTCTAGTGTTGACGATAAGTATGAAATTTTCATCGCTATTCTCAGCCACTTGCATTGATCTTTTCGTTCCTTTAGTCAAGGTTCTGTTGTGCAAAAACAGTCTGCCAGCCTATCTTCCAGCTCTTTACAGAAAGAAAGCTGAAGCATGGAGCTTAGCTAACAGAACGAATACTGAAGAAAACTGGAGTCATTTTAAGCAAATCAATGAGATTTTCGAAAAAAGACTTAGGAAGTTTAACAACTCAGTAGAAAGGAAAGTAATTGAATCCAAGTGTATCAATGGTTTCTATAGATTTATTGATAAGAGGTTACAGTCAAAACCGAAGCTGGGAGCTCTCACTGGAATCGATGGTGTTGTAGCCAAAACTGATACTGATAAAGCGGAAATGCTTGCGGATTCATTTGAAAAAACGTTCGTGTTTGATCACAGTCCTGGTAACAATGCCGTTATACCAGCCTTTCCAGTTATGAGTGATTCAGCTTTTTTTTATCGAGACGAAATCTCCGAAATACTCTCTCATTGGCCCAATTCCAATTCCTTCACATCCGATTTGACACCACTTTCTTTTTTCAAGGCTGTTGGACACATTATTGCCGGTTCCTTAGAGTATCTCTTTAATCTCAGCTTCATGACAGCTCAAATTCCTAGGAGGTGGAAAAACTCTTATGTTACGCCTATACCGAAAAAAAAACCCCTACAGCACCCCAGAGAACTATAGGCCGGTGAGGTTTACTTCGGTTATAGCTAGAATTTTCGAAAATTGTTTGAAGAAACGCATTGTCAACCATCTAAAGCAATACAACATAATTTCAGAGTTTCAACATGGGTCTCAAAAGGGGGAATCAACAGTAACCGCTATGTTGCATTGTCTGAATGATTGGACCGTTGGTCTAGACAACGCCAGTGTCGTAGACGTAGTTTACCTAGATTTTGCTAAGGCGTTTGACCGGGTTTGTCATAGAAAGCTAGCTACCAGACTGACAACAGTGGGAATTCATCCTCGTATAGTTCTTTGGATAGAAGAGTTTCTCCGTGATCGTACCTTCATGGTGCGAGTGAATTCAGCAATCTCTAACCCACGGAACGCGCAATGTTGTGTTCCGCAGGGCAGTGTCCTTTCTCCGGTACTTTTTAATATACCGTATTTCCTCTAATAGAAGTACACCAAAAAGAAAGGGCTGAGATTTAGAAGTACAGCCTCTATTTGAAGTACACCTCTAATAGAAGTAAATATAAAATAGGGGCCTGAGTATTAGAAGTACATGTACTTCTAAAAGAGGAAATACGGGGCGGTAGTAATTTGGCATTGAGTCAGAATTAAGAGTGATGAGCATCTTCCATTAATGTGGAGGTAATGACTGTCCAAATGAAGAACCATCGCAATGTTAATGAGCACATGTCAAGTTGTTGGCAAAACTAGCAGAGATGACTGCCTGCGAACCACACCTATCCATTCTATGTTACGAGAGCAGCGCGACATTGCACTGCGCCATTGCGCCCAACAGTCTCTCGCTGATAGAGTGGATGAGATTATTCGCCAATGAAGGCAATGCATGACAACTCAGAAGGTTGGGGCTCGCCACCCGCGAAGCGAAAGTCCGGTGGCGAGCAACCCTTTTCGCGGGCAGCGAGCGAGATGGCAGCGGGTGGCGAGCGCTGGCCGGCCGGGGCTCGCCGCCCTCCTCCACTAATTCGGCGGCGCGCTCGCCACATCACACTTACCCGCTCGCCTCCCCCTCTGGTCGTCGACGAAATGGTAGCGGGACGAGAACTCTTGCGTGATTGCTTATCACTAGCCCACGCCTAGATAATTAAACTCTCATAGGACCATCGAATCTACCCCCCCCCCACCTCTAACCCTAAAGTAATAGAATTCTGATTTACAGTTGGTCAAAATGTATTTATCATTATATTATTGTGGCACTGAAGCATTCACATCAATATTTCACATCACGGGCGTTCAATCAATGAAACGTTTAAAAACGGTTTCTCATGCGGATTTCATATCGAATTCATAATCTCATTGGTCACGAATACATTATTTTCAGATATCGTTACATGTAGCAAACTATGGACAATATCATGTCCATCAATGATCATTCGGTTCTATCCTAGAAGGGGGGCACTCAGGATTAAATCATAAAAAAGAGGTAAAGCTACTCGATAGCGGTATTGATCAGTGTACTTATAAACTATAAAAATACTTCAGTCATTGGTACATTTTCGTCCAATCCTGAGTGCTCCCCATCTAGGATAAACCCAAGTACATTCGGACCTGGTATTAAATATCAATATATAAAAACTCTAACTCTACTTATCACAATACAATTAATAAATTATGATAAAACATTTCATATGTAAAAGACATCAACTAAATGGAAAATTTCTTCTTTTTGAATCGAGCAAAATCTACCTCACATCATTGCTCTGCGAGTCAATTTCTCCACTTTGACTGATTCTGGGTGTACCGTGCCTCTGAGAAAAAATAGATTTTTTTGCAGAATTAAGTAGTAAATACAAAAAATATCAGCTCACTTACATTATTAGGTATCCATTGGAAGGTTCTGTCGTCGTCGCGGAACTTGTAGCTGCGCATGTCTCTCCTGAAATAATACTGTATTACTTCAGTAGAAAAAGTGAGCAATCGGAAAATATATTCGTATATGCTTAGGAAATCACCGTAAACCTTAGATTAACTTACAGCGCCTTCTGCAGAGACCTGAATAGCTCGCCATTTAATTTAATTCGATCCCTCACCAGTGCATCTAACGACGTCCGGGGCTCGTGCTCCGTCCGACCGAGACCCTTGTAGAAGTACCTCGACTCCGTAGACACTTTTCAAAATCACTAACGAATCACTCGCGGATCATCTTCCATGTTCCTTCGCCCATTCCCCAGGCACTCCAAATCGGCGGCTCTTCTTCTGATTCGATCCTCTAACATCTCTAAAAAGATTCGGATTGTAAGTATCTCAAGGAAAACTTATAAGTCATGTTGGCAATTTTGTTCAAGATTTTCTAACTGTACCCTAAAAAATAAGACACCTATTCCACAACTTGGAACTAGCACTCTTTCCGTCTGGGATACGCTCGAGGAAAAGATCAGCAAACAATTAAAAATAGTATTTTACCTCCATAGGCGCGTACTCTGTGTGGACCGGTTCCGGAATGAAAGCATGCGTACCAACGGAAAATTTCTCCATCTGGAAAACATTATATTATTCAGGAGCGGGGTAAAATAAGAAATGAAGAAGTACGTGTAGGGAAAAAACATTTAATAAAGGGCACCTGGCAGACCAAAATTATTTTGCCAGCGAAACAAAACTATAATGTTACATACTCGATTCAAAACTGTTCAGAAATTCAAATATCCGGCCGAATATTCCTTTATTATTTGGCAGATTCTCTATTCGGATAAAATTACAGTTATTGAATTTCATCGAATATACGTAATTCATATTTTTTTTAATTCACAGAGACATTCGAAATTTGAGATTAAGAGATGAACGATTTTTTTTCATTTAATTTTTTAGACTCATTTGAGGTGTTGCAAAATATTTTTATAAATATATTCAATCATTTGGAATATTGTCCCGGCTGCAGAAAAAAATTGAGGAAAAAGTCATCATGCACGATGCGGATGACGGAGGCGTATCGAATTATAACACGTTGACGTGAGGATGGTGATAATGGAGGCGTGATTGCACGGGAATTGCAGTGCGAGTCATTAACACCTCACAGGGATACTCGTGGGTACACCTAAGGCACACATAATACATAATTATGTGCTGCCTCGCCGAATGACAACGAGGTCGCACGAACAGTCTAGCTAACGGGTCACAGCAATCACGTACGTAAACTTCATCGTAGTTTCGAATCACAGAAGAAAATGAAAGCAAGAGCAAAAAAAAGAAATCAATGCAGAGGTGAGAGACGCCAACATTGATTATTTGAGAACGGCGGGTGACTGGCTCGCAAAGTGCTCGCGACCCGCTGTACCATCACCACTCGCACTCCTGACCCGCTATACCGATAGCGGGTGGCGAGCGGAGACGAGGGGGCAGCGGGTGGCGAGCACTTCAAAATGAGGGGTGAGCGGGTGGCGAGCAAGGCCCGAAATGCGCGCGGGTCGCGAGCACCGAGTTCCTGAGAACTACACGGCCGGGGTTCGATCCACTGCCTGTATTAGCGGAATGGGAGATCGCTCACTTAAAAAGAGCATTCGTAGATTTTCAATCAAAGAATTGAACAACCTTAGGGAATTTTCGAATGAATTGCTCCTCCGGATTTATTCTTTGCGGATTTTCTTAGTGAATGACAGCTCCGAAGGAGTCCGCTGGATTTTTTTTGAATTGACGATTAAATTCGAAAATCAGACTTATGTTTAATTCCAAAATGGCTGAAGGTTTTATTCGATTATTAAAGCCGAATTTTTGATTAATTTTCGAATAATAAAGAGATTTAATGGAACTTTTTCTTGCTTGCTTATCATTGAAATGTCGCGTCCTGTTCAATTTTAGAAAGCCAAATTACAGTAGCCACCTTTTGAAAAAAAGGGCAGCCCTACTTGGGGCAAACAACAGTCCAATTCTCGTTAGTTTCCTGATTTGAATTTTTTCCCAAGTTTTTTTAATATAGTATTGTACAATATGTTACGCAAATTTTAGGCCAACTTTGCTAGAGCAATTTTTAGTATTGCAGCAGATTTCTTTCCCTGCAATAGATCTGCTAAAACGAGGACGGCGGCCCAACGATTCCAAACTTTGAGTTTTAAATGTTAATGCATTACGGAATCGATACGTATGCTCCTTCGATAAATTAAGTACATATAGGGCGATGTGAAGGTACCTATTGGTCTTCTTTTCACTATGGTTTCCTAGCACATTAGCTGAAAGATTTAGAAAAAGCCCAGAAATTTTAGTCTGCTGAATTTCGCCCCGTAGCCATTCAGTTCAGGGAAAAAAGTATAGAAAATGCTTCTCGATTACTTGTGCAATTGATACGAAACACTGCATTGCAGGTATGGCGCGCGCGATGATTCTTGCCGCAGGTCCGGCGCGCGCGACGTTTCAGTGCATTGATTGCAAACGGAGTTCACCTCAAAAGCAAAGCGATTCCGGGGAAAAAGTGGTCGCAAGCCATATCCAGAAATGGCATTTTGAATCTTGAATACGCCTAGGTTTTACAAAATTGAAGAGAAAACTGAATAGGCGACAATTTATTCAATTTCCTTCGTTTTAACAAAATATAGCTCCGGTATTGTAATCGAAAACTGATTAACTAGGCTTAACTCAAAATGAAATGGTCTTCTTTCACCTCTAACTATCTTGGTTTACCTCCGTCTTAAAATTTGAACGGGAGTTTTAAATGTACTTCGAGGACATTTTGCTCAGGTCCAATTGAAATCTATTTGTCTCGCCCGCCGCCGCACTATTTCTTGTGCTCTGGCCACCCTGCAATCAGCGACAGCCACCTGTCGCTGATGTTTCCAATCAGGGTCATCCATAAATTTGATGATGAAGTGTCGCTGATTTGGAACAGAGTTGCTCATTAAAGGCAGCGTACGCGCTAAAAACCGTGTTTATTTTTTTTCACAATTTTGCGCAGGTAGGCTTACCAGGTTGTCATATATCATGAAGAGACCACCCAAAACACTCAAGTTTCCGAGAAAAACTCGTTTGAAAATCTCGCAGCATTCAGCCTCCTTTTTCTCACGTCTGTCCGGTGTGTCTTGTGTATTACACAAATATCGAAAATTTGAACGGCTGAATTGGTTTAGCCCCCTTAACTTTCTGGGTTCCGCAATTCCTTTCGCTTTACTGCTGTCAATGATCATCTAAAAATAGGAGGCTTTCAATATCCACGTCTTAACTCGAAGATTCTTCGGAATAAAGAATTTAGAAATTTGGATTTCCGCAGCCGGCCGAAGACTGTCGTGGGGTTTCTGTTCCTCGTGTTAGATGATCGACCGGGAAAACGCCTTTTCAGACCACGGAGCGATTTTCACGAGCCTATAGCATTATGAATACGCAACATTGAGACCTCAAGCTTCGCCAACTATCTCCACTTGGCTCATACATTGGATTGAGAAGAAAAACACAGATGTGGTTTTCTGCGCGGACGCTGCCTTTAAGAGTTGGCGCTTCTATGAGGGCATTCCCAGGTCACAACCAGCATGTTTGGGTTTGTGTAAGATTAAAGATAAGATGCAACTCAAATTGAAGATCTAAGTTGCATATTAAGACAAATTACTACCGCCCACGGTATTCACGTATGATCTTCCTATCATTGCGTCTACCTCAGGGGTTAGGTGCTGTGCTTTTGCTGACGACTTGAAACTGTATCATCCCGTCTCTTGCTTGGACGACAGTAAGGTCCTTCAGAATGCTATTAATACGGTAGCTCGGTGGTCTAAGATATGGGATCTCCCATTGTCGAGCAGTAAAACGAAAATTATGCATCTAGGCCGAAAAAATAGCCGTCTCACCTATGTCAATGATGGTATCGTTCTTGAGGAATGTTAGAGAAATCAAGGACCTGGGCTTTCTCGTTAGAGAAGATCTGAGTTTTGAGGCACATTGTGACTTAATTATAAGAAAAGCCATTATGGTAATGCACAATCTGTTCAGGGCTCTGTCCACTCGTAATACCACTGTCTTTCTGCGAGCTTACAAAACTTATATCCGTCCAATACTTGAATACGGCACAGTAATATATAATCCCAGTAAACAGGGAATATCCTCAAGTTGGAAAAAGTGCAAAATAGTTTCACACGCAAGCTCATGATAAGGGCCATTGGCTTTCATTATGACTTGATTCCCGGCAGTACAGCAAGGAATACAAACTTCGGGTTGTGTTCACTTGTTAGAAGAAGACGTAAATTTGATATGATAATGATCTATAAGGTTCATCATGGACTCACTCGCATCCGATCCAATAGCCTCTTCAAGTTGCGAGCATCTAGTACCAGGGGTAGTCACTTTAAACTTGCTCTCCCTAGAGCCAGAAAAAGCTAAAGGCGTTTCTTTCTCGTTCATCGAGCTGGTACGGAGCATGACAAATTCAGTGAAAGGAATACCGTTTCTCACAATCTTGTCTCTTTCAAACGTGTTGAGACAATGAGACTCACTATGTATAAATGTAATCGTTATCATGATATCACTGATATCATTTCTATGCCAGACTAGCTGGCCCTATAAAAGGGGTCGTTCCTGGTATGTATGTTCATTCAGCACTCTCGTCAGCCAATAAAGGTACCTGATACTCGTCTACAACAGGGGCGATCAGGACTTCGACTACGCCGACATGCCCTCCACTATGGAGCAAGATCCCTCGTCATCTACCGAAGCTACCCCACCATGGCTGGTACAACTGCTTGCCTCCCAGTCGCAGCAGTTGCAGCTGCTACAGCAGCAGAACCAGCAAATCGTCGCCCTGATGGCGAGACTCGAGGACAAGGAATCCTCCACTTCCCCCACCTCCGTCACCGCACCCCTACCCGTTCCTGCACCTGATCCCTACGGCGACCTCGTCGGAGACCTCCCAACATTCAGCTATGAAGAGGACGACGACGCCACCTTTGACACATGGTTCAAACGATATGGACCGGTGATCAACGACCGTGGAGCGACCCTATCGGACGATCGAAAGCGGAATCTGGTTGTCGATAAACTGGACAGGCGGACATACAAGACGTACTCTGAACACGTCCTACCCCTCGAGCCGCGCCAGATCGATCTACCAACCACAGTGGACAAGCTAACCAAGTTGTTCGGGCCCAAGCGAACGCTATTTCGACGACGATTCGAGTTCCTGCAATCAACATGCGAGCCGCTGACCCAATCGTACATCCCATATCGAGACTTTTGAAACAGGATAAAGCGGAACTTCGAGGATGCAGCGATGAAGAACGTTGATAGCGATTCCCTAAAGTGCCTCGTGTTCGTTGCTGGACTGACTGATGCTTCACACTCAGAGATGCGACTACGATTGCTCAACAGAATCAACTGCCTAAAAGAGAACGATTCCTCACCTTCGCTGGATGATTTCATCAATGAATGTGAGACTTTCATTACCCTTCGTTCCGACAACCGTACTATGGAAAGCAAAGAAGTGAATGTGGTTCACCAGAAAAAGCCATATCCTAATAAGAATCGAAATCTATCTCGAAAAGTCAACTTTCGCAGTCGATCCAATTCCCGAAAACAGGTACGAGAAACTGGATCTTTGTCAAATCGCAAAACAGCACAACTGCCTGGCAGGAAGCCAATACTTCGACAAAGAAGCCGTAACTTCCGTTGCAACTACGCGATTTCAATACCGCTGGACGCACGTACTTACCTGAGAGTGGAAACCAACGGAACTTCTACGCGACTACAGCTCGACACAGGATCTAACCTTACAATGATTTCGCGCAGAACATGGAATAGTATAGGATCCCCTGCCCTCGAGCGAACGACAGCACTCATCAAAATCGCTGATGGCTCACCGATGGACATTATTTGTCAATTCAAGGCCGATTTCACGATATTCGACCGGCATCACCAACATAGCCTTCATTTCCCCGCTACTCGCACTTCTATTATCACAATCGTAGGTGCGAAGCGGTGGTTTTTCGGAAATTTCTACTACGAAAATGAAGAAATCATTCTGAAAACCACACCGCTTCTATGATAGTGATACAGAAAAGTGCAAGTAGCATGGAAATGGAGGTTACCTCTGGGAAAGGAAGCTGCTATGTCACCGAATCGACCAATCTACTGGGACTGGAATAGTGTGTGCAAATGTCACAATACCGACAACTCAAGGAGCAGTACAATTGTCGACAAGCTACAGCTGCCCTCAGCAATGTACGCTGCAGTGTCGTGAGTGATTTGGAGCAACGTTTCGCCTATATGTTTTCAGATGGTCTCGGACGCTGTACAAATACTAAAGCAGTGCTATTCCTCAAGTCTGGTGTTTGACCTGTCTATCGACAAAAGCGACCCGTCCCGTTTGCAGCCCTACCCAGTGTGGACAAGGAAATCGATAGATTACTCTCTGAAAACGTGCTGTCGCCGATTGATCACTCAAACTGGGCGGCACCAATCGTTGATGTAAAGAAGAACAATGGTGCGATCCGACTCTGCGCTGACTTCTCCACTGGTCCCAACCATGCATTGATGCTGCATCAACATCCTCTGCCAACAGCTGAAGAAATTTTCACAAAACTCAATGGTGGTGAAATCTACTCGCAGATAGACCTTGCGGACGCCTAACTGCAAATCGAGGTGGACGAACAATCAAAGGAACTGCTGACTATCAATGCTCACCGCGGTCTATTCCGCTACAATAGACTGCCGTTCGGAGTGAAATCTGCCCCCGGAATTTTTCAGCAGGTAATCGACTCGATGATTGCTGGTCTTTCTGGAGTTGCGGCATATCTCGATGACGTCATTGTCACTGGTCGCACGAATGAGGAACACCGCAGCAATTTGGGAGCCTTGCTCAAAGGGATCCAGAACTATGGTCTTCGCGTCCGGAGGCAAAGTGCAATTTCATTATGTCCGAAATCAACTATCTTGGAGTCATCATCGACAAATATGGACGCCGCCCGGAACCGAACAAAATCAGAGCTATCACTGAAATGCCTGCACCAAAAGACGTGACACAACTTCGATCATATCTAGGTATGATAAACTATTATGGAACATTCGTCAACGACATGCGTCTATTACGAGCTCCTCTGGGCGCGTTGCTGAAAAAGGATGTCAAATTTGAATGGAAAGCTGAGCACCAAAAAGCTTTTGACAGAGCAAAAGAAGTTCTCACGTTACCCCTACTGCTCACCCATTACAATCCGAAGTTGGAAATCATCGTCGCGGCCGACGCATCAGACTATGGAATCGGAGCATTAATTCTGCATAGTTTTCCAAACGGAACAGAAAAGGCCATCTGTCACGCTAGTCGCAGCCTCAACGATGCAGAGGAAATACGGTCAAATCGAGAAAAAAGGTTTAGCGCTAGTTTTCGCCGTGCGCAAGTTTCATCGATATCTGATGGGGCGTCACTTCATACTTCTCACGGACCACAAACCCTTATTAGCCATTTTCGGAAGTAAAATTGGACTGCCCACATACACCGCCATCCGACTTTTGCGGTGGTCGTTGATTTTACTCGGATACGATTTCAAGATCGAGTATCGACGAACGACGGATTTCGGCCAAGCAGATGCATTATCTCGGCTAATCGCGAAGCAAACTACTTCAGCCGAGGATGTCGTCATTGCAAACGCCACCATGGAAGCAGAGGCCGCTTGCCGTGCTGTCAACAATATTCTGCCGATCGACATGAACCGGATCGCAGAAGAGAGCACAAGGGATGATATACTGCGCGACGTTATGAAGTTCGTTCAAGCAGATTCATGGTCATCGAAGACTTCTTCAGAAATCAGCAGGTACGCCGCTCTGCGACAGTCGCTCTCTCTTGAAAACGACTGCCTTTTCTTCGGTACACGCATTGTTATTCCGTTGGCACTCCGTCGGCGTGTCTTAGAAGTTCTAATGAAGGACACCCCGGCATCACGAGGATGAAAATGCTTGCGAGAGCGTACGTGTAGTGGACAAATCTCACATAGGATATAGAAAATTGCGTACACCGATGTCAGAGCTGCCAAGAAGCTGCTAAAGCTCCTCGCAAAGCAGAGCTGTATTCCTGGCCCATGGAAAAGGAGAAATGGAACCGCGTGCATATTGCATTTGCAGGACCTCTGAATGGGAAAATGTATCTGGTCGTGGGTGATGCGTTTTCCGTCCTGAAATGATAGAAATGCACTCAACAACAACTGCAGCCACAATTCTGCAACTCACACAACTTTTTGCCCAATTTGGGAACCCTGCGACTCTGGTGTCGGATAACGGAAGTCAGTTCACTTCGAAAGACTTCCTCGACTTTTGCAAAGCTAGTGTTATCGAACACGTGCGATCTCCACCGTTTCATCCCCAATCAAATGGTCAAGCAGAACGCTTTGTTGACACTTTCAAGAGGACCCTAAGAAAGATGGAATCCCAAGAGACGCGTTCAGATTCACTGCAAATGTTCCTATCCCTATACCGAAGAACGCCGTGCGCATCCTCTCCGAATGGACTCTTTCCAGCAGAGAATTTTCTCGGACGGGAAATTCGAACCAAGCTAACAATGCTCACGACACCAATAAGCACAAACTTCACAAGAAATGATGCCATGGAAAAACAATTCAATCAACACCATGGCGCTCGTCCGAAGCAGTTCGAACCTAGCGACAATGTATGGGTTCGAGACTACAGGACAAATCGAAAAAACTGGATCCCTGGAAAGGTTATTGGTCGACATGGTCACGCTGCCTACGATGTACTTATCGATGGATCGATACAACGACGTCATGGCAACCAGATGCGTCAGAATGTGTCAGACTGTGATGAGCGGGATCTTCTCGATCTTTGGGATTTGCCTACAGAACCGCAGCAAATTCCTGATCTACGACATAAGCAACCCGTAGAAGCGGAAATGCCACCTGCCGCGATGGACCAGCCTCTGAGAACGACTCAATGTCGACGACAACTGCAACGCCAAGCACGACGCCACAGCCAGTACAACGACCACATCGCCAACGAAGACCACCCAGACGTCTGGAAATGGATCCATTCGCACGATCTTATACATAGACTGTTAGATGAATGTCTCGTTTTAAGCCTACCATTCATCTTAGAAGGGAGGTGTTGAGACAATGAGACTCACTATGTATAAATGTAATCGTTATCATGATATCACTGATATCATTTCTATGCCAGACTACTCAGGTACTCAGGACGACGGCCGGCGAACCTTTCCCAGCTGGCCCGCGGTCTCCGTCCTCCGGCCGCCCGCTTTTGGTTCGCCGGCCAGCTTCATGTCGATGGCCCGCCGACTTTTACCAGATGGCCCGCGATCATTATTTGTGTTATTGTTTACCTCAAGCATGTCACCTCGGACCCACGGCGGAGAAACGCCCCGCCTCGGTCCGCCGCAGTCTGCGGTGAGGAACCACCCTCCCCGCGGATCACGGCGAAAACCGCCCCCCCCCAGCCGTGAAGATACCCCTATCCCCTCAGCGGTCAAAAATATGCTGGCCTCCGGAGAGTGACTCGAAGTCACCTTTCAGGGCCGGCATTAGAATGGCGATTGAGGACTCTAGTGAGAAGAGGCGCCTTTTATACCGGCTGTGCACGTGATAACCACGTTACGACGTGATCAGTCGTGATCATTATCAAGTGTTTTTCCAACCGGCCAAAATGAAAATGGCGTGGCGTGTTTTGTGGTTCGCTGGGGAGCCAGTATCCGCGCTGCGTGTGCGTCGCATGCAGCATGGTTCGCCGCTGGCCGGCACCCTCGAAATGTGGGGCGCCGGCCGTCGTTTTTGGCATAGAGGTTCGCCGGCCGTCGCACTGAGTACCTGAGTAGCTGGCCCTATAAAAGGGGTCATTCCTGGTATGTATGTTCATTCACCACTCTCGTCAGCCAATAAAGGTTCCTGATACTCGTCTACAACAAAACGCATGCTGGAAAAGCTCCTTGAGTCGTAGGAATTCTCTTAGCCGTGCATATTAATAATATCTTATGCTTTTTCATGCCACCGTTTTATCTCTATTTTTCACTTGTTTCTATTTTTAACCTGTTTTATTCTGCCCAATTAGCACCCTCAGGACTTTGTTCCTAGAGGGGCGAGTGTTCCGCTACAAGAGTTATTGTTCTAAACATGGATATCCATGTAATAAACATACATACATACATACATACATACATGTAATATAATACAAAAGAAGAAAAATCCTTAGAAAACAGGCTAGGCCATGTCGGCGCCAAACGAATGCGACTCAGATGTTTGGTGCCAATCGAGTGCCGATTGCTGAATAACTGCGATCTCATGTAAAACGTTGAATCTCGTCGGTCAATGCTAGCGGTGGGCTAGCTGTTCCCTTTATGGTAAGGGATTAGAGCCCCGATTCAATTTTTGGGGGTTATTCAAGGTACTGTCCCGATTGGGATCACTTTACGGTTTTTATTGTTTTTTGCAAAAATCAATAAAATCGATAATTCCAGAAAATCGTTAAAATTCTACAGCGGTGACTCCTATTGATAGAGCACTCTCAAAAACTTATGAGTGTCAAGTTTCACAACTGATTTACTTTCATAAACAATGTTCTATCACACTGGTAGCGTTGACCTTAGAGATTCAGAGGTTTGTCGATCTAATACGCTCGGTAACTTCGAAGTGTGACTGTCATTGCCAGCTAAATGCCAGTTATCACCCAGCTGTTGGGCAACTGGCCAGTTTTGGCCGGCTATACGTTGCTTCCATTGTCTGAGTACTCAGGCAATCTGAACCGTTGGCAATACCTCGACAGTCGGTAATGTCGCGAACGGCTTCCTTTTCACAGCTGAGACGAGGAGCTCCTGCTGCCTGATCCCCGAAGGCTGTACTGACGCTTCAGACTGTGAGCAGGCGGATTACAGGTAAAGCTTTCTGGGCTTTCTGGTAAAGAAGGCTGTCGACAGGAAGCGCGTCATGTGACCACATCCCGCAGAGCATTGTCGGCGGGATCTGCAGCATGATGGAGGGATTAGTCCTCCGCAGGATAACGAGGAGAACATGGGGAATTTTGAAAATTGGAATTTCGTGGGAGGGGCTTGGAAATGTCAGTCCGAAAATCAAAATTTCGAGAGAGTGTTCCCACTTAAAGGCAGCGTTCACGATGATCATCATCGGTGACTTTCCGCAGTGAAATGATAGGCGAGAAGGACCCTAGGCTCCCAGTGTCGAAAGAACTGTAGAAAACGAGCCAGGAGTGACAAAATAACGGCTGGGAACAAGCGTTTTGGTGTACCAGAACCGCCTTGTGCTCCAGATCCGCCCCCTCGATATGAACAAATGAAGACTAAGATTACAGGAATGATCAATTCAAGGAAGTGCTGATAAGTGAGCTGATCGCTTGATTGCACTCACAGGCATTATCCTTCATAGCGGTCAATTCCTCCTTCTCAGAAATCAACGTAAACAAGGGAGGGTCTTTTTTGGCTCGAAAACGCGGCTTTCGCGTCCTTTTTAGGAATGCTTTGCTATACATGGCACCAGACCTTCTGTAAACCGTGGAGATGTTGAAAGTGAAATTTCTCGTGAACACTGCCTTTAAATTCAACTTGACACTGCCAAGTCAGCAAGGTAAGAAGTGTAACATTCACCACGAAGGAGAATGCTGTGAACTGTAGACACAACCTTACGTGTATAAATAATATGTTAGAAAGTCATAGTAGAAATAGTTCTGCTTGATATACCGTAATATAAGTATCTCATCAAACAATTCCTCACCCTTTGATACGTCGGTATATCGAGTAGGTTATCAAGTGTCGTAATAAGCCGATTACCAGAGGTGCGGTACGCGCTTTCAGGTATATACGGCACGTCTTTGAACATCGCTGCGATAGCAGCGATGTATGATGTTTGTTTGCGGGACCGCCTTCCCATCCTTCCATATAATCCTGAATAAAAGGCGATTTTATGTTTAACATTGGTTCGTCTGTTCACTGATCAGACTCGTTGTAATAAAGAACACGTGTCTTTAACCAATTGGTATCCACCAAATTGGTGCATCAGCCAGGGAACGATCCCTCGCCTATTCTCTCAGCTAGCGTGTTCTTTCTTGAAGAAACGAGAGAAAAGTGAGCCCTTACCACCCAAACGTCTCATATCGTGTTCCTCGTTGGAGGAAAGAGAAGTAAGAGCGTAAATCTGTGTCTTGTGCGTCTCCGTAAGGGGAACCGGCAGAGCATCATCTCAAAACCGTCTTGTCCTGCGAGTCTCCGAAAGGGGAACCGGCAAGGAGTACAACAAAACCTTCATCTTGTGCGTCCTCTCCCGAGGAACCGGTGAAGTGATAACTTTTTTCTTCGCAATCAGGAAAAAAGTCTTGCAAAAAGTTCTCATTTCGAGCCTTCTCAGCCGAGAAGCCAAGAGGACTGTGTCAGAACTTCCGTCTCCTCAAGAGAGAAAAACAGAAGCGGGAGAGTTTCCCAATAAACTGGGAAAATCTGACAAGCGAAGCAAATCCTCTCTGAAGTAATCAAAAAAAGAAGTCCCGTGTGGCAGGAAGTTACCTACTGCGGAATCAACCGAAGCAGTAAAAAAAGCCCAAGGAAACTTGAAGCTTGAAACGAACCAGAAAAAATGAAAATTACTGGAATTCAAGTCTTCAAAACAAAGATCACAAATGCTTGTGCGCTGATCAAATCCAACGAAGTTGATATGAAGAAATTGGAAACACTATTCACATTCCCTGAAGAAAAAACCGAATGTGAAGCCTTCAAACGGGAACGCACTGTGGAATTAAACCACCTGGCAAGATCCATTACGAAAGCCAAGGAATACTTGGACAAGTGCGTTCAAGACGCCATCGATAGGATTGAAACACGATCAGAACAGAAAGAGAGCGATAAACTGATGCTTGATCTTAACAAGCACCTGGAGTCCGAAGCGAACAACTTGGATATTGAAGTCATCTTATGGCTAAACAGAATTGAGTTCAGAAAAGATGAATTGACTCAACAATTGACACTCCTCACAAAAGCGACTAAATATGTTAACCAACAAGCTGGCAGCGGCATTAACAGCCGACATGATGGGGTGGTAGTAAACCTCTTCAAATTGCCACTTAACATGAATGTCGAAGTGGCATTTGAGTGCAACTTCATTTTTCAGATGTGACATGATGGACAGAAGATGGTGAGCTGAGTTTCGCTCCCCGTTCAAAACCTAGCTAACGCACGAGATCGATCCACTCCCGGCTTCTCTCAGAACGGGGAGCAATGTCACTACGCTATCTCGTCGACTACCTTTTGTGCTGTGTGAAATGCCATCTATGTAGGCGGTCATGAGGCCAGTTGCATTGCCGAGTGAAAGAAATCGACTGTGTGTACAGGTTTCGCGAGCTAGGTCTACCGTGACCAGCAGAATCGCCGTCGAGTGCACAAATTGATTGCATTTTATCGTTTTTCAGTAATCGAAGGTGAACTCGAAAATTGTTAGAGCATAGCGGGGGTGTTAGGAAATATTGAGTGCTCGGTTGCGATGATGAGTAGCATTCAATGAGTTGTTTTTTAATCTCCATGGAGCAGTGACGTTGTGCCGAAAAAAAAAACTTTCAGGCATAGCATTATCAACACCACTACTACTTTTACCATTTCTACTAACATTTTACTATTAATGCTATTCCTATAATAATATCAATAATAACACTAATAATAATAATAATAATATTAATAATAATAATAATAATAATAATAATAATAATAATAATAATAATAATAATAATAATAATAATAATAATAATAATAATAATAATAATAATAATAATAATAGTAATAATAATAATAATAATAATAATAATAATAATAATAATAATAATAATAATAATAATAATAATAATAATAATAATAATCCTATATATAAAGAATCCAATGGGCAAGAAAAATAATTATGACTTACCGGCTACGAAGCTGCCCCATCACCATGCAGGCGCTGCGTTTAGCGGGTGCCAGGAAGGAGAGGATGAGCGTTCAGCACAGCGCCTGCATGGTGGTGGGGCAGCTTCGAAGAGGAGCCGATTGGGGCGCGTTATTCAGCGCCTTCAACACTGCTTCGTCTTCGTTTTTTTTTTGCTTTGTTTATCCTGCAAACGGGTGACGTGGAAATTTAGTAGGGCTTCAGAAGACGTGATCGTGGTGACGTGGGAACTAAGTAGGACTTCAGAAGACGTCATCGGGGTGACGTGTAAATTCAGTAGGGCTTCAGGAGACGTGATCGGGGTGCCGTGGGAATTCAGTAGGGCATCAGAAGGCGTGATCGGGGTGACGTGGAAATTTAGTAGGGCTTCAGAAGACGTGATCGGGGTGCCGTGGGAATTCGCTAGGGCATCAGAAGGCGTGATCGGGGTGACGTGGGAACTCAGTAGGACTTCAGAAGACGTCATTGGGGTGACGTGGGAATTCAGTAGGGCTTCAGAAGACGTGATGGGGGTGCCGTGGGAATTCAGTAGCGCATCAGAAGGCCTGATCGGGATGACGTGGAAATCTAGTAGGGCTTCAGAAGACGTGATCGGGGTGCCGTGGGAATTCAGGAGGGCTTCAGAAGACGTGATCGGTGTGACGTGGAAACTCAATAGGACTTCAGAAAACGTTAACGGTGGCTGCGAGGGTGGCCGGCGAAGCCGGCCCATCATTTGGCGAAGGCAAACGAATACTACATAGAGGGTGGCCGGCGAAGCCGGTCCATCGTTTGGCGAAACCAAACGAATACTACACGGAGGGTGGCCGGCGAAGCCGGCCCATCGTTTGGTGTAGCCAAACGAGTACTACATAGAGGGTGGCCGGCGAAGACGGCCCGTCGTTTGGCGAAGCCAAACGAATACTACATGGAGGGTGGCCGGCGAAGCCGGCCCATCGTTGGGCGAAGCCAAACAAATACTACATAGAGGGTGGCCGGCGAAGCCGGCCCATCGTTGGCAGTAAAACGAATACTACATGGAGGGTGGCCGGCGAAGCCGACCCATCGTTGGGCGAAGCCAAACGAATACTACATGGAGGGTGGCCGGCGAAGCCGGCCCATCGTTTGGCGAAGTAAAACGAATACTACATGGAGGGTGGCCGGCGAAGCCGGCCCATCGTTGGGCGAAGCCAAACGAATACTACATGGAGGGTGGCCGGCGAAGCCGGTCCATCGTTTGGCGGAGTAAAACGAATACTACATGGAGGATGGCCGGCGAAGCCGGCCCATAGTTTGGCGATGCCAAACGAATACTACATTGAGGGTGGCCGGCGAAGCCGGCCCATTGTTTGGCCAAGCCAAACGAATACTACAGGGAGGGTGGCCGGCGAAGCCGGCCCATCGTTTGGCGAAGCCAAACGAATACTACATGGAGGGTGGCCGGCGAAGCCGTCCCATCGTTTGGCGAAGCCAAACGAATACTACATCGAGGGTGAACGGCGAAGCCGGCCCATCGTTTGGCGAAGCCAAATGAATACTACATGGAAGGTGAACGGCAAAGCCGGCCCATCGTTGGGCGAAGCCAAACGAATACTACATGGAGGGTGGCCGGCGAAGCCGGCCCATCGTTTGGCGAAGTCAAACGAATACTACAAGGAGGGTGGCCGGCGAAGCCGGCCCATCGTTTGACGATGCCAAACGAATACTACATTGAGGGTGGCCGGCAAAGCCGGCCCATCGTTTGGCGAAGCCAAATGAATACTACATGGAAGGTGGACGACAAAGCCGGCCCATCGTTGGGCGAAGCCAAACGAATACTACATGGAGGGTGGCCGGCGAAGCCGGCCCATAGTTTGGCGATGCCAAACGAATACTACATTGAGGGTGGCCGGCGAAGCCGGCCCATTGTTTGGCCAAGCCAAACGAATACTACATGAAGGGTGGCCGGCGAAGCCGTCCCATCGTTTGGCGAAGCCAAACGAATACTACATCGAGGGTGGACGGCGAAGCCGGCCCATCGTTTGGCGAAGCCAAATGAATACTACATGGAAGGTGAACGGCAAAGCCGGCCCATCGTTGGGCGAAGCCAAACGAATACTACATGGAGGGTGGCCGGCGAAGCCGGCCCATCGTTTGGCAAACGAATACTACAAGGAGGGTGGCCGGCGAAGCCGGCCCATCGTTTGACGATGCCAAACGAATACTACATTGAGGGTGGCCGGCGAAGCCGGCCCATCGTTTGGCGAAGCCAAATGAATACTACATGGAAGGTGGACGGCAAAGCCGGCCCATCGTTGGGCGAAGCCAAACGAATACTACATGGAGGGTGGCCGGCGAAGCCGGCCCATCGTTTGGCGAAGTCAAACGAATACTACAAAGAGGGTAGCCGGCGAAGCCGGCCCATTGTTCGGCCAAGCCAAACGAATACTACAGGGAGGGTGGCCGGCAAAGTCGGCCCATCGTTCGGCGAAGCCAAACGAATACTACATGGAGGGTGGTCGGCGGAGCCGGCGCATCGCTTGTTAAAGCGATACGAATACTACATAGAAGGTGGCCGGCGAAGTCGGCTCATTGCTTGGCCAAGCCAAACGGATATTACCTGGAGGGTGACCGGCGAAGCCGGCCCATCGTTTGGCGAACCCAACCGAATACTACATGGAGGGTGGCCGGCGAAGTCGGCCCATCGTTTGGCGCAGCCAAACGAATACTACATGGAGGGTGGTCGGCGGAGCCGGCGCATCGCTTGTTAAAGCGATACGAATACTACATAGAAGGTGGCCGGCGAAGTCGGCTCATTGCTTGGCCAAGCCAAACGGATATTACCTGGAGGGTGACCGGCGAAGCCGGCCCATCGTTTGGCGAAGCCAAACGAATACTACATGGAGGGTGGCCGGCGAAGTCGGCCCATCGTTTGGCGCAGCCAAACGAATACTACATGGAGGGTGGCCGGCAAAGCCGGCCCACCGTTTGGCGAAGCGATACGAATACTACATAGAGGGTGGTCGGCGGAGCCGGCGCGTCGTTTGGCAAAGCGATACGAATACTACATAGAGGGTGGTCGGCGGAGCCGGCGCGTCGTTTGGCAAAGCGATACGAATACTACATAGAAGGTGGCTGGCGAAGCTGGCCCATCGTTTGGCGGTGCCGTTATCTATACATACGTTCTTCACTTGTTTTGTTGTAGAGGTAGTGTCGTTACCTTTAAACGTTTTCTTCGTATTACAATAAGTATGCTTTGATTTTCAAGCAAACTTTTCGTTACTTAACATTGCCTGAAGCTTTTTCTTCATTGTTAAAGCCAGTGGTCACGATGAAAAACGTTATCGAAAAAACTACAAAAATCAGCTTAGATCAAAAGCAGCTGAAAACTATGAAGGTGTCGCGGTGAAAAACGGGCTGGATTTAGAGTTTCTAGGGCCCAAAGATGTCAGTTCGTGCACACGTGCACAGCGCCGACCAAAAAGATCGCAGTCTCATGCCGAGCACCCAAAAATCATCGACATTCAGAGGAAGAAATAAATGCAAAATTACCTATTAAAAACAGTTAAGTAATGAAAGGAAGCACTTCAGTCAATTTTTTCATTAGATGTGTACATAAATCGGAAGGTTGATTGATTGAAGTTCAATTTCAAGCCAGCTGATGTTCTTGATATAAGAGGTCATCGATGCTGATGATGTGGAGTGGGCTCGTCCACCATTAAAAGACAAGAAAGTTCAGGCTTCAAATTTGGCCCGAAACAGCGGTTTTTTTGCGATTTTTTCTTATACGTCCCACTGCTCTAAACCCAGAAAAAAGTTTGGAGATTGAAAGAAGACAAGCATATTTTATCGCGACCACTGCCTTTAACTAACTCTAAGTATACTACTGCCAGGGGGCACGCGCCTTCATGTTACATGGCTGCTACTCTAGGGACCCGAAGGTTCACTAGTAATAATAATAATAATAATAATAATAATAATAATAATAATAATAATAATAATAATAATAATAATAATAATAATAATAATAATAATAATAATAATAATAATAATAATAATAATAATAATAATAATAATATAATTAATAATAATAATAATAATTGACTTACTTTTGACTTAATCGGTTGGCTTTCGCCTGACGCGGTCATTCCGCATCTTCACCGAGGTGTGCCGTCCTAGTAGTCAGCCGTGTCCATTTTTCACGGTCTTCAGCCACAATTTGAACACATTCCATCCAGCTGTCACTATTCCATTTCCTGCGAAACGAAACATCGCGCCTGAACTGTCTTTCGATGCCGAGTGACTTTAAATCCTCTTTAACCACATCCGTCCAGAACTTTCGCCTACGCCCAGGTGGCCGTTTCCAGACAGGATTTGGAAGCATTTTTAAAGCGTGTTGTACGAGACGATCCGGCGTTCTTCTTAGTATATGCCCGAGCAGTCGAAGTCGACTTTCCATTGCTGCTTGAGATGGCGTTAGGAGATGCTGGCACCTCCCTCGTGTCAAGCGTTGATGTACTGCGTCGATTTCCTTGTAAAGGTCTTCGTTATGGTATACACGCGGCCAGAAATATCCAAGCAAACGCCTAAAAAGCTTCCTCTCCGTGCAATCCAACCTTTCCATCTGCGTCTTCGGTGCTGCCCACGTCTCCGATCCGTACATCATGATAGGGCGAATAGCGGATAGGTAGACGCGCAACTTGACTTCCTTCGCGATGGTGGTAGACCACAAACACTTGGTTAGAGAATTGAATGCAGACGTAGCTTTCGCACATCGTTGTCGAATATCCGCTGCATAACTACCATCGTTCTTCAGCAAACAGCCCAAATAACAGAAATCGTCCACCAGTTCAATACGTTGTCCGTCCACACAAACTCCCGTTGAAGGCCTCTGAGAGACCCACATCTGCTTGCATTTGTCGGGACGAAGACGAAGTCCATAGGCTGCGGCATACTTCGAAACGAGGTTCACAATCCTTTGCAGTTTTGCGTAGTTTTCAGCGAATACCACAATGTCGTCGGCGTACTCCAGGTCGACAAGGGAGCGTCCTGATGGTGTTAGGATCACATCCGCAGGAAACTGTTCTGCAACTCTACGCATGATGTCATCAACGGCGAAGTTGAAAAGAAAAGGTCCTGCAACGGCTCCTTGCCTTACTCCTGTTTTCACCTCGAAAGCTGAAGTAAATCCGACAGGTGTACGAACTGCTGCTGTTGTTCCTTTGTTCATGTTCTCGATTAACCGAACATACTTTTCCGGGACTCCATCTGCTCGCAGAGCATTGAGCAATCGATCGCGAAGAGGAGAGTCGAACGCATCTTCAAAGTCCAAAAAAGCAAGCTGTAATGGCTTCGAAAACCGCTGCCACGATTCAATTACTCTTCTCACGACGAACACTTGGTCGATGGTCGATCTTCCAGGTCGAAAACCGGCTTGCTCATCTCTGATCGTTCCTTCACGATGTTTGATAAGTCGCTCGAGAATGATACGTTCTAAAACCTTGTACATGACACGAAGTAGAGAGATTCCTCGGTAGTTCTTAGGATCCGTGACGGATAGCTTCTTGTGAAGAGGTACGATGATCGCATGTCTCCACGAGTCGGGTATCCTTTCGCTCATCCATATAGCACGGATGGTGTTGGTCATTTCACGAATCCCAGACGGAGGAAGAGCTTTCAGCATTTCAGCAGTGATGTTGTCATCTCCACCTGCCTTTCCATTCTTCATTTTCCGGACACAGTCCAAAACTTCAGACTCAGTCGGCGGTTCTTCACTGACATCGTAATGTGCTCTCTGAACATGCGGGAGCTCAGGTACTGATGGCGCTGGACGATTCAGTAGTGAACTGAAGTAATCCTTCCATATTGGCAGCGTCGCATCACCAACTGCAACTCCATTGGTAGTGTTCAGGACAGGAGAACATCTCTTCATCTTCCCGCTATACTGTCGCAGCAACGTGTAGGCTTTCCTCGGATTCTTCTCCTCCCAAGCCTTCTCGAACTCCTTAGCTCTACACGTCCACTCTCGTTCGCGGTCACTTTGAAGCTGCCGACGCAACTTCCTCCTCAGACGCTTCTCCTCCACGAAGTTTCCTGCAGTTCGGAGAGCACATACTCTGTTGTAGGTAGATGTTGTTTCTTCTGAGACGTAGGCGAACTTCTTCTTAGGCTGTACAACCGGGAGTGCCTCTTTCGAAGCGTCCTGGATGCACTTGACAAAAGAATCCGCGTCGCAAAGTTTCTTCTTAGTCCGTACTCCGATGTGAATAGAAACGCGTTGTCGAAAATTCCTTCTGCACTCTTCATCTCTGAGACTTGTCATGTCAATCCTCTGGAGAGGCTGAGCCCCTCGCTTCCTCTTATGAATCCTCGCAGTGAAGTTCAACAGAACAGGACGGTGATCCGAATCGAATGCGACATCCCACACAGCTCTAGATCTTCGAATGTCCGATACTGGAATATTCCTCGTCAGGACATAGTCAAGCTGTAGTTTCAAAGTTGTCATCTTCCGCTTCCGCTGCTCTTCTGAAGATAGCCGGGTTGGCCCCTGCCACGTAAGCTGATGGCGGCGATGATTCCTCTTGAATGTCGATGCAATAATCAGACCACTGCGTTCACAAAAGTCGACAAGGCGGTAGCCATTGTCCGATGTTTGCTCCACTGGGTAGAACCATTTACCGAGTACTTCGGATTCCTGATCAAGTCCCATCTTCGCATTTGCGTCAATCCCCACGACAACAGCATGTTGACAAGGTATCCTGGCCAGCAACATATTGAGTTCCTCATAAAACGCATCCTTCGAATTGTCCTCGGCGGTTTCAGTGGGCGCATGAGCACTCACTATCCACAGATTGAATCCTCTGTGATCCCGCAGTCGTAGGAATGCATTCCGGCACGACGTTGAACCAAACTCCTTGACCATACCATTGAAATCCTTCCTTACAGCTATTGCACAGCCTCCCACTCTCCTATCGTCAGCGTCACCGCAGTAGATGGTGTACTCTCCGACGCTGATGACGGGTCTATCCTTGAGGCGGGTTTCCTGCAAAGCAGCAAACGGTGCATGGAAATAGCTCAGAAGTCTGGATAGCGCAGTTTTTTGGATATCACTCGACAGCGATCGACAGTTCAGGGTGGCGAAATAATGATAATAATAATAATAATAATAATAATAATAATAATAATAATAATAATAATAATAATAATAATAATAATAATAATAATAATAATAATAATAATAATAATAATAATAATAATAATAATAATAATAATAATAATAATAATAATAATAATAATAATAATAATAATAATAATAATAACAATAATAATAATAATAATAATAAACTGGTGGCCATACGGCGGGTACGGGAAGGTTACGCCTCCTTCCTGCGCCCGCCGCTACATGAATACGGCCACCGAGTAGATTTTGGTCGCCCTCAGAGCCAGTGGCTGATGATTGGAGCAAAGTTCACGCGCCAGCCGTGGACACCCGTTTTCCTCTTGATCAATATCTCTCGTCTTTGGCATTATTTCCTTCATCATATTCTCCTTCGTTGGAGTTGTTGATTCCTCATTTCATTGATAGTTCTTTCTTGTTCAGGCCTGCATGAGTAAACTCTTACTCATTCGATAGTTTCTACTTTTTGTGCCGTTTTGTTTCCTAACACGCAATGTCACCATCTTTTTCAGGACTCGGTGTTGTCAATATAGCGAAAACCGTCAATATGCACTTTACAGTGGAAAGTTTGGCCTTATACTAGTTGCTCTCCCCATTTGCGTGTTTACTTTTTTATCGTGTCTTGTTTTTTTAGCTATTGGTGTGGTACTTTGATTGACTAGAGCAGAACTAAAAATCGTGAACAGTTATTGTTGATACTATACTTGGCAAAAACTGTTAAAAATCCTGATTTTTCGAATAATTTCGAAAACCTTTTTTTTGAATTTCAAATTTTTGAAAATATACGAAAATCAAAATTTTCGAATAAACTCGAAAATGGTATTTTTCAAATTTTGGATTTTCGAATATATGAATAAACTCAAAAATGGTATTTTTCGAATTTCGGACTCTCGAATATATTTGAAAAACAGATTTTTCGAATTCCAAATTTTTGACTATATTCGAAAACCAATTTGAAAATATTTTTTCCAAATAATCTTTTCGAATTCTCGAAAAAAATTCATATTTTTCGGACGAATTTTCTCAAATTTTCAAATGATGAATGTCACGCCAAGTGACTTTGGTGAATCGCGCCACAAAATTTCGTGCTCGCTCGAAAGCACCAGGAGCACAGTATCACAGTTTTCAAAATGGATTAGTGGTCGATGAATCTTTTCCGCTAAAATTTTTTTTGACGGGGGTTTGATGCGATCCCAACTCGGATTTGAAGTTCGTTGTCAGCAAGTCGGCAAAACAGAGCAGAGCATTGTAGGAGGGCGGAAATATATAGTTCATGAAAAAGGCCCTAGCTGGCTGCTAAGGCGCTATTCACACTCCTCAAAGCCAGCGTGTGATGCGCGGGCGTGGCGCTGAAGCATGAATACTTTCTGCGCGCATCACGCTGCTTGCGGAGACCGGATGCTCCGGCGGCGACGACAAGGCGGAGCGAAATATAGTGGGCCTCAACTTATCCAAACAAGCAAATTTTCTAAACGCGTTCGCCATCATAGCAGCACAGTGTAATACTGGAATAATTATCATGAAACGGAATGAAATTGATGATGGACTACTAACGATGAAAAAGTCGTTAAGGGCCGTCGCCGCCATGGCGGAACGGGCGCCGCGCGCCGGCTTGACGTTAGGACACTCATACTCCAACGCCACGCCCGCGCGTCACGGGTTGACATTGAGGAGTATGAATAGCACTTAAAAGATAAAGATTTCTATTTCGCTAAACAGCGTACTGGTCATGTGAGAGGAGCATGTTTCAGGTCTGCGAAGCCACGAAGATGAATGGGAGATCAGCAGCAGCATGTCTTTGAAGAACACCTCTGTGAATGTTGAATGATGTGTTTGACTGAAAATAAATCAGTTTCAATTTCAAATTCCCTCTGTGCTCAGAAATTTCATTCCATTGTAGCTGTCGCTTAAATATGGTGAGGCTATCAGAGCAATAATTCTAACGAATTTTTCGACAGCTGAGGTAGGCATCATTAAATAAGGGGCAGCGCGGCGGCCAGCCTGAGGTAAGTAGTGGTTAAGGAGCAAACAAATTCTGATTTTGCGGGTGCGAGGATTTCTCACAGGTGTGAGA